>JAQPPZ010000774.1:1200000-1768732 GCA_028583015.1 Wollemia nobilis
GGTCATGCTTACTCCATGTAAGGGTGTCATTCCATGCATTGCACAACAAAATCAAACTTCCCTTCTTCATTCCTGCCTAGAATAAGGTCCTTTATCCAAGCTCTCCCTCATATTAGCCCCTCCAAGATGATAAAAATTAGGGAAATTAAGCGCTTCCCGCTTAATCATCCCCCATGATTTTCCAATACTAAAAGCTTTATACTCAATCCTCAGAGTCAAAGAGTCCATATCAATTGCTGAAAATTTTATTCTCTTTGATATTTTCCTTATATTGGATCATATTTCTATCGTAATGCTCATCCTGAGTTTGCATTTTCTCAACTTAGTTTACTAATTCCATGTGACTACGGGTCCAAATAACTAATAGCCCTTCTCAAGGTCTTCATCTTGAGCTAATTCATCCTATTTTAACCTTAGGATCCACTCATAAGATAGATTTTGTGCCCTTCCAAAATCCTACCAATCTCATGTATTGGTACATACTTTGTCAACTTCTCAAAGAGGATCTCATACTCCTCTCAAGGATAGACTTCTCATCTATCCTTTCCACTAAGTATTGTTTACACCTATGAATAGAATTTTATCTCTATTATTTCTCATTAAATTTTGACCACAAATTAGATTGTTCTAAGAGGATCCCATACTCCTCTCAATAATAGATTCCCCACCTATTCTCTTCCAATATTTTCTCTATTCCATCTACTATTCGATATGCATAGGCTAGGTTTACTACGACCCACAATTTATGTTCATAATAAGTAAAGAGCCAAATTAGATGTTCAAAACACCACCAAATGGACTTATCACAGTCTAAGCTACACCGCTCAAAACCTTCCCTAAGCCTACCTACTTTTGAGAACCATCCTTTATTGTGGTTATAATGAACACTAAAAATCTCTTTACCCATTATAAATCCCAAGCATGAATTCCACCTATTATCCAGGAGATTTTATAACAATAGAGAAGTTCATCTTAGAATTAACTATGCTTCGCATAAAAACATCTAGAGGGTAAGTACCCTCATTTTCTAGATAATTCACTCCAAAATCAAATGTCTCAAGCACATGATCAATGTCCAATTATTTAAATATTGATCTTAGATTCTTTTCCTCTCTACTCATATTAGCAATATTTCTAGATCTTGTTTTCCATTCACCTTAGATCTTCTTGGAAACAAGTTTTTTTAAGTCACCTCATATTGGAATGTGACCAATTTCTTGGTCTCGAGCATGCTCAATCCTGCTTAGCTAGTCCTATATTTTGTGAATATCCTCTACTTCACCATGATGAGCTAGCTTAAGCTATCTATCTCATCTCCATGATGAGCTAACTTAAGCAATATTTCTCATCTCAATGTTGATCTAGCTTAGCTATCTATCTCATCTTGATGATGAGCTAGTCTAAGCTATCTATCTTAATTCAATTTTGAGATAGCTAAGCTATTTGTCTCATCTTGATGATGAGCTAGCCTAAGCTATTTGTCTTAACTCAATGTTGAGCTAGATTATCTATCTGTCTCACCTCCATGATAAACTAGCCTAAGCCATATATCTCAATTCAATGTTGAGCTAGCTTAGCTATCTGTCTCATCTCCATAATGAGTTAGTCTAAGCTATTTGTCTCAATTTAATGTTGATATATCTTAGATATCTATATCATCTCAATGATGAGCTAGCCTAAGTTATTTGTCTTAACTCAATGTTGAGCTAGCTTAGCTATCTATCTCATCTCCATGATGAGCTAGCCTAAGCCATCTATCTCAACTCAATTTTGATATATATTAGCTATTTATCTCATCTCCATGATGAGCTAGCCTAAGCTATCTATCTCAACTCAATGTTGAGCTAGCTTAGCTATCTATCTCATCTTCACGATGAGCTAGCCTAAGCTATCTATCTCAACTTCAATGATGATCTAGCTTAGCAACCGATCTCATCTCCATGATGAGATAACCTAAGTTGTCTTTATTATATCAATGGTGATCTATCTTAGCTATCTATCTCATATCCATGATGATCTAGCCTAAGCTATCTATATCACTTCAACGATGAGCTAACTCAATCTATTTGTCTCATCTCCATGATGAGCTAACTTGGGATATCTATCACATCTTCTTTATGCTTCCAAAGGTTAGCTATATCTTTCCAAGAGCTAACTTACATAATTATTGATCACCATCACCTTGTATCCCCACAAGGTGTCATCTTGGTTATGATCAATCATTACCTCCTAGTAATTATAAGGGTCACACTTGCCTCATTGCAAGGTGCCACTCTCCTTATATATATAGAAGTTGTGTTTAGTTGCTCATATTTAGTTCCTTATCCTTTTTAACTAACTTATATCATTATCTTTCATTTGAATGTGGCTATGGTGATTCTTGATCCATGTAATATACTACTTCCTAGGTGAGCTTATACATTATCATTATCTTGATAACAATAATGGTCACACTCTCTTCATGCAAAGTGCAACATCTAAGTAAAGCTACCCTTCCTAGGATAGATTCTTAAGCATCCTTAGCTTATCTATGGAGGCTACTAGTTCATTATACCTAGCACTAATTCACGATATAACCTAGTCCATCACAACCCAGGGCTCTGAAGCCAAATTTGACAATCCAACTAAAACCAACCTACTCGAGAGAGGAATTGTTTTTCTTTTGTTAATGTTTAATCAGGGTCCACTTATTCCCACTTTGTGTAAGTCTATCTGCATAGGTGTACTAAGCATACCATAAATAATCCATCTATCTCATCTCCATGATGAGCTAGCTTATCCCTCTTAGTCTATCAAGAGGGTACGCTTATCCCTACACCATATGTAAGTCCATCTACATAGGTGTACTAAGTGTATTGTGGATAGACCATATCTCTCTCACTCAATAATTTCATCTAAACTATTAGATCATATGCAATATTATGATGATTAATGGGGAATTATAAATGTCATTCACATGTATTACTTAATAGATCCTTAACCATGATCATCCTTCATAAAATTGAAGCAACAAGTCCATAACAAGCTATCTCTAAGAGCATTAAGAAACAAGATCATAAATGAACAATAATCATCACACATATAAGACACATTATATATCTTGGGAACCCTCATGGGGAATAAACCCAATCCTTGAAATGTCTTCTTTCATTTCATTAATTTAATTTCCTTTAATACAATCATGCGAAGGGAATCCCATAATCCCTTTTGATACATCCATCAAGGTAATAACATAGGAACCCCACCATTTATATGCTTCCAAATGTATGAATAGTTCCTTTAATTCATATTACATCAATATATAGATAAATACATGAGTATCCCATGATTCACATGTCCAACTACATGAATAGGTCCTTTAATTCATGTTACCTAGCTGTGAGGGAGCCCCATAATTTCCTTGGATGAACTTTGTGTTCATCCTCCAAAGGGTATCCCTTACCTTGGTCCATGCTCAAGAATCATCTCCTTATAGGATTCCAATGCCATTGTATATCAACTATAACATTGCATACATCAATTCATTAGAGAGGACCTCATAATCCTCTCAAATGAGTTCCTATGCAGGTCTATCAAGTAGGAGAGGAACCTCTCCTACTTACTCAAGGTACCACATTATTACATCATAGCATGAATTATGCTATCAAAATATATAATAAACTAATGCATATCTATCACAATCAGTCCCAAGAGATGCATTATCCCTTAATATCTCTTACTCATGCCATAACTCATCCTTTATCAAAACAAAATAAATACAATACCCAATAATTTACTTCTAATTCATGAAATGTATTATCCATTAACATGTTACAACCCATCAAATCAAGGAAATACATTATCCACTAATGTATTTCTAGCCTATTAAATACATTATACGCTAAGATATTTCAACACATTAAATCAAAATAAAAGCATCATCCATTAATGTATTCCTACTCATGAATTATATTATCCACTGAAATATTAAACACATTAATTCAAGGAAATACATTATCTTCTAATGCATAATCTATATTATGAATATACTATTCAATATCATATTTCATCACATAAAATTAAATCAAGCACATTGTCCACTAATATCTATTTCCATCTCAAGAAACATATTATCCCCTAATATGTTACATTATCCTCTAATATTTTATTCATAAGATCCAAATATAACCTTTCTTTTAAGTAAGGTCTTGGCATCAACAAAATATCCTTCCATTAAATCAAATCTATATACCAAGGTTCTAATTAAAATTTCTTCACAAATTTTATTCCATAAAACACTCAATCTCTCCACGAGATTGATCCCATTAATATACTCAATTTATCTGTGAAATTGATCCACAAAAGTCTCTCTATTTCTCCATAAAACTTATATCAAAGCCTTTCAATTTCTCCATGAGATTGGTCCAATGATTACCCAATTTCTTCGTGAAATAGATTTCAAAACCATCAAATTCCTCTATGAAATTAACGTATAGTCCCTACAAATTATTCTATGATTAGGCATTCAATATTTTCCACAAAGGGGTCTAATTAAATATTCATTCTTTCCACTCAATTGACCTATATTCATAATCCAATCCTTTCATTCAATCAAATCAATCCTCCCCTTAAACCTTCAAAATTAAAAGGAGGGCTATTAATAATTCCCAAGGTCCCCATTTTTTTTTTTACAAAATTAAAATATTATAAAACAAACATAGCCCTTTTTTTCAATGGTCTAATTTCCTTAAAATAGCCACCCATACCATTATTTTATAAGGCCTGCCTTTTTATTTTAAAAAATAATCCATGATATTATTTTCAAAGGGCCTACTTACATTAATTTAGCCATCCCTGCCCTTTTATTTTCCAATGGGTCTATTTTATTAATTTTCTCCACCCTTCAAGATTATTTTCGAATGGGTCTATTTTATTAATTTTCTCCACCCCTTAGGATTTAATTTCCTAAATTAAATCTAAATATCACACGCCTACACAACCGTAAGGGAACTTTAATTAACTATGGGTCCCACCAATCACCAAGCAGCCTTTGTGACAAGTTGGTGGTCCCCATAGGTGACCTCCACATGCAGCCTCCATGGTGACAAACGAGTGGCCCATAGACCAACGAGTGGTGGTCACTCAATAAGAAAAGTGCCTTCCCTTTTAAAACACAAAACTATCCCCCACCTAAGTGATGTGGGATATAGGCAAGGGAGGACCCATAGGGTCTTTCCCTCATTTGTGCTCCCTTGAGTATGATGTTACTACACGATGGTGGAACCTAAGCAAAAATATAAATAAATTAAAGGTAACCCTAAGGTTGAACCTAGGGTTATACCATTCATACGATGGTGGAGGTATTTGGCCAGCAATGATGATGTCAAACATAGTGGCAATAGGAAATTAGGGACAGGAGAAAACTTTGAGTACCAACTTAGAACAAAACTCGTCCACCCTTGACATCTATGAGAAACACAAGGTAGAGATAAAATATGTAGAGATCATGACAAAGATAACAAGTCAATGGTGAAACTAGATGAGTGTAGTAGTGATAATTCTAAGGAGATAAGAATAAAAGGTGTAGCTGCAGAGAAACAATCCACCATTTCAGTGCGGTTATGACATTTTGTGCAACATATCAAAGAAGGATACATTGAGACAAGTAAACTAGTTGTATGTACACCCTACAGAGAAGACTGAGGTTTCATGGATGACCCAAGCCACTGATAATACACTGACTGAAAGTTACAATTCAAACCATGAAAAATTATGCCAAAGTAAAGTAGAGGAGGTTTCTAAGGTGGAGTGTGGTGCACTAGCTATAAAGGAAAAATATGATCACCCCAAAACCAAGAGAGACGTAAACAATATTGACACTAAGACCTTCTAGTAGCCTACCCTTCAGTCGAACATGACATAAATCACTATTGGTATCCAAAGGTAAACATGTCAATCTGGTAGTGCCTGGACAACAAGCATAAATTAAAAGCAATGGTATTGATACAACAAAATTTGATTGTGGTTCAGTTCTCACAAGGCTCACATAGGATCCTACTCAGGCTCAAATGATGCAATATGAAGTTCAATAGGGTGCCATGTACAATAGGCATACATGTAGTTTAGACCATAAATATGACTCCCTTGCAAGTACACAAAAAGAGGGGTTTGGCCCCACCCCTGAGGCCTAATAACAATAGGCCAAAGGAGGGTCGAATACAGGTCAAAAAGAAACTCGATAACCAACAAAGCCATTATGGCTAGAAAAAAAAAATCTATATCAATAATAAATTGTTCCAATGGGCATAATAATAAACCTCTAAACCTTATATTTTTTAACACGAAGGAGATTTTAGGATCCCACCTAATGCAAACGTGAATCCAAGAATCCAGTCCCTTCTCATCTACAACTCCTATTTTTCTTCTTCCTTCCTCCTTCTCCATTCCTCCCTCCCAGCATCCAGTATTCATCCCCAGGCCATCCTCTTTTTCCAAGGATACCTACCCCTTTTCCCTAGGTGGTAGGGGAGGGTAGATATCCTTTATGGTAGCCTCCTCACTCAATCCCAATTGGATTGAGTTCACACATTTCTTTCACAAAAATAGCCATAATTCCCAAGGAATACTGCACATTAACTTCATAGAAATTTAAAGGAGGTTTTTAAATTTAAAAATATATTTTAAATTCCCTATTCTCCTACCACAATAATGATAGCATCATTAACAGTAAAATATTTATAAATTAATTATTTTTCTTATCAAATTTTAAAAGTAATATTGAAACAAATATACATACATTACCTTGCCAAACAATTTAAATGCCCTAACAAAACCATTATCAAATAGTTAGCCTAGTATTGTAATAGTTATTCATTCTAATCAAACCATTAAATGCATAAATAATACCAGTCATTTTCCTAGGCTAGACCATTTAAAAGTATCATCAAGCAAATATTACATTGTTAGCCCAAAATCGTCCACGTGCAACCATTATAAGGACGTAGCAACATCATATACATAAATCATGACTAAATGCGACATCATATCCAAGCATAGCCATAGCGCCATCAAAGTTATGTATTAAAAAAATAAATCCAACTATATTGTTTCCTCATAAAGGGTCCAACAGGGGCGGGTCATGACAAAAATGGACAAAAATATATGGAAAAAGATCTTCTATCTACTTATGTCAAAAGTGCTTATGAAATTTTGAAGATTAATTCAACCTAAAATTCAAATGGAGGATTGGAGGCTATGCATAGTCTTTCTATGTGACCAAGTAATGCTACTCTATAACCACTTTGATACCATGTTGGAATTCATAATATTTTTCCAAGAACAAACAAAAGCAATCCATCCACTCAAATATTATATAGAAAGTATAAAGGATGAATGAAAGTAAAAAAGACATAAAATTGGTGGGTGCTTGTAGGCACCATAAATAATCATAGTATTATATATGGGTAAGAATCAACATAGTCTGATAATCAAATGATGGAGTGTTGAGTGTAATTAAACTAATACCAAAACCCCAAATACATAATTAAACTTAACCTAAGCCAATAGAACAAGAGGGTTTTAAGATTAATTCAGCAGGTGATTTTAACCATAAAAAAGGTTAACCATGGTCCATAGGGATTATATAATAAAATATTATAATAAATTAAATACATTGTACAATGAATTCCCTTAGGCCTATCCAAGATTACATCATATAATGTTGGTTTGGCCATGATTTAGATTACATTTCAATAGACTACAAGTAATATTATGTTGATAGAAACCTTTGACCAACCTTTGATGTAAACATATGGGAAATATTGTTGTATTCATCGCTTGGGAGATTAGTTAATCCACCTATATGGTTATGTATTCACCCTTGTTGGATAGTGAAACCACCTTGATGGTTAACCTTAACTTAACCTTAAATTAGGGATTAGTAACTTGACTTAGCTTTGACTCTTATCTTAGTCTTGATTAATGTAATTGTAATTGTAATTTAGGAATTGGGTATCTACTATAAATAACCCCAACCATTAATCCATTGTATTAGTGTACAATGTAATATTCTTGTGTGAGCTATTATTATGGGTGCCACACCCATCTATCCTATGTCTTGTTGATATTTCTATTTATTTTCTATATTTTCTTATATATTTCTTGTGATGAATGTTATGCTTCATGTAATTTTTGAAAAGTATTATAAAATATAGCATGGTATTAGAGCCAAAATGAAGTGGCTTCACTCAGTTACGTATAGAAAATTTTTGAATCAATTTTGAGAAAGATCTTGTTTGATAGTTTTTAGGGTTTTGTTCTTAAAAACACTAGTGGTAACTTGGATCCCAAGGATCTCTTGTGAAATAACTACTTATTGGATCAAAAGAAATATTCATTGACAATTTTACCATATTTCCCACACTTTTTACATTCAATCCATTTTTTTATTAATTATATTTTATGGATGACTCATTGATGCCCTGAAGAAGTATTTTATGCTAAAATTGGTGGATTAAATTTTTTAAGGATTTTTGTAAAGCCTTGTTGTCTTATAGTTTTTTATTAAAAATTTGTTTTCTTCTCCATCTCATATTTAATTTTGGGATCACTGCAACATAGATGAGAGGGTAGTATGGATGGTTTCTAAATATTAAGAAGAGTATAAATATTTGATAGATCACCCCTAATTTCCATATGAACCTTAGGTGGGATCCAGTGCATCCAAAGACCTTTGATCCACCTGAAAAATTGTTTAATTGATCTATAAACCTTTTATGCTACTTTGATGGGAGAGGATTGCTTAATTGGTTATGTTCCAAAAAATGGTTGTATAAGGCAAATCATGGAATATATGGATAAATCATCAACACTTTTGGATTCTTTACAAAATTGTAGGGAGGTGTCCCAATTCAACACTTTTAGTAGTTTCATACCCTTTTTATGTATAAAAAATATGCCCATTTCCCTCCAAAATTTTAAAGTTGAAGTTGGAGTATTTTGTCAAATATTTCTTCGCTAGGCAGAGAAAAAAGAATAGTCATATACAAAATTTGGTGTCTCATGCACATTGAGTTGATTGATTTGTCTAGGGTATTTTCTATTTGAATAAGCTAAGCTAGCAAAATGGTAATATAAACATGTTGTGGAAAGTAAGTGCCAAGTTTGAAACTTGGAGGGTAAATTTTATTTCTTTTGTGCCCATAGTTTAGAGCCTGATGGGTCTTTGCCTAGCATAATTTGGTGGTACACCTCAAAAGAGCAATGATATTGTAGTTTTAAGGTACTCACCTATCAAGTGCAACATTCAAGGTTTGATTCATTGTACTCTCGCACTCTTGATTTTTGAATGCATAATAGCAAACCCCAATCTTTTGACCACAATATTCTATCAATTTGACGACAACACATCACATCAAGTTTCGGACCCATCTCAAGCGGATTGGTGTCGAAGCAAGGTTTTATCCGCGGGTGGTTTGCCTTCGGGCACCTCCCCGCTTTACTTCATTTATAGTATTTTAGCTAGTTTCATGTTTATGCATTTATCAAGTTTTTAGTGCATTTAGATTCATTTCAGCTATAGTTAGATTTATCTTTTATTTTTCATACACAGGTGCTACTGATTCTTTGTTTGTTTCTTTGAACACAGATTTCAGGTCTATTGAAGGAGCAGCGAGGAATCGACCTTTGTCAATGCAAGCGGCGACAACGTTTTGGTTCGCCCATTTTATATGTGGGCACGCGGAAGAAGGAATTCAGAGACAAGTTGTAGAGAACAATATCTAACGCTCCTATCCCCTAAAAAGGAAGGAGACGTATTGTAACACGAATTGAAAAGAATATCAATAAAAAAAGGGCTACATTTCATATTGTTCTTATATCTTGTGTTCATTCATTTGTGTTCCTTCCTTTTAATACGATTTCGTTTAGTCTTTCCTTTTTGTTTCCGGAATCTCGTGTTTTCAATGGCGATCACGGTGGGACGACTGTCCTCTATTTTTTTTAGGTTAATTTACTGATCTAAAATTGCTTGTTTTTACAGGTACCTATTTTTTAACCTCGGATCGTTATTCGTCTCCGCACGTGACGATTACGAGATTGGTACTCGTCTCACCCCGGGACGAATAAACTATTCGTTCCACCCTGGGACGATTACGGTCTGTTATTCGCTCCACCCAGGGACGATTATAATTTTGTGCAATTTTTAGAGCAAATCAGAGACATCCTGTTAGGCAGAGAAGAGGTAGGGGTTTTTACAGCTTCTGTCAAATTTCTGTTTTTCTGTTTTCCGGTTTTCAGTTTGTATGGCTTAGGGAAAGATTTCTTTTCGTTTGCTTGTTTCAATTTTGCACAATTAAAACGAACCCCACACATCACGAGGCATTTTAAACCAAGGCGTTGGTCGTAAAACCCCAACCCTTGAACAAGACCAAAGGTGGATTCCATTATCACTTTGGCTTGATATATTGCATCCATTACCTCGATCGCGACTGTTGCTAGACGTAAATCCTGACGAAAGCTGACCGAGTGTAGCTTGGGGTGATTCCCAGCACGCGAGGATAAGTCTTCTATGGTAGGTGTCATAAACAGAGCGATTCCCCTTCCGTACCGCCTATGTTCCACGTATCATCTGCTCTCACGTACCTATAGTCTCCCTCACGTAAGGGCGGGTATATAGAGAGGTTGGTATATCGGTCCGGCAATGGTATATTGAAGGGGCGACCATATTGGGAGTCATAAGAGCCTTCATACTTGCATTTAAACGTTTCACAAAAATCTTCAAAAAACAAAACAAACAACAAAAACACACTAAACCAGATTTAGGGCACACTATTAATCTTTAAAAGAGATAATCATTGCTTGTGTGTGTATGCTATTTTCTGTTTAGACAAAAAAAATCAAAAATCAAAAAAAAAATCATAAACAAAGATAAAAATCTACGCATTTTGTCACTCGCTCCAAAAAGCTCCAAGGATTCCCGCAATCGCTTGGTCACCCCAAAATGCCCCAAAGGTGTCCATGAACCCTTTGGTCAACCCAAAAGCACCCTAAGGTTCCCATAAGTGATGTAGGACCATCCAACAAAATATGGGAAATTTTATATTTTTCTCTAAATTTTAGTGCATCTTGCCGGGGCCATAACTTCTCAACCGTAGCTCCGATTGACTTGAAATTTTACAGGGAGTTAGTTGGGATAATTTTAAACAAATATAATTCCCTAGAATTCTATTTGCCCAAAAAAGTCAGTTTTCGGGGCCAAATTCCATCATCTAGTGCCCCAAAATTAGGTTTTAAAATTGGGCACGCATTTTTTTGCACTTTTTGAGCTGTTCGGATGTCAATATCTCCTAATGTATTTAGAGTTAGGACTTGAGACTTCATTTTTGTCTTATCTACTATAAGAGGGATGCGCACACCAATTTTGGGCCCCATCTGACTCATTTCAATTTTTAGGGTTTTTAGAGAGACATCGCCATGGTATTCACCCGTAGTCAAGCCCACTCATGGGCAGACGCTGTGGCGAATGTCCAAAGAAGCACGAGTCGCATCCGTTATAGTCCCCAAGATTTGGTCATACCACCTTGGCGACCTAACACACAAGGCAGTCCCCTACACACCTTAACGGAAAGGGACTATAGGGGCACCTCTTCTAGGGGCACTCCTGTTCAAGCATAGCACCCAAACACGCATCCTCCCATGAGGGGTACATCCGTAGGAGAGCTCCCTTAGATGCTCGCTATGAGTGGTCACCATGCAATGAAGCACTAGGTCAACATAGGGTTCGACGGGAGGAACCACATGATTACACTATCCCTCCTTCACCCCCTCTAGTTGTCAGGACTACAAGGACAAATACAGAGCACAAGGCTCCTCAGGGGGGGCGAGCCAACTCTTCCCGTTCCTCTTTCACTTACAAAAGAGAGCATGAGGAAAACCCTTACCTTCCTCAAGAACAATATACATCGCAGGAGCAACATGCCTCCGCAATTGCTAGCTTTCGGGATTACCTATTGAGGCCAAAGCCTCGGGGGAATGCCGCTACCCCCAATAGAGGGAGGCGACCTATAGAGATCTCGGATCACCATGACCGAGATAGATATCTAGGAGAGGCATCTAGGCCTTCTAGACATGAGACGATAGGACCAACTATCTTAGAATCTGCCAAGCATATTGCACGTCGGATGCAACTCACGATACTTGAGCTGGAACAACAACAGTTAGAGCAACAATATCTTTTAAATCAAGAGTGCCTTCAGAGCCAGGAGGATGAGTTGTTACAACACACTATGCAGGCGAAGACTCCAACCCCTCGCATGCATAAGACAAAACATTATGAGAAACACAACTGGGTGCAAGACAGGTCTCTACGACCTTATCAAACGTTGCCCTCGACGCCTCCTAGACTTGAGCGGGAGGCCAATCCTAAGACCAATGACGGGTGCCTTCTTCAGGCGCCCACCCAGGTTCATGGACCACCCCCAAAAATTCTTCAAGAAGCCTCTGAGGAACCTGAGCTAGAAAAAGAGTGGACTAAAATGAAATACCAAAGCATGGGGGTGCTATTCAGTCATCCCTCTCAAGGCATCAAGTTTCCCACAACTTGCAACGGGAACAAATCAAACAGGAGGAGCTCAAATCCCTCGATACAAGCAATGCACTGCCCAAGCACTTAGAGTCGGTAGAGACCAAGATTTTGGGGCCACAAAAGCCCAACTCACGTGAAACTCCTCTCAAAGAGGATCAACCCCTGGTTGTAGAGCTACCTGATGACGAGGTCTTCCATATCTCAGAATCACCAGATTCTGATGAGCCTGACTCTCTCGCCAAAGACGAGTCAACATATGCAATAGTGCCATGGGACCCGTTCGAGTCTGACAACACTAATTCACAGGTGGTCCCCATGGATGAGCATCACAAAATTCTCCTAACATTATTCCCTTTGGAGGCTCCCATCGAGCCTGTGCCATTACAGGAAAATTCGGTCCCCCCGCAAAGCGCGAAACAACCCCATCAGGACCACGTCAATCTGCTCGAGCCGGACGAGCTTAGCATGTCGCAGATAGCTATCGAGGCCAACGAGGGCCTTTGGATCATCGACAATGATTACGAAGATGAAACCGAGATGGCATATCTCAATCATGCACGACGACACAATCACCCTGTCACCCATGACGAACTAATGGCCCAACTAGGCATAAGACTAGGGCATGAGTGGCGCATAGACCCGACCCACCGGCATCACATGTTGATCCCTCTCCTTTGGGAAGATCGCGAGCACCTTCCACCCGGAGATATCATAGCACCATCGGTGCCGAAGGCGGACCTTGCCCTCCTATCCGTGCATAAGGCCGATCCATTCGTGCCAATTCCTACAGAGCCGGATCCGGTGCACAAAGATCATCACGCTGGGGGTACCTCTATTCCCTGAAGAGCCAGTGGGTTACACCAAACGCTCCAAAGGTGTCCATAAACCCTTTGGTCAAACCAAACGCTCCAAAGGTGTCCATAAACCCTTTGGTCAAACCAAAAGCTCCAAGGATTATCGTAATCTCTTGGTCACCCCAAAAGCTCCAAGGATTATCGCAATCTCTTGGTCACCCCAAAAGCTCCAAGGATTATCGCAATCTCTTGGTCATCCCCAAAAGCTCCAAGGATTATCGCAATCGCTTGGTCATCCCAAAAAGCTCCAAGGATTATCGCAATCGCTTGGTCATCCCAAAAAGCTCCAAGGATTATCGCAATCGCTTGGTCATCCCAAAAGCTCCAAGGATTATCGCAATCGCTTGGTCATCCCAAAAGCTCCAAGGATTATCGCAATCGCTTGGTCATCCCAAAAGCTCCAAGGATTATCGCAATCGCTTGGTCATCCCAAAAGCTCCAAGGATTATCGCAATCTCTTGGTCATCCCAAAAGCTCCAAGGATTATCGCAATCGCTTGGTCATCCCAAAAAGCTCCAAGGATTATCGCAATCGCTTGGTCATCCCAAAAAGCTCCAAGGATTATCGCAATCTCTTGGTCATCCCAAAAAGCTCCAAGGATTATCGCAATCTCTTGGTCATCCCAAAAAGCTCCAAGGATTATCGCAATCGCTTGGTCATCCCAAAAAGCTCCAAGGATTATCACAATCACTTGGTCACCCTAAAAGCTCCAAGGATTTTCATAATCGCTTGGTCAAACCCTAAATGCCCCAAAGGTATCTATAAACCCTTTGGTCAAGACAAAAGCTCCAAGGATTACCACAATCGCTTGGTCAACCCAAAAGCTCCAAGAGTTACCATAACTGCTTGGTCAACATAAGTATTCAAAAATCAACAAAAACAACACAAAAATCAAAATCACAAAAACATTTGCATTTCAATTCCATGCATTCTCATAACACATCAAAATTACAAAAACAATTGCATAAATTCAATTCCATGCATACTCAAAAAAAAACAAAAATCAAAATCACAAAAACAATTGCATTTCAATTACATGCATTCTCATAAAAAAACAAAATCACAAAAACATTTGCATTTTCCATACATTCTCATAAAAAAAAAAAACGAAATCACCAAAACATTTGCATGCATTTTCATAAAAATCAAAATACAAAAATATAGGTTGCATTAAACATTGCATCCATCCCTTGCATACTTCGATAGGTCATACAAGTCAAAAGCACCATAGGCTGTCATTACTTGGCAATTCCATCATTTCCACCTCAAATCCATTTCCATAAACGCATACATCCAAGCATATCACCTTTTTATTTTAGCATAGTCGATTGTTTCCTAATGTATATAGGGTTTTCGTCATTCAGATGTCTTTAAATTTCTAGCCAAAAAATGTACACGAGTTAAACAGATTTTACACGGGAAAGTTTTACTTGGATCACACCTTGTTACGTCACGTCCCAACACAAATTAACACACATAAAAATTCCTAAGTTGTGTGAACGAAAGATGAAACCTGCACCGTAATCCAGGTCACCATAAGCGAAACGGCTATCTTGCTTATCCCCCTGTGCGAATGACCCTAGGAATGCTGAGAGTTGGCAAAAGGACAAGCATCCTCCCTACCCAATTCCCCATGAATCCCAAGTTCTCAAAAGTTGCAAAAACATCAAAAATTTGCAAAACGTCAAAACATTACAAATTTGACATCCTACAGTGCACACATCAAAAGGCACAAACAATAGTGATTCTCGTCACTCCATATTCAAATCCCTTGCTCAAAAAAAAAAAAAAAAAAAACAAATACTATAATAAAAATAAACGAGTGATTTTATCACTATAAAGAGCAAGTATCCCAATACAATTGAAGAAAAGAAGGGAGTCGAACTTGAATCCCTGGAACTCTCAGCATTTCGACAGGTCATGAGGCAAGCTTCGGTACCGGTTTGGTTGATAGCCTATCGGTCACCTGGCGGTAAACCTCCCGCATGACGATATATCTGTCACATTAACTTGTGTATAGATCAATGTTTGCATGTGGATGAGCTAGCTTATGGTATCCTAGATAGCATCGCAGATTAATCTGACCAAACACAATAAAGGAGTTAGTGGAGCTAATTAGGTGATCCTCAGTACAGGTTCGGTTGAAAGCCCATCCGGCACTGGCGGTATCCTGATGAATAACACATAAACGAACTCAATTGCACACACGGGGATGTGAAATAACTTGGTTAAATTCAAGTCGAATTTATACCTTGTTCAAAAGTCTTGCGAGATAAATGTACGAGTCTTGGCTAGTTAGTTAAAATATCTTGAATCTAAGAAAAGCTTAACTACATTTTAAAAACAACTGTCACATTTTATTCCGTACATCACCATCAAAATATATGCAAAATACAAAAACAAAGTTTTCACATGCAAAGTCATTCCACAAAGTCATCCCATTAGTATAGCAAGTCAGTCAAATCTTGTACAGTCTATGGTGCATCGACACATCATCAACACCTCATTTCATTCATTCCCTATCCATACATCATACAAATTAGAAACATCACATTCATAATCGCCTCTGCATACATCAAACACATACATAAAAACACGCAAAACAACCAAAAAAAAAAAAAAAAAACAAACAAACACAACAAAACAACCAAAATATAAAAATGACAAATGCCAACAAAAACACTAAAAATTGCCGGACAAAAGTGCTCTTGCACTTAACCTCTTCGCATTAGAAAATTGATGTCGGGGTCTACCTTGTCGTTATCCTACTCCCCAAGAAGGCTACCATAGCCGGACCGCTCCACGGGAAGACGGATTTTCGCCCATGTTACCCCCAAATGGCATCCCAAAATGGGTTCACACCCACCAAAAATAGGTCCCAAAAAAATCGAGAAATTGCTCGCGCATTCAACGGACAAACATCTGAAGGCACCCTCACTTAAGTCATCTTGGGTCAAGCGACTCGTCGCTTTTCTCATGTCAGTCATTCCTTCATCGATTCGTCGCTTGAGGGGGTAGTCACACTTAAGTCACCAATCAACAAACACACACCCAATCACGGCAATAGCATGCATTCAAAGAATCATTGACAAAGACAATCACGCTCCTGCTTGGGGCAGCAAACAAGCAATTATCACAAAATTGATCAAACACTTGGCATTCCCGAAGCATGAACACAAGGTTCCCCCGTGGATAAAAGGTTGCGCCCTTTGCCTATTCATGACCGATCAATGTCCAAGCTCAAGTCACACCTCACCAAAATAGGTTAATACTTGAAATCAAATTCCTTAGCTCGTCAGAAGCAAGGATTCAAGAATGCATGCCCTTTCCATACTTGGGGCATCAAGAGTTGGTTAGGTTACTGAGAAACCCTAATCATTAGTGCTTTGGTTATCTATTTTTGCTCGGCGCTGTGCCTTGCACAACGCTTCCCAAAAAGGGGCATCTGTAGACACCAAAACAGCACCAATCCGATTATGTGACTACAAACACTGATCACATTAACACACACAGCCCCTAGGGTAGCCCCCAGAGGTTAAACAGTGGTTCTAACCACTTACACAACAGATTTTGCAAGTCAAAAATCAGTTTGGCACCTTTTAGACACTTTATTTCTTATTCGTCCCACCCGGGGACGAGTGCGAATTTGTACTCGTCCTACCCAAGGACGAGTATGGATTTGTACTCGTTTCACCCAGGGACGATTACTAGCGCTCGCTTCGGGTGGGACGAATGCCAGGTTTGACCAGCAAAAAGTCAGACCTCAGCGCATGACAACTCGGAACTACCACTCAGCTTTTCATGCATGACATAGGAGTGCAAGTGAGTTTTCTAAAACACACAAAGACATGCACAGAGGCAGTTAAGAAGCCCTTGATCAAGAAGAAGTCTTCTCTTCACAAACAAAAGCATTCATGCAAAGAAACACTTTTGCATGTTAATTCAAAGAGACCCCTTGGGTCTATAAAATGGTGAGTTTCCTCACCCAAAAAGATACCGAGCAGGAGCATTCTGAGCAACGAAGTGCTGTTAATTCACTTACTTGCGATTTGCGCCCAAACCCCAATCTTTTGACCACAATATTCTATCAATTTGACGACAACACATCACATCAGGTTTCGGACCCATCTCAAGCGGATTGGTGTCGAAGCAAGGTTTTATCCGCGGGTGGTTTGCCTTCGGGCACCTCCCCGCTTTACTTCATTTATAGTATTTTAGCTAGTTTCATGTTTATGCATTTATCAAGTTTTTAGTGCATTTAGATTCATTTCAGCTATAGTTAGATTTATCTTTTATTTTTCATACACAAGTGCTATCGATTCTTTGTTTGTTTCTTTGAACACGGATTTCAGGTCTATTGAAGGAGCAACGAGGAATCGACCTTTGTCAATGCAAGCGGCGACAACGTTTTGGTTCGCCCATTTTATATGTGGGCACGCGGAAGAAGGAATTCAGAGACAAGTTGTAGAGAACAATATCTAACGCTCCTATCCCCTAAAAAGGAAGGAGACGTATTGTAACACGAATTGAAAAGAATATCAATAAAAAAAGGGCTACATTTCATATTGTTCTTATATCTTGTGTTCATTCATTTGTGTTCCTTCCTTTTAATACGATTTCGTTTAGTCTTTCCTTTTTGTTTTCGGAATCTCGTGTTTTCAGTATTATGCTTAAAATAGAATAGTTATTATGTGAATGTGATATTTTATGTCTCTAGAAGGTGTTTATCTCATGCCAAGGTAATAACATTGTGATAATATCATATGCCTAAATATAGAATATCACATGGTCAAAATGTTTTGGTGCCTACTTCTATTATAAAGTTTGGCATGACATGAAGACTACCATATAAATGTTTTTGCACCTTGGATAGCATGTGGTGCAGGTTTTGCTTGTCAATGGTCTTGCTTGTGTTGACTACCAATGTGCTTCTTTGGTCATGTTATATAAGTGTCTCATCAGGAGTGTACCCCTTTTCCCACACACATCCCAATTGATGGTACTTTGGCTAGCAAGTGGTGTGCAAATCCCGAACTAAAAGGGGGGTCTTGGGTTCTATCCTTTAATCATCTCATTAGCATATTGTTATGAGATCCTTCCTTTTTTCATGGTGAAGGCATCATGTATTAAGAGCATGTTGTATCATGTGATTGATAAAAACCTTGAAAAATCAAGGGAATGGTCAATGTTTGGCCTAAATGACCTATCACCTTTGTGGCTATGTGTATGGCATTGTTCAATCACATGGAATGTGATGGAATGGGTGGATATTTGGATGTGATATAGAGCCCTATGTGCAAATAGGGATGTGAAATACTCATTTTTATTAAGTAAAATGACAAAGCACTATGGTTTTAAGCTCACGCATGGGTTGTTTTACTAGGTAAATTTCAACCAATACTTGCCATAGAGGAAGTTTGGGGTTAAAACCCTCCCAATTTTGGCGTGAGGTATTTACTTAGTGTTTTGGACCTTATTATAATTTATGTGGTTATTGACATGGAATTTTATGGCCACCATCAACTTCTCTTACAATATGTATAGGTTTACCTAATGTAGTATTGACAAGTGATAATAGTCGTTTATTATTTTCTCCATTCTAATCAAAAGTGAATACGAGGGACATGTGGCTTTTTAAAATCAATGGTTCTATGAAAAATGGCATCCTCTAATTGGTCATAAGTAATTGTCTATACATTTAAAAATTTGAATGTTCAAATTTTTGGAGGCTTCTGTCAGTGCATGGAGGGAAAACTTTTAAAGTCCATAACTTTTACATATGGAAGCATTTTGAGACTTTTTTAAAATCACATGATTTTTTCAAGCTCTTCACAATGGTTATAGTTGTTTGTTCTATTCTATTAGCAATATTTGATAATTTTGCAAGAGCATCATGGACCAACATATGTTGCATTTATTTAAGGACCTATGATAATTTTATAAATGTTTTTGGATGGTTATCATAGGGCGTGTCTTGTTCCTATGGGTCTTCAACTAACCATGGAGGATAACTATTTATAAACCTACCTATTGCTTTATGATTCAACTATTTTATTCTATATATGGAAGGACATATTGTGATCACCATATTACATGTTAAAGATATTTTCATAGTAAGCTCAACACCTTAGATCCAATGGTGGATTCATGACTTCATATTTGAGGAGGTGTTGACTAAGTTCATGTACCTTTGGTAACATAATATAGCAAGATTTTATTTGCTCTGGTTAGTGGAAAAAATTGACCCAAATCATACCTAAAGTACAATGAGAGTGATTGTGGGAGTGTCTTGGATTTGATAGAATATAGGGAAATTAGTAGTCTTATATATGGATATGGATGATCATTATATTATGTCTTGATAGTCTTCTAAATGGTGATGGAGGCTCCTTACTTAGTAACTTAATAGTATTCTAGATGATGTAGGAGGCCTAAGGGTTTAGATATTCTTCATTCCAATAGAGAATACATTATGGGGAGGTATAATATGCTAGCATCTCTAATATCTTCTTTCCTTGGCCCAAAGTGCATATTATAAGGGGTTTGAAAGATATGGTAACCTGATCTTATTGGCTAAGTTTAACAGATTATGATGTAAGCCTACAAGCAATATTATGATTATGTAAGCCTTTGGAAAACCTTTGATGTAAGCCTATAGGAAATATTGTTGTATTCATCCCTTGTCATATTTTTTAATCCACCATATGGTTATGTATTCACATCTTGTAGGGATTGATCAAACTACCTTGTTGGTTAACCTTAATTAAATATTCTATTAGATTTTAGTAAATTGACTTAACCTTGATCCTTATGTCGACCTTGCTTAATATCATTAAAATTATAATTTGGGGATTAATTATCTAGTATAAATACCCCCTACCACTAATATATTGTATCAGTGTGTAATGTAACATTCTTATGTAAGTGAAATGTAACATTCTTATTTGAGTGTAATGTAATGTTCTTATGTGAGTGCAATAAAAATTCTTATGTGAGTTATTATTTTGTGTGCCCATATTGGGCACCCACCCATCCAATTGATTCTTATTGATCTTTCTCTTTCTTCTCTATTATCTTACATATTGCTTGTGGTGAATGTTATGCTTCATGTGATTTTTGGAAAGTAATATAACTAAGTATTCATATTATTTACAATATTGTTATATAAGTTTGTATTTTGTAGTATATTTGCATTTGCATTACTTATAATTATTTTTTTATAATTTTTCTATGGAGATTGTATTGTACTATATTTTGTTCCACAACTTTAAAGCATAACTCACTTGATGCCACAATATGGTTCAGTGGAGTTGTCCTCCATGCCATCACATCCTGGCCTTACAATGTGAATCACATTATTTAAATTAAATACAATTTCTCAAATCCATATTAAGGGAGGTGTAATGCAATGATTATTTGTATGTTCTTAGTTATTTTTTTAGGGTTAAGAAGATATATTATTCTAAATGTTCAATATGGCTATGGTCTTAAGAATGGAAATTTAGCTGGGATCCTTCTCTAATGTAAACAAATTTTATTTTATAATATATTCTATCCTATAATGTTCGTAATTCTATATTTTGGAAGTCAAATTTCATTATTGATTATTAGCAACATGTGATAAAATTACTTTGAGGTAAATATACTTGATAAAAGCTTATTACACTTACTAAGAAGGAAGGTCGGTAAAGCTAACAAGTTAGAATGTAAAATCTTTACCAAGTTAGAATGCCAAACATAAATGTTGATGATGTAACTTTTAATCATGAATTATCATGATTTAATGTTAAGATTTAAAATCATACCTCATTATATAAAATCATATAAGAATATTTTTCCTAAATGAATCATGAAATTTTGCTATGTATAGCACTCCATTCCGAAATTAATTTGATAAATACAATTTGATTTTACCTTGATGTGAATTTAATTTGTTTAGTTGATCTTGATATTCAATCCTATATATAAGAATCATTTTTCTTGGACTTGTGCTTAGTGGTTGAGTAGATGTATATAATTTTGAACTTCATTGGAGCATTTAAGGAATCTCACATCACCATTGCTAATGCATTAGGGTGCATACATATTTTCCCTTTGTCAAACCACCTGAGTTCAACAAGCATCCACTTATGAAGATCAAAAACTCGAAGAACAAGTTCAAAGTTGCAAATCATGCATCAAATGTCATTAGCTCAATCAATAAAATTTCTCCACTTTCAAGGAGGATAACAAGTTTGAATCTTTCCAAGTGGTACATGAATAATTGCTAAATTTTTGTAGTACCAGTATGTGGTCATGATGTAATATAGATGGGACTCATTGCAATCCCTATAACCCATTTAAAAATACACCTAGAATGTTAGCAAATTATCAAGATTATCTCACAGGATTCAATCACAAGATCATAAATCAATCAAAATATTATCAATATCAAGCATTATCAAATGAACATCAATCTCACATAAAATCACACTAAAATATTTATTGATAAAAAACTCAAGCAATGCATAAAGCAATTCTTCTTAGAGTTATATTTTACATGGCTTTATCTTCAATATAAATATGCATGAGACTCTTCACATCACTTGATTCTTGAACTTTGCTTTGCTAAAAACTCATGGGACAACTTAACTCTTCATATTCATTTCTTACATAATAAGTTCCACATATTACATAAAGATAAAGTATCTCATGATTGCATATAATTCTCTAGTTATAAACTGGACACATCACTCATAACTCTTCACTTCCTAACTATACACGTCACACACTTTAAAACATGACACATGCTCACACCTACTAACTAGACACATACATAAAATCAAACTCACATCCTAATTTAAATATTTACAATCGTCCCAAATAATGTAATACCTCCAACACCCCCTATTACATTATTTGGTATGAAGGCCTTTTACCTTCAATATCTAATTATTATCTTTGTTTTTTTGGTTCCAGCTTTAAAATTGTTTGAGATTCTAGCACTGCTTCATTAACCCATTCCTTGCAATGTTTATCAAAATTTATTTCTTCTCATAAAATAATTTTAACATGTCCATGATTATGTTCCATTTTGATTTACTAATACATCTATAATGTATTTTAATTTTCTTTTTCTGACATGTTTTTAGTTTGATCTTTTTATAGATCTTACAATTCTGAAGCATCCTTTGTTTTGACTCATGTCTTTTATTTTTTATTTTTTTCTTTTTTTAACAACTTCTACTTTGTTATAAAAAACATCAGTGCCATTAGAATTTTTTGAATGGTTTGTATTATCATGTTTCTCAATTTGGTCCATACCTCCATTGTTTGTAGTTCTCCTCATAAGGGTTCGTATTTCATTTTCTTCCTCATTTTTTGTTTCTTGAATTTCTTGAACCAAGTTTCCTTTTTTATTTTCTCCTTTTGAATATTGTTATTTCACTGATGGATATCGAGACTGATATTGTCTTATCCAAAGTTTTTGAAAAGGTTTATTCATTTTATTCCATTGGTTCAAAGTATTGTATCTATAGTAGCTTATGGTATGACCTTCTTTATTACATATGTGACAATATATTTTCCTCCATTCAGGTTGAGATGATGTATAAATATTATTTGATACTTGTTTCTTTGACATAAGAGCATTATTTGTCATTTCATCTCAGGCTAAAATTTCTAGTTCAGAATCTTGGAGTATGTTGACTAAATTATTAAAATATGTAGTTTTGTTTAGCAATTTAAGAGAAGTGACCTAATTTTTGAATGTATCTGGAAGTGCTCTTAATGTCTTAAACAATAAAATTTTCTTCTACCCCACTCAGTATGAGGGGACCAAGATCCCTCATAAAAATCTATGTAAACTCATTGAAACAAACTAACATAAGAGCTTTAACATCATCATCTTTAAGTTTTTGTTTTCCAATTTCATCATCTTTTGGAATGTCTCTTTTTCCATTTACCACATCCTAGAGTTTTTCAACAATGAGTATTGATTTCATTTTGTTCTTCCATGGAGTAAAATTTGGTCCTTTTAGAAGTTGTGATTCAAAAAGAAAAATTTTTGTATTTTCCATAATTCTATTGTTCAATCTTCAATTTCTTCAAAACAAATCTCTTCTTATAACTCCTTTAGTTTTCTCTTTTAATTTATCTTTCCTCAATTCAATCAATTCAATTTCAATTTCCAATATCAAATCTTCTCTTCTTATATCTCTCAATTAATCAATCAATTTCATAATAATTCAATTATTCAAATTCAATTCAATCAAATCAATTCATCAATTTTTAAATTCATTAATAAATTTATTAATTAATTTTCTTCTTATATCTCCCTTTCAATAATTCAATTCAATCAATTTATCAATTCATTGAATTAACTTCTTCAATCATTAATTTAATCCTTCAATTAGTTAAAGTATTTCTTCTTTCTTTTAATAATTAAATTCCTTCTACTTATAACTCAAAATCATTGAAAAATAATTGAATTGTTTAAAACATATGGCGAGAGTAGGAGCAGGAGCAGGAGTAGGAGCGGGAACAAAAGCTGGTGCGAAGGCCTCTGATGGTGGCTTTGGTATCTGAGACTCGGGATCCCGGTAGGAGATAGGGGACTTGGGCCCAGGTAAGGGTGAAAAGAATGTGAGAGCAGTTCCCTCTAGAAATGCACACCTAGATCCATCGAAAAAAGATCCCCCCAAAAATGTGGTCAGGGAGTCTTCCCTTGGAGGACCTAGCAAACCCTCATATGTCTAGGTCCTCGCAGGAGAGGCAAATCATCCTCGTCCCCCACCCTTAGGATTATCCCTGGATGGGATGCACATTTCCATCCCAGATGACGTTTTCTCTACCTACGTGTTAGAGGCCTCCTATTCCCTAGTCAAGAAATTCATTGGGGGTAACTCGAACATGGAAACCATCCACCGTTGGGCCTACTCCAAATGGAATACCTCTGGGAACATGGACATGGTGGACCTATCAAGAGGGTTTTTTCTCATCAAGCTAAATAATAGGGATGACACCAGTTGGATCCTCATGGGCAGGCCCTAGTTTTTGGGCTACATAAGCCTCTTCCTCAGGGGCTGGGCAACAGACTTCAACCCCAAAATCCATAGCATAAACTATACCCTGATCTCGATCAAGCTACCAGACCTTCTATTTCACCTCTGGTAAGAGGATGTACTCAAAATCATCGTACGGGCCATTGGGAAACTTGTGGTTGTTGACTCTACAACCAAGGCAAGATCTCGAATGGTCCATGCCAAACTATGTGTCAATGCAAACCTTGAATATGAGCTATCGTCTTCAGTCACCTTTATGTCTAGTTCCTATCAATGGTGCCAACCCTTGGAATACGAGAACAAGCCATCCTTCTACATGTAGTGCAGCATGCAAGGGCATGTCCTAAACTAGTGCCCCCTCTTCAAATAACCTGAAGCACCAACAACTGGGGACTCCTTTCCTAAGGCTCTGTCTAGCAGCAAATTTTCCCCCCATGGCTCATCCTGTAGTGGGTGACCCCATTATAGGCCACCAATGCCCCTGTCATGGCATGAAAAGAGGTCAAATCCAACTGACAAAGGCAAATATAAGGTTGATCACATCTCGATAAGTGATCATGACTAGGTATGTACCTATCCCAACCCTACCCCTAAATTTTTAATAGAAGTCCTAGTATCCCCTAAGAAACCTCCCCACCTAATAGATGGTCCAGTTGATCCCCACACCTCTCCAACTGGACCCCCATCGATCCACCCCCATCCCATCCCCCAACCATGACCATCCTAAAGCCAGTACCGAAATCCCCCTCAGAGCATCCCTTGTCCCCCTTCCTCACGAGCCTCCCCCCTCCTCCTTTGATTCCCCCAACCCTCCTACCCTCTAGATCCCCCACTCCACCCAAGCTTGCTCGGAGGTTGGCTCAAAGATGTCTGAGGATGATAATGAGGGCAGTCCATCCTTCTCCCATTTAGCCTCAGAAGGATTTAGTCCCAAACGGACCCGTAGTGAAATATTCACAACAAATTATGGCAATAACAGGAAAATAGGGCATCCTACCTTAGGTGAACAGAGAAGGAAGAAAGCAGAATATGACATTGCCAATGGCCTCTAGATGACCCTCCTATTTTATTCCCTAAACCTTATGAAAGAAGAACCATCAAGATCCAAATCTCCCTCCCAGTAGGGAAAGGGAGGCAAAAGACCCCCTAAAGGTGCCAAATGAATATACTCACTTGGAATATGAGAGGGATCAATGGAGCCCCCAAGAGAGGCACCCTTGCCCACCTTAGAAAGGACCATAAGCCATCCATCCTCATTCTCTAGGAAACCAAACTTGACTATATTTCCTCTCCCAAAGTAGCTAAAGCAGTTTAGAGCAACAATAATTTCCTCTTTACCCTAGCCCTAGGTACAGTTGGGGGTTTGTTGTATTTATGGGACCCAGCAATTATTTAAGGGAGGTCAATTTCATCCTCTCCAAGAATAATTAACATCATTTTCTATAGCTTGGTGTCCCGCCAGACCTAGATCCTCTCCAATATTTATGCCCCCAATAGCCCGATTGAGCGGGCCTCCCTCTCGTATAAAATTCACCTTATGAGGGAAGCGTTCAAACCTCTCCCTTGGATGTTGGCAAGTGACTTCAATAGCCATTTTTTCCTCTCAAACAAGCAAGGAGGAATCGCCTTGAACCCCAAAAGCATGGAGGATTTTATGGCATTCATCGATTCCAACGATTTCATAGACGTCCACTTGAAAGGAGCAAAATTCACTTGGAGCAACAGAAGAGTCGGGGCCAACCTTATCCAAGTTAGGCTAGATAGATTCTTCCTATCCAAAGAAGCCATCCCCTTGTTTGCAGACTCAACCATCCTTGCTCTTCCTAAAATAGGATCGTACCATAGCCCCCTCCTCTTTGAAGTCGGTAGACATCCTCCTTCCAAGCGCCCCTTCCGATTCGAGGCTATGTGGTTCCATCATCCAAATTTTAGGTTGTACGTGAGCATATCATGGAACCAACCCTTCATTGGATCCCCCACAGGGTAAATCTACCAGAAACTCAGGTCCCTCAAAGACAACTTTAAAACCTAGAACATAGAGGTGTTCGATAACATCTTCGAGATTAAAAATTTTTTGAAGGAGAAGTTAGAAGACTTAGAGCGTAAATTCCAGGAAGGTACTCAGGAACCCAGGTCCAAAGAGGAGGAAAGTAGAATCCTAGCTGATTACCACAATGTTCTAGCTATGGAGGAGACCTTTGTTAGGATTAAATAACAAATATGAGCAATAATATAATGCGAAAATAAACACAAAAGAAATTATGCAATACACAATAGACACAAATATAATGTGGTTCACCCAAATAGGGCTACTCCACGAAGAAAATAACCAGGCCCTTTGTATTCCATCTAGAAAACCCCTTTGTACACAACCACGCACCTCATTACATATTTAGTCATCGTACAACCTCCTCTTATAATAATGCATTACAATTTTAGGGCAAAAAACCCGCCTAAAATCTACCGTCCGATCTATGACCTAATATCAAATGGTCCAAATTTACATAGAGGAAAAACATCAATTTTTATCTTTGAGGGCGCTGCCCCCCCTGGGACCCCCTGGTGACATTAGTAGGGGGGGCTAATTCCCCCTACACCCCCCTCTTTCACGTAGTGGTTCTAAGTGTAGCTGAAACAAAGGCCTCTAATTTAATCAGGCTCCATAATCAACAATCTCCCACTTGGAGACTAATCACAACAACTCCACCACTACTGCACTTTCTAGACTATCCTTCAGCTTTGGACCTGGAAATTTTCTCACCTTTTACTGTCATGCTTTAAGACCAACTGGAACTGAGCAGGAACTCATTTTCTCCTTGGTTACTACATTTGTGAACATATCTACAGGATTCTGGCTAGTGTGTATCTTCTCCAATTTTAATTGTCCATCTTCCAATACTAAGTGTATGAAATGGTACTTGGTATGTATGTGTTTAGTCCTGGAATGGAAAGCTGAATTCTTTGCAAGATGAATGGAACTCTGACTATCATTGTATAATGTGTTATTCTCCTACTTCTTTCCCAAATACTCCATAAACCTTTGTAACCAAATCATCTCCTTACTAGCCTCTGTAAGAGCAACATACTATGCTTCTATTGTTGATAGTGCAACAACCTTCTGTAATTTTGAAATCCAACTTACTGTAGTTTCACCTACAATAAAAACATACCCTATGGTACTCCTCTTGCTGTCTATATCACCTACCATATATGAATCAACATATCCCTGTAAAGCAGTATTAGATCCTTCAAAGCATAATACCTGATTGACAGTACCTCTTAAATACCTGAGAATCCACTTCACTGCCTCCCAATACTTTTTTCTTGTATCACTCATAAACCTAATCACAACTCCCACTACATGTGCAACATCTGGCCTTGTGCACACCATCGCATACATCAAACTGCCAACTACTAATGAATAAGGAACCTTGGACATGTAGTTCATCTCCTCCTATGTCTTAGGACACATCTCTTTGGTCAGTTTGAAATGATTTCCCAAAGGTGTGCTAACAGGTTTTGCATCCTGCATACTAAATCTTTCCAACACCTTCTCAATGTACTCACTCTGAGACAATGTTAATTTATGATTTTTCCTCTCTTGTTATTCTCATACCAAGGATTTTCTTTGCAGCACCCAAATCCTTCATTGCAAATGACTCTACCAATTTTCTTTTGAGTACAATTATATTCTTCATGTTAGACCCTTCAACAAGCATATCATCTACATACAATAACAAGATAATATAGTTACCATTATCCATTCTCTTAAAATAAACATAGTGGTCAGAATAACATCTACTATAACCCTGGTCTGACATAAACCTGTCAAATTTCATATACCACTACCTTGGAGCTTGCTTCAGGCCATACAGGCTCTTTTTCAACCTGCATACTAATTCCTCCTTTCCTTTGACCTCATACCCTTGTGGTTGATGCATATAAATATCTTCCCCCAAATCCCCATGGAGAAAAGTTGTTTTTACATCTAACTGTTCAAGGTGTAAATCCTCTACAGCCACTAAGCTTAAAATAGTTCTAATTGAAGTCATTTTAACAACAGGAGAAAAACTTTCATCATAATCAATACCTTTCTTTTGTGCAAAACCCTTTACAACCAGTCTAGCCTTATACCTCTTTTTTCCTCCATATTCTTCTTTCACCCTATAAACCCATTTATTCTGCAATGCTCTTTTTCCTGCAGGTAATTGAACCAGATCCCAAGTCTGATTATTTATCAAAGATTCCATCTCCTCTTCCATGCATTGCTCCCACTTCATATTAGTTTCTACTTGCATTGCTTCTTCATATGTTTCTGGTTTAGCAGAGTCAGACAATAATACATAATATAATGACAGAGAGTAATGTACAGGAGGTCTACTTATCCTGGTAGATTTTCTAACAATAGTTGCAGGAGTTTGAGGTGCTACTTGTTGTTGTTGTTAATTTTCTAGCACATTTGGAGTTTCAATTTCATCAAACACTGTGTATTCTGTGTTTTCCTTTTCCTGTTTCTTTTCCTGCAACTAATCCTTATACATGACCTTCTCATTGAATATTACATCTCTACTCCTAATTATTTTGTGATTTGCATAATCCCAAAAATGATAACCAAAATAATTAACTCCATATCTAATGAAAAAACACTTCTTGGATTTTACCTCAAGTTTAGTTTGATTTTCTTTACTGATATGCACGAAAGCTTCACAACCAAAAGTCTTTAAAAATGAGTAATTAACAGGCTTACCTATCCATGCCTCTTCTGGAATCCCACCATCTAGGGAACTTGAAGGTCCTCTATTTATTAAATAAACTACAGTATCTATAGCATCTACCCAAAATTGTAAGGGCAATCCTGCATGTATTCTAATGCACCTATCATGTTCCATGATAGTCCTGTTCATCCTTTCTGACACACCATTTTCTTGTGGATTTCCTAGAACCATCTTCACTCTACGAATCCCATGGTATGAACAATAACTATCAAACTCTTTGTTGCAGTACTCACCTCCATTATTATATTTGAGACACTTTAGCTTATTTCCTATCTCATTCTCAACCAAAGCTTTCCATTTCTTAAATGTATCAAAAACATCTGATTTCTTTCGAATACATTAAACCCATGATTTTCTAGTTGCATCATCAATAAACATAACATAATAATGAGAGCCACCAAGAGATGATACCTGAGCTGGTCCCCATACATCTAAATGTACAAGCTCTAGTTTTTCACTCTTCTTTTCTTTTCCAACTCTGATAAATCTGACTCTTTTCTGTTTTCCATAAATGTAGTTCTCACAGAATTCTAAATCAACCTGCTTCAAACCTGGAAACAAATTTCTTTAATGGGGAATCTGCATCCCCTTCACACTCATGTGCCCAAGCCTATGATGCCACGAAGTTGTATCCACTCATGTAGAAGATAAAGCAATAGAAATGTCAGTATTACCAGTACATACATACAATGTACATTCCTTATTTCCTTTTTCTAATAACATTGATCCTTTAGTGACCTTCCATGAGTTTTTTGAGAATGTAATTTTATATCCTTCACTGTCCAACTGCCCTGTGGAAATTAGATTTCTTCTTAATTTAGGAATATGTCTTACCTCTTTCAACAACCATTGACTTCCATTTGGTAACTTTATTTGTATGTTACCCTTTCCTATGATTTTACATGGTCTATCATCACCCAGATAGACCTATCCAAAATCACCCTAAACATAATCTAGAAAATATTTCCTATGGGGTGTGGCATGATATGATGCACTAGAATCTAGCACCCAACAATCATTAATATTATCTAGTGAAAGAATTAAAGCATCTTGCAATACATCACCTGCAATGTTTGCTTCCATAGTACCCTATTTTTCTTCTCCATGTTTTTCTTTTCGCTTCCAACAGTCTCTTTTTAGGTGTCCTTTCTTCCCGTAATGCCAACATTCCAACTTCTTCCCTTTGTATTTGGATCTACCTTTCTTTGATTTTCCATGATTCCCTAGGCTTTTTCATCTCTCCCTTTGTCTCCCCTATTCTCTATAGTCAAAGCATTACCTGATGTTTCACCTATGCTTTTCAATCACATTTCCTCACTAAGGATAACACCAATAACATCATCAAACTTTAAAGTATTTGAACTAGAGACAGAATTACTCACAACCATTACCAAGCCATTCCAGCTTTCTGGCAATGAGCACAAAATCAAGAGAGTCCTAACCTCATCAGCAAAGTTTACTCCTACAAAGCTTAACTAATTTGTAACCATGTTAAATTCATTTAAATGATCAGTAATAGACCCACATTTTGACATCTGCATATTACATAAACGTTTCATAATAAATACATTGTTCAAAGATGAGGGTTTTTCATACAGTTTATCCAACGCATTCATTAAACCCTTCGTTGTCTTTTCCTTCAAAATATTCAAGGCCACCAGTAATTCCAAGCATAGTCGTATTGTTCCTAGTGCTTCTCTATCCAAAACTTCCCATTATTTTTCAGTCGTTGATGTCGACTTATTTTCTACTCCGCCTAATGGTAGGTAAATATCTTTATGATAAAGATAATCCTCCATTTACATATTCCATAGCTAGTAGTTTTGGCCATTGAACTTCTCAACCCTAAATCTACCTTCTTCTACCATTGCTCCCACTTGAACTGGAAACCCTCCTTTCAAGTGCATTTTTCAAACCCTAAGCTCTGATACCAGTTGTTAGGATTAAATAACAAATACGAGCAATAATATAATGTGGAAATAAACACAGAATAAATTATGCAATACACAATAGACACAGATATAATGTGGTTCACCCAAATCAGGCTACTCCACGGATAAAATAACTAGGCCCTTTGTATTCTGTTTAGAAAACCCCTCTGTACACATCCATGCTCCTCATTACATATTTAGTCATCGTACAACCTCCTCTTATAATAATGCATTACAATTTTAGGGTGAAAAACCCACCTAAAATCTATCATCTAATTTGTGACCTAATATCAAATGGTCCAGATTTACATAGAGGAAAAAACATCTATTTTTAGCTTTGGGGGAACTGCCCCCCCTAGATCCCCCATGGCGACAGTAGTAGGGGGGCTAATGCCCCCTACACCCCCCATCTTTCACGTAGTGGGTCTAAGTGCAACTGAAACAAAGGCCTCCGGTTTAATTAGGCTCCATAATCAATAACCTTCTGGAGACAAAATTTGAGAGCCCTATGGCTCAAGGATGGTGATGCAAATACTAAATTCTTTCACATGTCAACTCTCATAAATAGAAGCACAAACATAATTTTTGAGCTCACTTGCAGTGACGACAAGTCCATTAGGGATGAGGAAGAAATCAGATCGTAGGCTTCCAGGTTCTTCCAGGATCTCCTTGGCACTGCATCTCATTCCTCCCCCCAAGCAGCCAAGATTCTCCTTGAGAACATCCCCCCTCCATCACCCCGGGAACCAATGACATGCTCCTTAGCCCTCTTGTTGATGTGGAAATCAAGGCAACCCTATTCTCCATGAAGGTTGATGCCGCCCTCGACCCAGATGGCTTCCCTCCCCACTTCTTCCAGGATTTCTAGGAACTAGTGGGCTAAGAAGTGTGCACTATCATTAGGGACCTTCAGTTTGTCGACTTCATCCCTAGAGGCATAAATTCCACCTTCATTGCATTGATTCCCAAAACCTAGGCATCCAAATCTCTATTTGGCGTCCGTCCAATCATCCTGTGTAATATCCTATACAAAATTCTAACCAAGGCTCTTGCCACTAGACTCAAGGACATCCTCCCCCAAATCATAGACTCCTCCCAGTGGAGTTCTATCAAATGAAGGGTTATCACAGATGGTATTGTCATAATCCATGAAGTTCTGCACTCTTCATCTCTAGCCAAGAAACCAACGTTTCTTCTCAAGCTGGACATGAATAAAGCCTTCGACAGAGTTAGTTGGGATTTTCTCATCAAAGTCCTCCTCAAGTTCGACTTCCACCCATCCTAGGTTTATCTCATCAAACGATGTGTGTCATCCCATTGGTTCTTAGTTTTGGTCAATGGATCCCTCGTAGGGTTCTTCCCCAGCTCTAGAGGGTTGAGGTAGGGCGACCCCCTATCCCTGATCCTGTTCATCATCTTGGTTGAAGCCCTTGGGTGTATCATTGTGAGCGCAACTAGGAGCGGGCTTATCTTTAGGATCATACTAGCCTCAGTACTGGCCCCAGTTTCCCACCAGTAATTTGTGGACAACACCATCTTGGCCACCTCCACCTCTATGGCTCAAGTCAAGATCATCAATCATATTCTCAATTTGTACAAGAATGCGGTCGAGCAGAAGATAAATATCCTAAAAAACAAAATCTACTTTATCCAAACTTCCCAAGAAAGACAGGTCAAAATAGCTTGGATCCTGGGATGCACCCCGGATGCCCTTCCCACCACCTATCTTGGGCTACCCCTATTCTATGATTTCCCATCCAAATCCCTATGGACCAATGTTGTCGAGAGCATCCAAAAGAATCTGGCCTCCTAGAAAGGGCACCTTCTCTCCCAGGACACTAAAACCACCCTCATGTTTGCCTACCTTCAGAGCATCCCAATATATTTCATATCAATTTTTAGAATCTCGGCCTCTATCAGCACCTGCATCAAGCAGATTCAAAAGCATTTTTTATGGTCTAAGAGTGAAGAAAATAAAAGGATGTCGTTGGTCTCCTGGCCCCTAGTTTTTTGGCCCAAGAGCAAAGGTGGGATCGACCTCAGGAGGGTATCCCAAATGAACATTGACCTCCTATCCAAGCACGCATGGAAAGTGTACACTAATTTCTTGGCTGAGTGGGTTAGTATAGTGAGAAGTAAATACCTCCAGCACCACCCCTTCCTCGAGGACCACCAGCCCCACGATGGGTCTACTTTTTGGAGATCCCTAGCCCAAACTAAATACCTCATCCATAAGGGTCCAGGTGGATCCTTGGTGACGGTAGCAAGATTTATTTTTGATATGACAAATGGATCCAATATGAGGCCCTAAGGGGGGACAGAGACCTTTTGGCCCTCATGCCCCAGTTGGATGCCTCCAAAGGACCCAGGGTGGCCAATTACATAAATAGGGCCCAAGGAAAGTTAGGCTGGTGTCCCATCGAAGACATTCGGTTTCCCCTTTAAGCAACCAACCTCTCTGCCCTTCTCAGTTCAACTATTATTCCTTCAAGCGAGGTAGAGGATAGGTGCATCTAGCATGGCACTAGCAGTGGATCCTTCTCTGTCAAGTCTGCCTACTCTCTCCAAAGGGATCCCCAAGAGCCTCGTTTCCTTGTCAAGCAAATTTGGGCCAAAAAGCTAATCCTCAAAATTAGTTTCTTTGCTTGGATAGCCATCCAAAACAAAATCCTCACCATTGAGAATTTGTCCAAGATGAGATTCCCAATCTCAAACCGATGCTACCTTTGTTGCTCTGATTTGGAATTGACAAATCATTTATTTCTGAGCTACTCCTCCTTGGTCACCTTGGGCCACCTCCTCCACCTCTTCTCCATCCAATGGGTCCCACCCAAATCCATTTTTGATCTCTTCATCCAGTGGCCTAATCCCTTCTTTCATCCCACTCTCTGTTCCCTTTTGTCCTTCTTCCTTTCCCATATAATCTAGTAGCTTTGGCTGGAGTGTAATAATAGAGCATTCTCCTCCCCATCCAGGGATCCCCTTGCAGTGGTGAACAAAGCGTTGGCTTATGCCTCAAAGAAAATTTACCTCCTTTCCCCACTCCACTCTCACCCGATGACGAGATAGCTTACCCTCCTCATCTCCCTTGGCTTCTAGGTGCACCCCCCAGACCCCCTCCCCCCAAAATCTAGAGCCTCTGTCAAGTGGACGACCTCCCTCCCGAGTGGATCAAGCTTAATTTTTATGGGGCCTCCAAAGGCAATCCTGGGCCCTCAAGAGTTGGTGATGTCATCCATGACCATGAGGGGAACCTGATCCTCATCTACTCAAAGTTTCTTGGCATCCAAACCAATAATTTTTTGAAAGCATCGACGCTCCTTCGTGGTCTGGAAATCCTCTAGGAAGACCCTAAAAAAGTGATCATCGATTCCTTGAACACCATAGACTTCATGACAAATCAAAGGGATTCGTCATGGAGAATATTCAACATTATCTAAGAAGCTCGAACTATTCTCCAAGGTCTCCCCCAGTCATCCCTCTGCCACATCTACAGGGAAGGTAACAAGTTGGTAGATACCATGGCTAGCTCTGCAGCCTCGTCATCAAGGCTCCAGATCTGGAGAGACAACTTTATCGAAGATATAACAGCTATGGCTTCCTAAGAAAAAATGTCCTTCCATGATGCGGATACCTCCCAAGCATATTATTAGATGCTCAAATCGACATGCCACGTTGACTTTGTGCTTCAGCCTCTCTCCTAGCCCCACGTGTCCCTTTGACCCCATTGTGGGCTTACCTATTGAGCCACTTTTTGGTGGTTCGCACTATAGCTGCCACCTCACCCCTGGTCTTGGTACTCGATCGGCTCTGAGCAAGTTCCTTATTTACCATGCCAGACTCATTATTCTTGCTAAGTTTTTCCTCATTCCTGCTCAGCTCACACATCACAGCGATCCAACCTTATCTCTCCACATTTTTGAGGAGGTGGCTTCCCCATCTCTGATGTCAAGCTGGCCCTTGCTCAGATCACCACCTTACTACCTACTTCTTGAGAATCTTGCCTTCCATTGTCGTTCGCCCATCAATTGTCGTGCCCATCCTTTGACTCCCCACCCCCACCACCTTTCGAGTGTGTGTCCCATTTTTATGTCACTGAGTCCCCATGCATGCGTTAGTTTCATGGCTCTTCATCTTCCCTAAGGCCTTTATTTCACTATCTAAGAGCACCTGCCTCTCTTCTCTGCCCCCTTCCCCACCCCATCATAGGTTGTTTCCTCAATGCATGGTTTTGCCTCTGGAATCACTTCCCAAGTTCTCTGCAGACTCTGCTCCCCCTCCCCTACCCGATGACTATCGCTTACGTTGAACCAACTACCCTATACCTTAGTGACACTGCCCTAGTTTTCATGGAAGCAAAATCCCTTACCCCTTTCCTTTGCAAGTTTGCCAGCCCTGATGACGAAGTCACCTTGAATTTCGTTGATACCTAGAAATATGGTGAGGTGGTGGTTAAGGGCATCCACTTCAGAGTCACCAAATATTTATTGTTCGAAGTCACTGGGCCGCATCATGAGAAGAAAGGGAAATTCATCAGGCGGGATAAGCATAACTAGGAGGAAGAGCTCAAACAGTTTCCAGACCAAGCTAAAGGTTATGGGTGGGATAAATTGGCCCTCTATAGATCTGAATTATGCAAACCCTACAATGATGCCATTATCTCGATCATGCAGTTTATCACCTGTGATGACCTTGAACAACCTCTCCATAATTTCCACCTGAGCTTCGTGAACCACCTCCATGAGTCCACTCAGCTTTGCACCCCCAAGTATCTTATGTATTCGCTTACCATTGCAATTAAAAAAGCTAAAAAAACTTATCTCAAGCCCATTCACCAGGGTCTCATGGCTATCATCTATCACCATGTGCTTGATAATCATCCTCCTACCCAGGAAATACCCTCCTCTCTATGAACCCCCCCAATTCCTCGACCTCCTCCAATGATCTTGATTCCAAGGATAGGAGGAAAACCATGATATCTCTAACAATATGCCTCTTAAGAGTGGAAAACGTAATCGTTCTAGGAAGCAGAGGGTGTCTGATAGGTCCCCTTGTAGTCCCAATGGTCTCGGCGGTCCCAGCGTCCCTAGCAGTCCTAGTGCTCCCAGTGGTACTAGAGCTTCAGTACGGCTCAAAAAGCTAAAATAGGAGAGGAAGGGTTCTTCAGAGATCATCTCAGACACTAAGAGCGACCTCTAAGCCTTCCCCACCAATCTCCTCTTGGACATGGCGATCAACTCCATGACTTCTGCGGCCAATGCTACGTCCTCAGCGCACATCTTCAAGCAGCTTCATCATAGGTTGGGACCAGGGTCCGATAGGGATGGCCATTGATGATGTTGGTCCTTGTTCCTGTGCGTCCCCCTGTCCTGGGTTTTTTGTAGGATGTTTTACAGGGTTAGTCTTCCTTTTTCAGGTTTGTCTTTGATGTGGTGTTCTTCCCTGGTTCAGGGGTATGCGGGTGTAAGTTTTTGTTTGGGTTCCCAATCCCCTGGTTTTGTCTAGGATTTTTGCTACGGGTTTAAGTATAGTATGTTTAAGTTTTGTATTAGATGCAAAGTTTTATATGTCACGGTAGTGCTTCGGCATCTATTGTAATAAGGTTTTGGGATCCTTTAAAAAACCCCTTTTGTATATAAAACTCTACTTATAAAAAAAAATAACTCCAAATCATTCATTAAAAAAAATCAATTTATGCTTTATCTTCTTATCATCCAATTTTAAATCAAATCAAATAAATATCTTGTGCTAGAAATAAATAATCAAAGGCTATAAATTACCTTAGATGGTGTTATTTCTACAACGCTTTGTCCACCTTAATTATATTTCCATAATATCTTCTAGCAAGGTGTTAATAGAAATTGTGAAACCCTATCACATTCCTCTTCTCTATGTTGTCTCATTCTCCAACAGGCCTGATATGGCTAGAATCAAATTTGTTCCAACATCCACAAAATAGGCTTCAACTCTCTTCTCCATTCTCAAGTTTCAACACTTGCTTAGTGTCTCAAATTTCAACACTTCAACGCTTTAAAATGTCTAGGCTTCAATGCATCTCACGCTTCAACACTTCCAAACATATGCACTTGTCTCTTATACAGCACCCAATGCTTCACAACATTATTAATATTCATATTTCTCTAGTTTACCCGTAGTAGCAACACTCAACACTCACAAAATTTGAAGCTCCAATTTCCATTCTTTAATCCTCTCTTCTCCAATCTACAATCTTTTGCTAACAATCAAATAATTTTTCCTCTCATGTTTCTTAGAATCATATGCTATCACTTCAAAACCTACATGTGTTTCCTTCAATGTGGCTTCCTTCCAATCAGTTTACTCTCCTTCATTCTTGCTTCATTCTCTTCACATTAGCTTCTCTCAAATTTGCATTCTCTTCACCCTAGATAGCTAATGAATGTGGCTATGATACCATTGTTAGCAAATTATCAAGATTATCTCACAAGATTCAATCACAGGATCATAAATCAATCAAAATATTATCAATATCAAGCATATATCAAATGAACATCAATATCACATAAATTCACACTGAAACCTTAATTTATAATAAACTCAAGCAATGCATAAAACAATGCTTTTTTGAGATACATTTTACATGGCTTTGTTTTCAATATAAAGATACATGAGACTCTTCACATTACTTGAATCTTGACCTTTGATTTGCTCAAAACTCACAGGAGAGCTTAACTTGTCATATTCATTTCTTACATAATAAGTCCCACATATTACATAAATATAAAGTATCTCATGATTGCATATAACTCCCTACTTCTAAACTTGACACATTACTCAAAACTCTTTACACCTCACACACTTAAATACATGATGCATGCTCACACCTACTAACTTGACACATACATAAAAATCAAACTCACATCCTAATCTAAATATTTACAATGGGACCAAATAATGCAATACCTCCAACATAGAAAAGAGGACAAAAAACTTGGTAAGCAAGTTTAAATTGGATAAATGGTTGTTGAACCTTTCACAAACCCATGATAGAAAAAATAATAATAATAATAATCAAGTTTTTCATGACTTTATGGATGGGCATAGATGATTTCATATTTGCTTTAGAATTTGACTATTTTATATGCATTCTCCACTTGGATGATTTAGAGTCATAGATTATTTTTAATATAATGTTCACTTTGCTTTAGCTTGCAAAGATAAGGTTGAGAACATTAGTATGTGGTGACTTAGAGAAAGGGAAGAAAAAAGAGTCATCAAGGCCTTTGGTAGACTTGAATATTATTGCTTCTCTGAAATGTTATCCTAATTTATATAGTTGTATTATCTACAAAGTTTAATGAGCATATCATAGCAACAAATTTGAATGTAAGGGTGACAAAGTAGAGACCTCATCTCAGAGAGGTATTGTGGATTTGAAATTATTCAGTTTACAACTTTCCTTATTGAACTTATAGATTTATTATCTCCACCATCAAAACCATGGTTATTATCATTGCACCCACCCAATTGTACTTCCATTGACCCTTTCACTATTGCAATGGCCATGCCATTGAGGTAAACAAATTATTTTTGCATTTGGCTAGCCAAAGAAGGCTTGGTGCCATGATAGTAGAGATCACTTCATACCCACTTTTGTTGGAATGACACACTTCAAAAAACCTCAACTTTTAAAGGGTTTGCAATTGAACAATATACTACTTGTTAAAAGGTCTTCGATTTGAGTCCTACAATGTTCATAATCTGTAGTTTATATGTTAGTGCATAAAGTAAAGCAAAATTCAAATGTCGCTGTGCAACTCGTAGTTGATAATACTACTTACCCCAGATAATTGCAATTTAACCAACGTTTTATTTAAAGTGTGGCTAACTTAGAAGCATAAAGTTCTTATTAAATACCTCAAATGTATTTATAGTAATCAAATAATCAATTTATAATATGATTCAAATAACTCTATGGATATCAAAAGACATTAACTGAATTGGTTAAATTCCTTTACTTTCGAGGAGACTAAGATTTGAATCTTGTCACGCAATACATACATAATTATCAAGTTGTTATAATAACACTATCTGATCATGACATAATAGAATTGAGGCTCACTTCAATCTCATATAACTTTATAGATATTGCAATGATTTACTAGGCTACTAAAATACCATAAAATTTGAATTCATTGCAAGTGCAAGTGGATATGGTGTCATAATATGGACACTACTAAGCTACTAAAATACCATAAAAATTGAATTCATTACAAGTGCAAGCAAGTGGGTATGGTGTCATAATATCGACACTACATTACATATAGTGATAACCTTGGTATGACCGACTACAATGTTTATGAAGTATAGGAAGGAATTCAAATCAAAATATATCATTTATAGAAAATTCGTTACTCGCAAGAAAATCATGTTAAGTTTTTTTTTTTAATTCTTGGTGTTGAGAAAATTTTCAAATCATTGAGATTTTTGCATATATATAACTCAATTGTTTATTTGCAAAACTTGTATATCTTAACAATAATATGAAAATTATAGTAAATAAGCTATGATTTTTTTTTAGTAAATAAGCGAAGAATTTTTCTATTTACAATATTAAATGATTATTTGCAAGAAAGCTACAACTATATAAACAATAGATTAAGGTCTGAATTAATGAAAAAGTTACTATCTTAAATTTAGTTAAAGTCTTCTATGGTTTTGTTGAATATGGTAATTAAGGTAGTACTTAGCAATACATTGTAAATCCATAACAAGTTCACTAGAAAATGGAAAGTGGCGTTTATTTTTATATTATTTTAATTAAATAAACTAGGAAACTAACCATATACTAAGTACCCTTATTAATGAAACAACTTTTGAATAATTAAAGACAAATGATAAAGGATATTAAATTATTTGAAGTTCTTTGGACTTAGTATGTAAGTATTATATTATTGGGTTGCAAGATTGAAGCATTTTATAATGGACAATCCAACCTTTCTACTATCATTCATTTATAAGCCATGATATGGTGTTTATGTGATTAAGACCTAGCTTATATTGTATTTTATTATTTCATTGGTTTTTTTTATATTAGGGTAAAAACGAGATTTTGAAAGGGCCCGAACCCTTTTACAACACAAAGTCAACCTATCAACTGCACAGTTTCCAATGGAAAGTAGCCAAACAATATCCATCCTAGACCCCAATTAGTTGCAGTCCTCCCTAGTGAACTTTTCTAAGTCCTCATGGACCACCCTTGGGGGATCCATCTCCTATCCTCTTCTTTAATGGCACCAAAGTTCGTCAGCTAGTCTGCTGGTTTGTTACCTTCTCTAAAGATATGAACAAAGTCAACTTCTTCAAAATGCTTTACAATATCTAATATCTTGCACAATGTAATCAATTTTTCAATTAGCTTCTCCCTCCTTTTTCAAAAGATTGATAATATTCAAGGAGCATCCTTCAAAGATAACATTTTTAGCACCTAGATCCTTAGCTAACTCTACACCCAAATCTAAAGTATTAACTTTGGCTTTATGACTAGTAGTAATTCCAAAAAACTTGTAGGCTGCCCCCACCAATCTACTCTTATTGTCCCTCAAAATTGCTCCTGCTCCATCCTTACCTGGGTTACCTTTGGATGCCCCATAAAAATCTAACTTCAACCATTCATCTCGGGGTGGTTGTCATTTTACATCAGTTCTAACTTGAGCATTTGCCTCTCCACCACTAATGGGTTCCAAATTACATGCCTTAGCTATCATAGTATCTTCAGTATTCTCTAGCTTGATAGAGTACTTGATAGATTTAACATTCTCCTCTAAAAATGGGTGATACTTCCAAAACTTCTCATTGTTGACCTTTTTCTCCCTTTAAAAATTCTCTTGTTCCTCTCAAACCATACTCCTCAAACAAAATGAAACGAAATCAGGTTCCAAAATACGTTAAGACGAAGACTGAAAAAAAGGGTTCTCCCACTATTTTAACCACAAAACCATATTAGAAGGCATCACCCAAGAGATGCTCATCTTGTTGATGAGGAGCTGAAAAATGTTTAGAGTGTAAGGACATTCCAAGAAGATATGTTCCATTAATTCTTCTACCTTTTCACATAAACTGCATCTATTAGGTAACTAAAAACCTCTCTTATTAAGATTATCCACCGTTAGGATCTTATTTTGGACTGCTTCCCAAAGAAAAATCTCTAGTTTAGGAATAGCTCTCTTACCCCAAATTCTATTCCAAGGAAAACCATTATCTACAGTAGGATCCAAAAGATCATAGGTTGTCTTCACGTTGAATTCACCATTCTCAGTTCTACTCCAAACCACAGTCTCTTTGCCTGACAACACCTAAGTAATAAGCCTTTAGTTTAGCTTTAAGGAGGTTTAAAGCCTCCAAATGCTCAGGGCTTGCCTCTAAATATTTCCAACTCAATAAATTCATGTAGTCACAAACCTTTTTACCATATCTATCTTCTAGATCCTCTTTTAGATTAGAGAAAATATCATTGTTGGTTAAAGGGTTGTCATCTAACCAGGCATCTTCCTAGAAAATTTTAGAGGTCCCATCTCCAACACGCCATTTCATACCCTTCCACAAGGCCTCCCTAGCTCCACCAAGTGGTTCCATAAAGAAGAGCTACGATAAAGGTCTTGAATTATGAGAGAACTTGTATCGTCCTGGATGTCAAGATATTTTTCTGTAAGAATCCTTGCACAAAGAGTCTAACCATCACTTAGAACTCTACATCCCACCTTGGTTGCCATATCACTATTAACTAGGTTGAGTCTCCTCAGACCAAGACCACCATGCTTCTTTTGATGGCATATTTTTTCTCAAGCTACAAGAGGAATCCTCCTCTCTTCAGATCCTGATTAGAAGAATTATTTTTGAATTCCTTCTAAGATTTTAAAAACTTTAGCAAGGATCTTATAAAGGGAGAAGATAAATGGGGACAACCTGTAGAACACTCTTAACCAACAACACATTACCTAACACATTACCTGCTTGAGACGAGATTATCTTTCCATCCTGCAAGTTTAGATTGAAACCTGTCAACCAAACCATTCCAAAGAGGTACCTTGCAAGAACCCACAAACATAGGCATTCCAAGGTAAGAAGGTAAGGTTGACATAGGACACCCTATCACTCTAGCCACCCTTCTCTGGAGAGCAACTTTAGTGTTAATGAAGAAGATCTCGCTCTTGTCCAAATTGATATTTTGGTGAGAGGCATGCTCATAGAGGTCTAAGATTCTTTTAAATTCAATTGCCTCTGGCACAGTAGGAATACCAAGTAAAATGGCATCATCCACAAACTGTATATGAGTAATACCCTCAATATTATGAGCTGGTTTAAGGCCCCCTATCTGGCCAGAAGCCTTGGAAGCATTGAGGTATTTTTGAGCATTTCAGCCATAATAATGAAAAGATAAGGAAAGAGGGGGTCACCTTGTCTAAGACCTCTACTACTACTAAAAAAACCTGGTGGTTTATTATGGATCAGAACAGAGTACCTTGCAATCTTATAGCAGCTTCCAACCCATCTTCTCCACTGTCTACGAAAACCAAAGGCAACCAAAATTTTATACAAAAAACTCCATGAAACTCTATCATAAACCTTGCTCATGTCTAACTTCAAAAACATGCCTTTTCTTTCACTAGTCTTGATAATGAATTGTAATTGAACTCTTTTTTACGAAAATCTAATAAAAAATAATTTTTTTGCTCTTTAATTTCTCTTTTAAATGTATTTTCTTGGAATTAAATTATTTTGTTTTGATGTTTTTTTTTGTCAAGTTTTCAGTAAGTTACCAAGAAACTCTTCAAAATTGAAATGCTAAGTTTTTTCCCGGTTGTAAGTTTTCCAGCTATTGTTATATCCTCTAACTATAAGACTTAGGTGATGACCATATCATTATAACACATCTAGCATAAGGGGATTTTGTTTCATATGGTTGGTTTGGTTGGTGTTGTGTTTGTTAAGTTTTCCAGCTATTGTTATATCCTCTAACTACAAGACTTAGGTGATGACCATATCATTATAACACATCTAGCATAAGGGGATTTTGTTTCATATGGTTGATTTGGTTGGTGTTGTGTTTGTTGAGGGGATCTTCTTTCGTATGGTTGGTGTTGTGTTTGTTGAGGGGATCTTCTTTCGTATGGTTGGTGTTGTGTTTGTCAAAGCCCAAACTAATGCATATAGAATTCAATTTTTAACATATTATAGTTTTGATTTCTCGTTATACAATATAATCCATTTTGCACTTGCTAACTCCAATTTGAATAAGGGTTATACAATCTTGATAAACAATTTAAGGAATAAAATAAGTTTTTCACAAATCAGAGTTATGGAGATTTAGTTAATTAAATAATATGATAATTCATAGTTTGCAAAGTATGTAATATAAAATTACACATTAGATGAAAATATAAAATAAAATAAATATAATTAAATATTAATTAGATCAAGTAGCAGTAGCTTAACCGATTAGATTCCTCAACAAGGTTTAAATCTTGACAAACGATACGTAGATAATATCCAAACTTTATTGTAATACCACTATGTAGTGATGATGTAATACGGGTTGGATCAATTTCAATTCCATATAACCAATTAAAAAAATATTAAATATTAATTAAAATAATGCCTTAGCCTATATATCTTTAAACATGTTAAAGTTACTTATGCAATAAAATTAGAGTTTGGCTTATATTACAACTTACTTAACTCCATCCATTATATGTATTTTAGGTATTCACCATAAATTTTAAAACCTTCCTTTGAAATTTCAATTTCATTTTCCTTTTCCTTTAAAAGGGGGCTTGAACATGCAAGAAACGTTTTGATGTTCTTTGGCCATAACACTTCCCTTTAACATGGCAGACTGCATGCCAGACAACTCTAACAGCCATTTCAAAAATTGCACCCAAAGAACATAGGAGTTTTCATATTAAAAAAATAGTTGATAAAAACGCTAACACTCGGTAAAAATATTGTAAACATGAACCAATTATTTGTAGGATGGAACTCTTTTCAGATAAGCATGTTAAACATGTTGACAGATCCCACTGTATCCAGAGTTCAGATAAGCATGTTAAACATGTTGACAGATCCCACTGTATCCAAAACGTAGGTATTTATCATAAATTTTAAAACCTTCCTTTGAAATTTCAATTTCAATTTCCTTTTCCTTTGAAAGGGTACTTGAACATGCAAGAAACATTTTGATGTTTTGTGGCCATAACACTTCCATTTAACATGGCAGACTGCACGCCAGACAACTCTAACAGCCATTTCAAAAATTGCCCCTAAAGAACATAGGAGTTTTCATATTAAAAAAATAGTTGATAAAAACGCTAACACTCGGTAAAAATATTGTCAAACATGAACCAAGTATTTGTAGGATGGAACTCTTTTTAGATAAGCATGTTAAACATGTTGACAGATCCCACTGTATCCAAAACGTAGGTATTTATCATAAATTTTAAAACCTTCCTTTGAAATTTCAATTTCAATTTCCTTTTCCTTTAAAAGGGTACTTGAACATGCAAGAAACATTTTGATGTTCTTTGGCCATAACACTTCCATTTAACATGGCATACTGCATGACACTTCCCTTTAACGTGGCAGACTGCATGCCAGACAACTCTAACAACCATTTCAAAAATTGCCCCCAAGTACATAGGAGTTTTCATATAAAAAAAATAGTTGATAGAAACGCTAACACTCGGTAAAAATATTGTCAAACATGAACCAATTATTTGTAGGATGGAACTCTTTTTAGATAAGCATGTTAAACAAGTTGACAGATCCCACTGTATCCAAAACGAGGGATTAATCCATAATCACCTCCATGGAGAACTACCTGATTTGAGATTGATCCATAATCACCTCCATCGAGAACCACCTGATTTGAGATCGACTGTAACCATTGTATTCCCCTCCATTAAAATAGTTCCATATATGCCTCATGTTGATTTTTCATTTGGCACTATTTGCTTATCCAGTCATCATTTTTATCTTACCATTATTTACTTGTCCATCCAATCTCATTTTTAACTTTCTGCTAACTTCAACCATGACCATCTATCACTTCTTTTTGCTTATCTATCCATCCTCATTGTTAACTTCCTAAAACATCATCCATGCCTACAATCACTGTCAAAATATTTAACAGGAAACCACGATGAATTTTCTCCACTTTATTATTTTCCACTGACCCCGTAAGATCATCATAGATCTTTATGATAATAGTCCTCCCTTTCAAGGTGACAAGTTGAGGCTCTTTTCTTTGAAATATTATCATGCTCTTCCAAAGTACGACACACTATACAAAAACTCTTTTTGTTACCGTCTCATATTGGCTATTTACTTTCTCAATGGGTTACTAGTTCTTTTTTTCTTTTTTTTTTACAATTTAAATCTTCGTAGAGGAAGAGCGTCTGATTATCTCCACATAAAGGCAACTAAAAATGTAAATCAAAATAAGAAAACAACAATACAAATGTGCAGGGGGATGCTAGCCCGCTGATAGACTACAAATTTACTGCTCCATAAAGCAAGCCATTGCCCAAGGAGAACATTATCACATCATTATTAATCAGCTGGAAGAGATGAAAATACCTTTGGCACCTAGCAGGTTTGACCAGCTTAAATTTGTAATTAATAATATATATTTCCCTTAATCACAAGTAACATTATAACCTACGTGGTATAGAATTGCCCAGCCCTAACAGAACCAGATATCACAAAACATAGTAGATTTAAAAATTCTTTGCTGCTTTGTACTGTTCTTCTCAAGCATGCAGTACGGCCACAAACTACATACATTTTACTCAACATTGAACTTGAGCAATAGGGGCGTACCTCTGCTCCTCATGATTGATTCCTACAATGAGAGTTTAAACAGTCATAATAAAAGATCAAAGCTAATAGAAACTTTAGCTGTTGTACAGCCCCTCTATTTTGGTATGGTGTTCACCATTAACTACATTAGCCATGTTTTTTTGCATGTGATTAATTAAACATCTCTGAAATTCTATAGATAGCACATCATCTTTCAAAGTTAAGCTACACTTCTTACTTTATTAAAAAATGTCACCATATAAGGTCAAAACAATGCTCGCAATATTGATTTCCCGTTGCATGTTTGCAGTCCATCTGAAATTTGGAAGACTAAAATAAACAAAGAAAGAAAGGAGAGAAAGGAAAAAGAAAAAAAATCTCATCTGCCAAAGAACCTATAATAACATGCATGCTTTTTACTTTGACCAGTTTCATGCAGCATCAATTTCATCTATGCAATCATTATCTGCATGCAAAGCCTCATAGGTAGAACTTCTCCACATAGCGGCTTAAATGATAAACTTGCAACCATGTATCACATACAATTTGAACTTATTTTAGGAAAGGTATATTTATATTATAATTTGATACATATGCAAGGGCACAAACACCTCGAACCCATTGTATTCTTTAAACCATATGCATTTGTTTTTTTAAAGATAGTTTATGTCATGTTATCAAATCCTAAAAGAACCCATAAAAAATAGTATTTCTACTCTTACACATAGAGAAGCTATACAAGTGAAACTTTTCAAGCCTCAATCAACTGAAGTCTTAACAAATTCCACTCTTACTTTAGAGTACAGACATGTCACATATTCTGTATATGTATTAGAATATCAGAAACTAAATTATAGTGTTGGAAAACCTGTCATCGTTAAGAAAGCATTTAGATGTCATAGGCTAAACAAGTTTCTCAATACCTTCTCAAAGAGAGGAGGGGCTTTAAAGACCTGGTACTAACCAGACCCTGCTATGACATAATTTTGTGTCAACCATTGAAAACCAGCACTGCAATAATAGCTAAGCTGCTCTCTAAAAGATGCACTTGATACAGTAAGCAAAACTTAGAAGATTCCACCTATGTATTGATTTCATATATGTTACAGTGGGAAAGAAAAAAATACTGTTTAGCCTGACAATTTAAAACATGAAATACTTGCCAGGGTTGGCAGCAAATACAGTGGACAAATATATATCTACATGAAAGAAATAGTGTTCGAAATTCTACTCTTTTTTGGCTGGTCTTGCTTCAAATCCACCATCTGGTCGTTTCAGAAGTGTGTAAGGCATGTACGTACCAAGGATTTTGTCCCACATCACAAAGAAAGGTTGTGAATAGTTATATTTAGTTCCATACAGCTGGTGATGGATGTCATGATAGGCTGTGTTATTTTGAAAGAAGATGTGAAATGGGTTTCCAGGCAGCCAGAGTCCACAATGATCATCTACTGTCTTGATTGTTGCAAAGGAAAAGAAAAATATGGATGTTCTAGGTGTCATCCCTGAGAAAAGAAACGACATGGCACCACCAACAGTGTCCAAAAGCAAACCCTCCACTGGATGATTGTACAATGCTCCAAAAGCATAGGGCACTATAAGCTTATGATGCTGTGAATGAACAGTGCGGTATAAAAACTTGTTATGGTGCATAAAACGATGGATAAAGTACTGCCACGTATCCATCACCAACATTGCTATTACAAACTGTCTTGCCTGTACCATAAGTGAAGGTTGTAAAGTTATATCAGATTCCTCTGCCTGACCAGTCACCTGCATTCAAACAAACAAGATTTCACAAGTTTTTCATTTACAGGACCAAATCATACACCAGCTATAAAAACTAAAGCGCAAAGAACCTCAGATGGCCTCTAAGAAATTTAAAGCCTATTGAATGTTTTATAGACGGTTCATGAAGTCAGCCACGAGCAGATTGCAAGAGGTTTTGCATAAATTGTTATGAAACTTTTCTGCTCAAGAAAGATTCAAGTACAGATCTTGACCACATTTTGCATTAACAAATATAAAATCTTTCTGATAAAGGAAGATGCAAAATGAAACTCAAACACCAATTTCAAACCAAATTCTGAAATCAGCATTTATATTGTAGAATACATTCATCATAACATATAAAATTATATAGAGATATGCTTATAAAAAGGCATCTTATGCAACCTGTGCATCCTATATTGCACCATCAGATTAAGCCCAGTCCACCATTTCAGAGAAGATAAAATTCTTTTGCAGAATGATTGCGTCATCATGATTTGTATTAGCCATTTCACATCATACTGAATGATGATATCCAGGCAAATTCATGAACTCCTCTGCAATTGCAGATAAAATATTCTTTTCTTGCATCATTAAAATCTGAGACGCAAATTCATGAACGCAATGGAGACGGCGTAAAAGTAGAATGTTTACAAGTAATCCAAAGAAATGGTCACAGAGGTACACTCTATAATATAATTGGACAAGCTGAACTAAATGTTCCAACTAGCTTATACAGCAAATTTCAATGGGTCATCAGGAGTTGCTGAAGTACTGGGGCACACAGCAAATTTCAATGGGTCATCAGGAGTTGCTGAAGTACTGGGGCACTGAACATTTATAATTTGTAAGGATTTGATATGACTATTTGCTATAGATAGCAATAGCCCATCCTTTTAGAAAAGATTGCATAAAAGCATCTAAATTTCATACAGATTTCACTCGTTTCAAATAGCATACACCTATGGATCATCTGGTTCAGCAGTGTCTCAATCTTATACATCATCACGGAAAGTTCCTTACCCAAGATTAAAGTGGTCATACACAGATTCTAGATTTCAATTAGCAACTCCATGTCTTAAAGTAAATAAAGCACATAAGATGCCCAAGCACAAGATCAGCAACATGAATCCAAGCCCAAAAATAGTTCATAATAGTTCTTTCCTTGATACAATGAATGTCAGAAAAGATTTTGACATGGTAATGGGCACTTTGGACAAGCCTATATGATAAGGGGGAAAGTCATTGACTGAATTTAAGTATCATTTTCATGGGTGCCTTCAAAATAAATACTATTTCCATTTATTTTGTATGATTAAAAATATAGAATTATAAACCCAGGTGTTGTAGGTGAGTTGAAGAGGAGAGGGCAATCCTCCAAGGGAGGTCCCAGGTTCGAATCTCCACCCTACCAAAAAAAGCTGAATTGGGTACCCAAAATCCAATTGATAATGTTGGTGCGGGCAGGGCTAGGTGCGACTCCCGGGTGACTTTGACGGTGTAGAACCCCCTATTCGTGGTCTCTCAGACCAAGGCAGCCCCATAAGAGGTTTTTCGCTTTTAAAAAAATATATATAGAATTATAAAGAAACCAAATTGCTCGAACAATACAGGTTTGATTCCATGTTGTTGGAATGCAGGTGCGTTGTTCATAAAGGTGCATGTGGAATGCACTGCCGCTTCCCTATAAGCATAAACAGCAAATATCTGGAGATGTACCGGCCCTTACCGACAAGTACAGTTCTTATTTTCAAGGTCAAATCACATGACATAGGATACTTACAAGCACTTAAATTTTTAGTCAAAGTTAAAAAAATTATAGGATCACTTGTAACGCTTACATTTTATTGAAGCCTATCAATTAGAATTCAATGGGCAGAAAGCAAAAAGACCTTTCCAAAACCTATGCAATTACACTACGAAAAAATCATTTCTTTTTCTAATGCTCGCTGGTGCATGCCAAAAAAACATAAAGCAGATCTCATTCATAAAGAGGGTTGTTTCAAATTATCCCTAAGATATGCTCCCTGCTGCATGCCAAAAAACATAAAGCAGATCTCATTCATAAAGAGGGTTGTTTCAAATTATCCCTAAGATAGGCCCAAAGTTTCTTCTGACTTGAACTGTGAGGTGGGCATGGAAAAAAATTTCAGATAGAAATACGTATAGAAGGTTAAATCTAGACTTGGACTACAAAAGATTAGAGATAAAGTCTTAGTCTTAATTAACATTCTAGTAAACCCTCCATGCTGGAAAAACAAATTTAACACAATGATACAGCTAGTTACGGAAAAATTAGAATTTTTTTTTAATACATAAGGGAATTGGTTACAACCATTATTTTTAATTGTCAAAAACAAGGTTCAAATCACAGGAGCTGCTCCCAACAAACCTATACCACCTCGTTGTTGTTGACCGGTGTGACCCGTGTGAGAGGAGCTACTGGAAACTCAGGATTCATACCGTCCTCGTGAGTCTGGCACGCACTAGAGGATTCAGAACAAACTAATACTTTTGCAAACAGCATGTCCCCAGGGTTTGAACCTAGGTCTCTTCTCGATAAGCACTTGAACTTACCAATCCACTTAGCCCAGCCCATCAGGACAGCAATGTAAAATTATCAATTAAATGGTATTAGCTCAACTCATTAAATTCCTCAACATTTAAGGAAGAGACCAACCAAGACCCAGGTTCGAATCTTGCCAAACAATACATAAATAATATGCAAGTAGTTATAGTTCAAAGACAGATTCCATCCCATATAATCAATAAATAAATAAATAAAATTACAAAAGATGGAAGGCCCGAGATTCCGTCTCCCAAAAAAAATTACCAAAGGTGAGGCCCAATTCAATCCCATATAAGGAAAATTAACAAGGCAAGTCTATAAAGCCCAATGAAAATGTAAGATGGAGACAAGAATTGCAATTTTCCCTCGTGAGAAAGGAAATCTTTCTCGAATAATTATTTTAACAAACAAATGCCCATTAACGAAATTTCTCTGAAGCAGTAATTAGCATTACCCAAATGAATTGTTATCCTCTATTCTCTGTAATGCACGCATTGCTCATTTCATACGTTCAGAAAGATCAGCCTACTATTCCATACTCTAATTATGCATTACCACAACCAGCATACATTAACCAAATCCCAAGCAGACCCTAATAAACTAATACCAGAATAAATTGAATAAGTCTAAGGGGCAAAAAGCATACCGTAAACAACAACAAGGCAACCACGGCCTGAACTAACTGCTGAAGCAAAACCCCCTTGACAACAGTACTCCTAGACACCAAATTCTTCATCTTCTCCTCATTGACAGTATGCATTCTGTACCCATCAAATGGCTGCAGCAAATAATAAATTCCAGAATAAACCCAATATAATGCAATAGGCAAAAATGTTCCCAAAGCCTCATCTGTCAGAAAAAACTCCTTCAATTGAGCCATTGCAGTGTACTCAAAAGACATCCAATTCCCCGCTCTTCTCTTCCTTATTAATTATAAACCTCCAAAATGAGCGCCGCCTTTGAAAGTCTTGCTTTTTCTCCAACCCACCAAAAATATAAATAGTAATACCAACAAACTCTACAAAACTCTAGATGTCAAACCAAAACACTATTCAGAAATTCTGCTACTATTCCCCTGAAGCTACCCACTCCCTGAAATCACCAATTCATAAAAGCCCTCTCCTGAAATCACAAATTAACACGACACCTCTTTCTGAAATCACCAATTAACAGATTTCCAATTAAGCAAAAATCCTCCAACGTTTGCTTTCTCATTCCTGATACCACCAAACCATCAATAAACGCACGGTCCAATTCAGTAACAACCTCTTCAAACCCTAGCTTTTCAAAACATAGGTCTTGAAACCCTACAAAAGGGCATACTGAACTCCAGCTAATTCTCCAACAAAACCAAATGGGCACCTAAAATTTACTTCAAACCCTGCCTCCTTGATAAACACTGAGCCCTTTAAAGCCTCTTCAAACCCTAATTCCTGAAAAGCTGTGTGCTGTAACCCTATCAAAAAGTATGCAGCAGTCCAGCCAATTCTCGAGAAAACCATATGGGCACTTCGGATTCAGGGTTCCCTTGCCTATTAATTCAAGGAGAGGAGGAAAAGTAGGAAGCCCACCAATTTCTTCTTTTTTGCCTCAAACGTTGACCACGAGGACGGCCGGCAATCTAGAAGGAATTACAACCTCCTCTGTTGACCGTTTACCATTAAGAAGTTAAAAAGTAAAATACAGGGGGCAGAATATATGCTTGTGAATAAGGATAAGACAACAGTATAGAAGATATTTACAGGGTCTTCAAATACTGCAAGATAATTCTGGGGACTCTCAGCATTTCACCGCTTCAATGCTCCAATGCACGCGCTTAAAACCTAAACCTTCAAACCTGTGATTAAGATCACTCTTGTTTTGTTTTCATTGGGCTGACGACCAGTTCGAAGCTTCTCAACTTTCGTTTGCGCCGGTCATGTCGGCAGATTTTTCTGCTCAGAGTATTACGGCTGCCGGTTTTCAAGCCCCTTGAACGCGTAGTTTGACGTCAACGTATATAGTAATAGGTGGATATGTATGTATATACGATAGGATAGGTTAAAAATAGGAAAGTTTGTGATATTCATAAGGTGATAGATTATATAGATTATATTTGAAGAAAAAATAAATCCTTAAAATATAAGGTATGATCTTATCTCTTTAGAAAGGAGCTTTAAACGCTTATTTAAAAATTCAAATCTTTAATATTAAGCCCACTGAAATCCCTATTTGATGTGGGAGTTTGTTTTCTTGTGGACGTTGGCTAGCATCCTGCTGTGAGATAGGGTTGTTAGAAACATGCTAACGAGGTTTTTTTGCTTGTAGTAAAAGTTTATGTTTATTTAAGGTGAGTGGTTTGAATTTTTTAATATAACCAAAAAGAAAACATGTTAACATATTTAACAAAATATATATATATATATATATATATATATATATATATATAGAAATAACACAAATTTATTTATGCAAAAACAATTTAATAAATATATATATTTATTAAATTGTTTTTAAATAAATAAATTTGTGTTATTTCTATTATGGTATTTGAAGGACCCATGAGAGATGAGAGGGAGGGATTTCCTAATGGTAAGTGGACAAGAATTTCATAAAAACTTGTGTAAACTTAAATTTTATAGTTGCAAGCTTATTGCATGATAAGAGCTTTGGTCTCTCTTTGAAAAGTTTAAAGTTCAAACCCAACTCCGTGTGAAAGGACCAAAACCTCTCGTAAAAACCTGTGTAAACTCATTGAAAAAAAATTATAGTAATAAAAGGAAAAATTATTTGAACCCATGTCACCCTAGAAACTCCAAGTTGGGCTAACAAAGTGAAAGTTCATGCCCAATGAAAATTGATTGTTCACTTATCCCAATAATAACCTTTAAAAAATGGTGTAGATAACTTTAATAATTTTTAGTTCAGAGAAGAACAAAGTCAATGGGACCTTACGATTTAGGGAGTTGGATCGAGACAGCCCAAATAAATTTAAAATCGTTAAATAATATTAGTTTTATTGGTTATATTTTTTAATTTAAAAAAATAGATTCAAATTTTGTTGAGGATATTATACCATTGTTAATCCGTTTAAATAAAATAGTATTAGTTTAATTTTTTAAATTTTAAAATAATATTTTGAATTTAAATATTTTATATTTTAATATTTAAGAAAATCATATAAGTTTCAAGCTTGTTAAATTATATTTAAATATTTTTTTATTTGGTTATTGTGGGAAACCCTTACCCAGGTGTTGTAGGTGAGTTGGAGAGGAAAGGGCAATCCTCCGAGGGAGGTCCAGGTTCAAATCTCCACCCTACCAAAAAGCTGAATTGGGTATCCAAAATTCAATTGATAACGTTGGTGCGAGTAGGGTTGGGTGCAACTCCCGGGTGACTTTGACGATGTAGAACCCCCTATTCGCGGTCTCTCAGACCAAAGCGCCCCGTAAGGGGTTTTTTGCTTTTAAAAAAAAAAAAAAATTGTGGGAAACCCTTATGACCAACCTAGAGGGTTGAGCAGTCTCCTCCCAACCATGACCGTTCTTAAAGTTGAGAGCTATACTTATCAATAGAGAATTTAACACTCAGCCACTACATATCCACTCCCTCACACACTCGCCCGCTACATATCCACTCCCTCACACACTCGCCCACACAGTGGTTTGAACCTTGGACCTAAAAAAAAAAACCCGAACCGTTGTGTCACACCCCAAGTACTAATTATATTTAAAATTGAAAATAATTCAAACAATATTTTTTTCTTTGTTAGTGTGAAAAAATCTTACGAGTTGAATCGAGGTAGCTAAATAAATTTAAAATCCACACCGTGGTTTGAACCTTGGACCTAAAAAAAAACCCGAACCGTTGCGTTGCACCCCAAGTACTAATTATATTTAAAATTGAAAATAATTCAAACAATTTTTGTTTCTTTGTTAGTGTGAAAAAACCTTACGAAATATTTAGGGAGTTGAATCGAGGTAGCTAAATAAATTTAAAATCATTGAATAATATTAGTTTCATTGGTTATACGAATCATTGTTTAGGGAGTCGAATCATTGTTTAGGGGTAGCCTAAATAAATTTAAAATCATTAAAAAATATTAGTTTCATTGGTTATATTTTTTAATTAAAAAAAATAGATTCAAATTTTGTTGAGGATATTATACCATTGTTAACTGGTTTAAATAAAATGGTATTATCTTTTTAAATTTAAATTTTTTACATTTTAATATATAAAAAAATCATATAAGTTTGAAGCTTGTTAAATTATATTTAAAATTGAAAATATTTTAAATAATTTTTGTTTTTTAGTGTGAAAAACTCTTATGAAAAGTTTAGGGCTAAGCATTTCCATCCTAGCCATGATCCTTTGTATGAACGAGAGCTAAACTTATCAATAGAGGATTAACACACAACCCTACACATGTCGCGGTTTGAACCTTGGACCTCCTAAAGAAGAGCCAAACCTCGAACCGTTGCATTGGAGAACCATTGCTTTGTCTTCTAAGACATATTTCAAACAATTTTTAAAAATTAAAAATATTATTATTTTAGTTTTTGAACCATCTTTAAAATTAAAAATAACATGATTTTTAGCTTTCAATAATTTAAAAAGAATCATAGAATATAGTAATTTAAGGAAATTGAGTTAGAGTCGGATGAGAGTGTAAGCCAAAAGAGAGCTACCCTAGGTAGTATGGAAGGAAAGATATATTTGAAATCTCTAATGGGAAATCAAGATGTCTTAGTTAGGAATTGGGATGCCTTAACTAAAAGTATAAATTCTCAAATTGAAGATAGGTATAAGAGCAAATATATGACAAAATTGATCTAGGTAGTAAATGTCACATCATAAGTGATTATCAAGGATAAGATGGTCGAGCTTATGTAATGGTTCTTAAAAGTATAGGGTTAACATGTAAGTTCCATGAAGGGGGATTAAGGTGTGAAGGTGCGAGCTACTGCAGGTGGAGGCAAGGATGTCGATGTGATAGTGTAAGGCTTTCAGATTGTTTGGTGGGCTTGAATACACCAAACAAAGCAGCGTAAGACGAATTCCATGGAAAATTTTGAGCAGTAGTGTTAGAGGATTTATGTGGAAAACATCTGAGCAATGACATCTGAGGGTTTTGTGGAAAAACTGAACAACGACGTAAGAATATTTTCGTAAAAAAAATTGAACACCAGTGTTAGAGGGTTTCTGTGAAAAACATTTTAGCAGCGACATCCGAGGGTTTTGTGGAAAAACTGAGTAGTAACATAAGAGGATTTTTGTGGAAAAAATTGAGCAACAGCGTTAGAGGATTTCTCTGGAAAACATCTGAGTAGTGACATCTAGTGGTTTTGTGGAAAAAATTGAGCAGTGGCGTAAGAGAATTTTGTGGAAAAACTGAGCAATGGTGTAAGAGAATTTTCAAGGAGGAGAGGGTTTTTTGGAGGTTGTCGCCACTACCGCACCAAGTTATGGTTGATCCATCATCATCACTACCCGGTAATAGTTGAAGACCCATCTGTAATTTTGATGAAATCTCAAACTATGAAGGAGGTAAGCATTCATCTTTCTTACATTTAAATTTTCTTTGGAAGAAGTTTGTCGACTGCAATCATGAAGTGCATGCAATGAAGCTAGGTTTTGCAAAGTGAAGCATAGAGGAATTAATTCAAAGGGGTGAAGGGTTTTTTTTTGCTATGGAGGAATATTTCTATGCATGTGAACAACAATTTGAAGAATTTTGTTTGGCTAGAACTACGAAGTGCACACAGTAAAGCTAGGGTTTACAAGTGAAGCGTAGAGAAAAGTAAAATACACAAGTGGTATTATTTTCTTTTTCCTAAAACTAGAATATGCTCAAATCTATTCATGTGAATAAAATGAAGGTGGATCCAATTCTTGACTAATATCTTTAAAAAAACGACACAAGAAGCATCATCATTTTTTTAAAATAGAATTGTGCTCAAATTTGTTCATGTGAAGAAAATGATGACTGGACAACTTACTTTCTAGATTCAAAGCATGCAAAAGTATAATTTGGAAAATTGGTTTCTTGTTTTTTGATGGAGAATGAAGAGGAATGTTTGGACTTCTTAGAGGACCCTTTGAGGGGCAATGCATTTTTCAACTCCAAGGTCCAAGGGTCCCATTTTTGAACAAGACTTAGAAGTTGAGAAGTGAGGGTCCTTGGGTTTTTTGAGTGATCAAAATAATACCACAGGTGATCAAAATTTAGTGGACAAAGTGGAGTTTATGTCAAAAGGTTCAGACCAAGTCAATTTTCCTATTGATTGCTTATTCTCAGTTGTCTCAAAACACTCTACTCAAGTGATGGGTCTAATGAATGAGCAAGCATTTCATTGTGGGGAAGAAAAACTTGAGCAGGCTCCAAACAACCCAAACTCACTTTGTCAAACAGAGTTTCCTTTGTTTGGTTTAGGTTTTATTGGTAAAAGTCTTGATTTGGAGGTCCTGAGTGGATTCAGTCTAAACTTTCAATCAACACAATCTACAACTCCGGTTACTAAAGTGCATAAGGCACAAAAAGTGGTTAAAAAGAGAAGGTCAAAGATCAGAATGGTACTTGGGGAAGACTTGAGGATGGAACAAGTTTTAGAGTTTTTGGGGAAGGCCCTCATTGGAAAGTTTCATGGATGTCAAATAGCTGATAATACACTAAATGAGTGGTTTAGAAGGTATGGGTCTGAATTTTAGGATATGGGCCAATTTTTCACTTACTTGCCAGTGGATGGATAGGTTTTCTTTTTCGATCTGAGGAATATGCATGGAAAATTCTTGGAGGTCGTTGGTATTGGGGGTCTTCTTTTTTGGCTTTGAAGGCTTGGATGTCTTGCTTTGATCCTAGGACTGAAGTTGATAGGAGAATCCCAATCTGGGTAAAACTTCCAGGTCTACCAATGGAGTTATGGTCAGAAAGAGCTTTCAAAGAGATTGGAGATTCATTAGGTAAAACCTTGGATATAGATATTTCTTTCAAATCTAGTGTTTTTTGGTATGTATCTCGGGTTTTGGTTGAGATAGATATCAGTGAAGGCTTATCGGATTGTATGGAGATAGTTGTGGGGAATACAGTTCATAATAAAATCTTGGATTATTTGAATATTCCCTTTAGATGTGTTCGTTGTCATATTTATGGACATATTGCTAAGGAATGTTCTCAAGCTTTCATATAGAAAGTATGGAGGAGAAAACAAATGACTAGTGGGGATTTCAAGTCAGCTAACAACAATCAAGAGATACCTATTTTTTAGAGCTCAATAGTGCTCCCTGATTTGGCACAAACAAACAAAAAGAATGTTGTTGAACCTAGAACCAAAACTCTAGAGAAGGAGGAAGAAATTTTGGGCCTAGCTTTGTCTTTATTTCACTGTTCACAAGTTGTTAGAGAAGGATACCGAGTCATAAAGAAAACTATGAAAGGATGGTAATAAAGAACTCTTTACACTGCCTTATGAATCTTCGAAGAGAAGTCCCAGGGACAAGGAATTTTCTAATATTTTGGACAATGGACCAATAACCTCAAACATATTGAATAGGGATTATGATCCAAATATTTCTACTATTGGGGGAAGTCTTTGTGACCTATCAGGTGAATCTTCTAGGGAGGTATCTATTTCAAGGGATGGTTTGGAGACAAGTTCCTCTTGTAGATATTTGTTGCATTCTAGGAAAAGGGAATCTGAGCTAAAAACTTGTGTAGTTGTTGGAAGGTTGGGGTTAGGTTTGGACCATATAAAGGAATCTTCCACTACTTTAGCAGGTAGGAAATCATTTTTATTTCATGCACAGGAGAAGGCTTTGAGGGAAATTCAGCAGGGTAAACAAAAATCTATCAAAGTATCCTTAGAGTGGGACAAAATCCCTCTAAGATGTTTAAATGATCTTGTTATCCCTTTAATATTCAACGTCTTTGCAGTCCCTCTAAAAGACTTGCCTTAGCTAGGCTAGTGGAAAATCATAATCCAAATGTTTTCCTTCTACAAGAAACCATGGGGGCATGTACAAAAGTCATTGAAGGGTTAAGTAAATTGCTTAGGGATTGGGAGTTCTTGGCTCTAGATGCTACCAAAAATTCAGGAGGTGTATTTATTGGCTGGAAGAAGTTGGTATCCTTAATTATTTCTTCCTTTATGGTTTCAGGCTTGTGGATATAATTCTTTTTTAAAGACTTGGGTTTGAGGTTATCAGATATTAATTGTTATGGTCCCTATGAAAATAGACAGGTCTTTTGGGAAGATTTTATCTCCCAAAGGTGTGTTAGGGATGAAAGAGCTATCATTTGTGGGGACTTAAATTTTACTATGAATAGAAGTGAGGTATGGGGAGAATCTGCAAGACTTGATAGACTTGCAGATTACTTCAAGAATAAGATTGAAGAAGCTAGTTTAATTGATTTGAAACCAATAAAATTTAAGCCTATGTGGAGAAGTAATAGAGTTGGGGAAGCTGGGATCTCAAAGATATTGGACATATTTTTGATCTCAAAGTCATTATATAATGAAATAGAATGTAAACTATCATGGGTTGATACTGGAGGTGGCTCAACTCATTCTCCCATACTTCTTCAATTAGAAATTCAAGAGGCAAAACCTGCCAGTCCTTTTAAGCTCAATCCAATTTGGTTGGAGGAAGAAGATTTTTAACAACTGATTAAAAAAGAATGGATTGGTTATGACCAAAGTTCCAGGTCATTAGTGAGTTTTCAATTTGTCGTTGCTTTAAAAAAACTAAAAGGAGTTGTATCATCTTGGATTGCAGTTAAAAAGGAGAGTATTCATAGAGATCTCAAGTTGGTGGAGAAGGAAATTTTAAAAATTCATAAAAAGAATGAGGCTAGTTTATTTAAAGAGGAGGAGAAAACAAGATAGTTTGAACTAGAAATTAAGAAGAACAAATTCTTGGAGTGGAGGGAAGCTGAATGGAGAATGAAAAGTAGAGATGTATGGTTAAAAAAAGGGGATGAAAATACTAAGTTTTTTCATAATTTTGCTAATCACAGGAAGAAGGTTAACACTATCTAGGAGATGCAAAATGAAGAAGGGGCTCTCGTTAGGAATTTTGTTGAGCTAGCAGATTTGGGAGTAAAACATTTTCAAACAATCTATAAAGAACCTGATAGAGTCAATATTGGAAATTTTTTAAAGTTAACTACTTTCTTCCCCAGTTTTGTGATAAAGGAGGATAATAAGTTACTTATTAAGGAGGTCACAAAGGAAGAACTAAAAGTTGTCCTGACTTCTTTCAAAAAGGATAAAATTCCAAGGCCTAATGGATGGCCTGTGGAGTTTTTTCTAATTTTCTATGATCTGGTTGAGGAGGATCTTCTCATAGTAATGGAGGATGTTAGGTTGAGTGGTCAGGTTTTGGGGGATTTTAACTCCACTTTTTTAGCTTTGATTCCAAAAAATAAGAATCCTGAAACCTTTGATGAATTTAGTCCCATTTCATTGTGTAACTCTATATATAAAATCATTGTAAAGATTTTGGCTGTTATATTGAAGAAGATTTTATTTGAAGTTATTTCCCAGGAGCAATTTAGGTTTTTAGCAGGTATACATATTTTTGAAGCCATAGGAGTTGCACAAGAGGGCCTTCACTCTATTAAAACTAAAAATATTTCTGTAATGGTCCTTAAACTAGATCTATCTAAATCTTAAGATATAATTAGCTGGTTGTATCTCAGATTGATGATCTTACATATGGGCTTTAGCTATCTGATAGTAATGTGGATTATGGGATGCATTTCTTATGTATCTTTTTCTATTCTTATCAATGGATCATCTACCAAATTCTTTATACCCTCGATAGAATTAAGACAAGAATGTCCTTTATCTCCTTTACTTTTTTTGATGGTCACTGAAGGATTGAGTAGAGCTATTTTGGATGCAAAGAGGGTAGGATCCTTGACTAGGATCAAAGTAGGGGTCCTTTATTTATCTTATTTATTATTTACTAATGATGTTTTGTTGTTCACAAATGACATTTTAAGGGAAGCTAGAAAGTTGAAGGAAATATTGGACACTTACAGTATTGCTACCGAACATGGAGATAAATTTTCAAAAATACTCTATTTGCTTTAATGGTCTAGAGCAAGATATTGAACATGGTCTAATAAATTTTTTTCCTTTTAATATCTTAGTTTTCTAGGAAAGCTTTATGTATCTAGATTTTGTATTGAATCCAAATACTTATAGGAAGAGATATTGGTGATGGCTTTTAGAGAATATTGAATTTAGGATTAACCATTGGTGTAATATATGGTTGTCTATTGATGGGAGATTAATAGTTATAAATTCGATTCTTGTGCCAATTCCTGTGTTTTGGCACTCCTTGGCCTTCATTCCTAAAGGATTTATAGAGAAAATAAGAAAAAATTACTTCATATTTATTTGGATTGGATGGAAGGAACATGAAGGCATTCATTTAGTTAAGTGGTAAAGTATTGCTCGGAAAAAGGAGGAAGGTGGTTGAGGTCTTAAAAATATCTATCTTTTTGGTTCTTCTTTGGAAGAAAAAAATTTATGGAGGATTTTGACCAAAGAAGGATTATGGAAGAATATTATTGAACATAAGTATATTTGTCTAGGGACATTTATGGATTGGATCAAAAGTCCATAAAAAAGCATTAAAAATGAAGTGCATGCAATGGAGCTACTAGTATAGGCCTTTCATGTGATTGGAATTTTTTTGGCTTGGAAAGTGGGCAATGGTGAACAAGTAAGAATAGGAGATGATTCTATTTTAGATTGTAGAGAAAATATTTCATTGCTAGAAGCTATGATAAGTTCTTTACAAGACAAAGGTTTTTTCTTTCTTCATTAGGTGGGGGAATCATATTCTTCTAGTCTTTGGACCCAAGGTTGAAAGTAGGCTCAGGTCTTGGGTCTTTTGATGAGTAGGTTGTTATGTGGAAGGATTACACTGATAGTCTTAATAAAAGCTATATCAAATTGAAATTTGAACCAGATACTATTTCTTGGACATACAACAAATTTGGGGGTTAATATACGACTAGACTTGGTTATAAAACAAGTTTGGAACCTCATCCTCAAAGGTCTACTTGGTGGTGGAATCAAATTTAGAAATTATCTACCCAAAAAAAAATAATTTTTCATGTGGTTAGCTTTGAGAAATAAGGCTTTGACTTGGGAAGTTTTACAGAGGAGAAGCAAACAAAGTCTAAGTATTTGTATGTTGTGTTAGCGACAGGAGGAAAACATCATATATTTGTTAATAAAATGCTTTTTTTCTCAACAAGTTTAGTTAGAAGCTCAACAGATAACTAGAATACAAAATATTTGGGAAGGAGAAACAATGGAGGTATTTTTAAGATAGTTGTTTTTTAAAAAAGAGTTGAAACTATATCTTTATTTACCATGTCTTTTATGTTGGGGTATATGGTTTGCACGAAATGTAGCTATTTTTGAAGGAAATTTAATACCCCTATTTTAGGTCATTTTTAGGTAAGGACTTTGGTCTCAATCAACAAAGGACTTGAGAAACCTCAACAAGCAGGTAATTTTAATTTAAAAGTCTTAACAATGGGTTTTTTTGATGGGGCTAGTCATAGATAGTCATCTTTTAGTAGTACAAGAGGTATTCTATAATTCTTAGATACCCATTATATCTAATTTAAAGTAGATCTTGGGACATGTTCCAACAATTTTACTGAGTTCTAGGCATTGATATTGCTAATGAAGTGTGCTATGGAGAGGAATGTGAAAAATTTACAATTTTTTGGAGATTCTACTCTAGTCATAAACTAGATGAATAGATCCACTCAATTAAAAAATAATTTTCTTAGACTAGTGGGATATGAATTATTGGAGGTGATTTTTATTTTTGAAAATATCTCTTTTCTCATGTTTATAGGGAGTTAAATCAAGAAGCAGATAAGTTATCAAAATAAGGTCAATAGGTTCTAGAAGGTTTCATGCAAATGGAAGAAAACAAGGATGGAGTTTCTTATTTCACCTACAAATCATACCCCTAGTTCCTATGCTAGCTCTAGGTTATACCGTGGTCTTGTTCATTTGATTAGAGCTTTATGGTAGTTTTTAACTATTTCCTTTCTTTTTTTTGGTTTCTTTTTCACTAATATCTATCCAAGATTTGGATATGGAGCTTATTTGGATGATTAAGTATTGATATATAGGGATATTTATCCTTATTATCCCCATTCTATTTTGAAGATGGTTTTTTCCTCTCCGATATACCAGACAATAATTATATCTTGACTCTGAGTAATCTATTTGAATCTAGGTTTTTGTTTGTGCTAAGGCACCTAAGAAGTGTAATTTTCTCTCATTATTGAAATAAAATTACATTTTTTTCTTGTAAAAAAAAAGTTTCATGAATATTGGCCAATTATTATCAAGGATAATATGATCTAGCATATATAATGGTTTTTTAAATTAGAGGGTTAATATGTAATTTTCATGAATATCGACCAGGGTTTTTTGAAGATTCAAAATGAGATCAAGTGGAAGTGGGGATTTAATTCAAATTACTCTATGAATTTTCTTCCTAAAGGTTTTTTCCTCATTATCTTTTCCAATTTATAAGCTAGGGATAAAATAATAAGTGGTGGCCCTTGGTTTAAGGGGAGATATGCCATTTATTTAAGGCCATGGAGTGAAATTTTTTTTGTTGAAATTGAAACTGTTCAAAACCTTTCGATGTGGGTTAGGCTTTTTGGACTTCCATATCAACTTATCAATAAGGATGTTTTGAAGAATAATAAAAATATTGTAGGAGAATTCATTAAGGAGGTACTAATTATTAAGGAGCGATATCATGCTATATATACCCAAATATGTGTTGTTATGGATATTTTAAAACCTTTGCAACAATCCATTAAGATAAAATAAGAATCAAGAGAATGAGATCAACAAATAGATTATGAAAATAATGTATTTTTATGCCACAATTGTTATAAGACTAGACACATGGCAAGATATTACAAAGTAAAAACTATAAAGAAAGAGAAAATTTTGGTCATAGATAAACTTCAAGACAAAGCAAGGAAATCATACAATAGAAGCTTAGATTAGATAAAGGACATTCCACACCAAAATAATGGGCAAGGAAATTCTATTTATAATATCATATGGCAAAGGCCACTATAGCTCACTTAGATCAATCATTAGAAAAAAAGAAGGATATAAGGGATGAGAAAGTACAATGTGTAAGTTCAAGTTGAGAAGAAAGTTGCAAAGGAAGACATGGAGGAAAATCCTAAAACAAAGACAACATAAGAAATAAAGCTTATTCCAAGTCAATCATCTTCATTTTCCTCAAGTAGTATAAAATCCTCTCCTAGTAATAATAGTGAAAGTGGTATAAAGGTTATCCATTGTACTTTAGGATTTCAAGATCAACATAATAAAGAAGAGTATGAAAGAAATCCTTAGCAATTTAGGGTTTTTAGGATAGCATATGAAGGTAATTGCTATGGAAGAACATCCTTGAACTTTAGGATTTCCAAGGCAACATAAATAAGAATGTGCTTTTAAGGTTATTCCTTGCACTTCAGATCCTTTAGAGCAAGAAAAATATATAGATAATAAGTCTTAATGAGTCGTGTGATAAGATTGAAGAGATTGATGAAGATGAAAGTGTTGGTGGGAATGAAAATAGAGAGGAAGACCCAACAAAAAAAACCAAAGATCAAGTGGAATTAGCTCAACCAGTTAGATTCCTCAAAATTTAAGGAGGAGATCAAGGTTCAAATCTTGCCAAGGGATACATGGATAATATCCAAGATTTGTTGTAATACCACTATGTGGTGATGATGTAATATGGGTGGGGCCCGTTTCAATCCCATATAACTAATTAAAAAAAAAAAAAAAAAACAAAGATAAAAAGAAACTCGGAGGAATAATGATATGGGAAAACAAAAACAAATATCACAAGTGTTAACAAGAAGTGGGATTAAGCCTACAAATAAAAACAAAAAAATGACAATGAAAATGATATCTTGAAATATTAGGGGCATGAATAAAAACCCTTAATAAAAGTATTAAAAAATTTGTAGGTTGTTATAGACAATATATTTATAGATATGAAAACTAGACAACAAATATATTAGTCATTATGGTGTTGAAATTTATCTTAATAAAATTTAGATTTCAAAAGGCAACTATACAAGTAATATTTTATCTTTTAATAAAAATGATAGCAAGAGTTGATTGTGGAAACTTAGCAATTTGAGGAAGATGGAAAATATCTTTGATAGAAAGGCAAGTTGGTCATTATTTAATTAACTTGATAGTAATGTAATACTTTACTTTTTTAATGGTAGTGGCCCCAATAGAAACCATACATAGCTTATTTAAAATAAAATCAAAATATAGAAAATCATTATTGGTGTCTACATATTGTTAGATTTTAAGTCAAACTATCTCATGTCCCAATATAATTAAGCCATAATATCTCAGGTCTAAATATAATTAATCAAGAGCGAAATAAAATATAAGAGTAGTCAAATATATACTAGCCAATATAAATTATAATAACACTCACTATAATATCAAATATGAATGTAAATGGCCAAAATCAATCATGTACAAGCATGAAATATACTTACAATAAAATTGCTCAAAATTTGTATACAACATTTATTATAAATTCTTGTTATGATGATCGCTATAGACCATTTTTTCAATTTCATTATATGGAACTTTGTCTTTGTAATATAGACATAGAAGATGACTCTTCACGTACTTGACTATTTCTCTCCATATGATAATTCTCATGACCTTTGGCTTATCATATTGCCACTTGTATACAATACTATTCACTCTACTTACATGCACACTTCACTCTATGACACTTGCACACTTCTACATGCACTCATAATATATGACACTTGTGCATATCTTGCACATTACACTCTTACATGACACTTGTGCATATCCTACACATGACACTTACATAAAGAAGATATATAAATCACTCTCCTAAACTATAGAATCAAAATCTAATCTATTACATATTCATATTTGTACCATAAACATACCATGGGGGTTCATTTGTATGTACCAAATAATGTAATATTCTCCAACATCCCCCTGTATTACATTATTTGGTTATTGAAGACTTTAGTCCTAAATCTTCAATCTGGATCTTGATTAGGTAAAGTTGCATTGTACATGATCCTCTACTTGAGATCCATCTTCATATTCTCTCTTTGGTTCTTCAGTATTTGCATCTTCACTATCTTGTTCATGAAATACTTGAGCTTCTTCTTTGTCCTTGTATTTTGGTTCATGTGCTTCTTTTGTTCCTGCTTTCTTACAATCTTGATATTGTCCTATAATATCTGAACACTCACTTAGTGCATCATAAAAAATTTCTAAATTTGATGAGCTTGGAATATTAGTATTACATGCAGTGTGAAATACTATTTTTAGATATGATATGATCAATCATTATTTTCTTTTTTAAATTTTCAATCAACTCTTTTTGCTTTTGACTTTCATATTCATGAAGCTCAAGTGAAATCAATGCCATATACATTATGCTACCTATATCAATAGGTATTGTAATAACATCCTTTGAATTATCAATTGCTTCAATAAGCTTTGAATGTAAATAATATTCAAATGTTTCAAAACTTTCATTCATTGCTTCTCTATAGATGAATTGCATTGTCATATCTAGCTTGTCCCCAAACTTCTCAATCAATTTTCCTATGCTAGAATTTATAACTTCCAATATTTTATTTCTTATTATGAAATTCAAATTTTCATTCATAATAATCAATGATTCAATCCCTTCGAAGTTGAAAACCTTTTATCTCCAAAGTGTAATTTCAAAGACTTCAAATATCCATTTCAAACAATAAATTTGTAGATTTAAAAGTTCCAAAATATTTTTTAAGTAGCAAACCTTTTATCTCTTCACTTTATTTATTTATTTATTAATAAGCTACATGTGGCTTCTATTGGGGGCCACTCCCATTACGAAGACAAAATATTACATTAATCTCATTACATTTATAACAAGTTAATTAAAGCATATCCAACTTTGCTTTTCTATCATATATATTCTTCATCTTCCTCAAAATGTTAAGTTTTCACAATCAACTCCTTTTATATTAGATGCCTTCTAAAATTTAAATTCTGTCAAGATGAAATTCAACACCGCGAATGGCTGAAATATTTTTTGCCCAACTTCTATATTTAAAAATATCTTTTCTATAACAACCTCACAATTTCGTAATACCTTTTTTTTAGAGTTCGTATTCATTCCCCTAATATTCCAAGATATTATTTTCATTGTTATTTTTTAATTTTATTTGTGGGTTTAGTCCCATTTTTGGTTTCCCATATATCAATATCCCTTTGTGTTTTTTTTCTCTCTTTATTTTTGCTTATTGGGTCTTCCTCTTTTTTTTTCATTCCTAGCAATACTTTCATCTTCATCAATCTCTTCAATCTTCTCACACTCCTCATAGTAAAACTTATGATCTTTAGGTTTATCTTGTTTTGAAGGATTTGAAGTACACAGAATAACCTCAAAATCACAGTCTTCTTTATGTTGCCCTAGAAACTGTAGAGTGCAAGGATACTCTTCTGTAGTAATTACCTTCTTATTCTTCCCTAAAATCCCTAAATTGTTATGGGTTTACTCCAACATCATTTATTTATTATTCTACCCTTGAAACCTTAAAGTGCAAGGGATAACATCTTCACCACTTTCACTTTTATTACCTAAAGAGGATTCTATACCACTTGAGGAAAACGAAGTTGATTTACCTAGAATAAACTTAACCTCTTTTGTTGTCTTTGTTTTAGGATTTATCTCCAGATCTTCTATAGCACCTTTAATTCCTTCTGAACTTGAAAAATGATATTGTAGATAGGTTTTCTTTACCTCTTCTTTTGGAGTGGGATATTCTTGATATGATCTAGCTTCTATTTTTGTATGATTTCCTTGCTTCATCTTGAATTTTATCTCATGGCTAGAATTTTTTGTCTCTTTATTCTTAGTTTTCACTTTGCAAACTCTTACCATGTGTCCAATCTCATAATAATTGTGGCAACGAAATACAATATTTTCATAATCTACTTGTTGATCCCATTATCTTGATTTAGAATTAATCTTAATGGATTGTGGTATAGGTTTTGAAATACTCATAGCAACACATATTCAAGTATATATAGCATGCTTTCTCTCCTTAGTAGTTGGTCATTCTTTGATTAATTCCCCTAGGGTATTTCCAATATTCTTCAAAACATCCTTATTTATAAGTTGATATGGAAGTCCAAAAAGCCTAACCCACACTAGAATCTTCTTAATAGTTTTTGTCTCAACATAATTTTTTTTATTTCATGGTCTCAAATAAAGTGCATCTCTTCCCCTAAACCATGGGCCACCAACCATTATTTTATCCCTAATTTCTGAATTGGAAAAGATGCAAAGGAAAAAACCCTTTAGGAAGAAAAGTTAGAATAATTTGAATTCAATCTCCACTTCCACTTGATCTAATTTTGAATCTCTAAAAACCTTGGGCATGATCTATGGAACTTACATATTAACCCTCTACTTTTAAGAACCATTATATCATGCTCAATAATCTCATCCTTGATACTTACTTCTGGAGTAATATTTGCTACCTGGATCGAACTTATTATGTATTCACTCTTCTACTTATCTCCAACTTGGGCCTCCATACTTCCAACTAGAGCATACTGATTTCTAGCTAGGGCATTTTAACTTCCCATTAGGGATTTCAAACATGACCTTTCTTCCATAATAGCTAATGGGGCCTGCTCTTGTCTTACAATCCTTCTTGGTTCACACTCCCTCTCAAGTTGCAGTCTCTCCTGGCTTGCACTCTCTCCTGCATCACACTTGTTCCCGGTTTGCACTCCCTCCTAGATCACAATTACCCCTATATCTTATTTTTCTCGATGTTATTTCACTTCAACAATTTTATGCAAACAATATTCTGTGCATTCATGGTAAGAGTTTGAATCATTGATGCACTCTAGATAAACTTACCGCTCTTTTGCCATGACCAAATTCTAGCTTGTACCCCTCTTAGTTTGCACTCCTCAAATCACACTTACTCTTGGCTTGTAATTTCTGCTACCTTACACTCCCTCCTAGCTTGCACTCCCTCCTACCTCACAATTGCCCTTGTCTCTTCTTTTTCTCGATGTTCCTTCACTTTAATTTTTTTTAGAAATAATATTCCATGCATTCATGGTAAGGGTTTGAAGCATTGATTCACTTTGGATGAACCCACTGCTCTTTCACCATGACTAAATCTTGACTTGTACTCCCTCTTGGTTCACACTTCCTCTCGACTTGCATTTGCTTTTGGCTTGCACTCTCTCCTTGATTTTCTTCAATTGAGTCCTAAGATCTGGAATAAGAAGTGGCACTTGTTCCTTGATCACACTTTGGTTTCTACTTCTTGCTTCCTGCTCACACTTCCTCCTTGCTCCCAACATGCACTCGCTTTCAGCTACACTCGCTCGCACTTACTTTTGGTTGCACTTACTCACACTCACTTTTGGCTACACTCACTCTTGGATCTCACTCCTAGCTCACACTCACGCTCACACTAACTACTGCACTTACCCTTGGCTCGCGCTTGCTTATCTCTCCACTTTATTAAATTTTCAAAATTTCCTAAACTTCAAATCTTCAAATTTTAAATTTTCTTCAAATTCTAATATTCTAACTCTTTAAAAAACAAATCTCAAAAATCAAAAATCAAAAATTAAATTTCAAATTAAAAAATTTCATATCCTATTTGAAGTAGATAACCTTATCACTCCATAATTTAATAAATATTAGAATATTAAAAATTTGAAATATTAAATTTCAATATATTATAGAAGTCCTTATAACTCCCACTTAAATTTTTTCTTCTAAAAATGTTGTATTCCTTTTATCTCTTGCTTATTAAATTTCCTAAGGTTTAATTTTTTTTTAAATAAACCTTTCACTTAGGACTTTACTTAACCATTTAATATGGTAATGTTGCTTACCTCTAACTGGTAGACTAATCAAGCGCTTGAATGATGCTTTTGAAGAATGATGAATACTCTTGACAAAGACATTATGGTTGCAATATAACATTCCAAGGACATTTCAACAATGACAGTAATGATTCATGCTTATTCAAAAAATGCATTGATTCCCATAAGGCACACATATTCACATTTGAGTTCTTTCAAATTCAACAGCTCCCTATTGACTACGATGTCTACTCAGTTTCTCTTGATTTGACTAGCTATGCTATATTGCATTAGAGCTAGATGTTATGTCTGCTTAGATTTATTTTGGTGTGTCTAGCTATGTTATTCCTATTAGCACTAGTTTTTACGTCTACTCAGATTCCTTAGTGTGGCTAAATTTTTTGGCTTTCATTGTATGTTGGATCTCTTATCTATAGATGTTGGTTCTCACGTTGTATGCTAGCTCTCTACTATATCCTGCCTATGCCTACTATTGTGCTTTATAAAGATAGGCTCTTTCACTATATCCTTTAGAACTCTATAGATATTGGTTCTTTACTATATCATATCTATGCTAGCTCTCTACTAGCTCTAATTAGATATAGACTATTGATTAACCACTATGAAAGCTATGACTCTCTACTGAGCCACTCTATAGGCACTATCTCTTTTTGAAAGCTTCAACTCTCTACTTAGTTGTTGTATAGGTATTTTCTCCTTTTGTTAGACATTAGATGTTCTAGCTCTCTATTGAGTCCTATAGTAACTATCTCCTTTATGGTCAACCATTGTATAAATACCTTTTGATAGATGTTGTTCCCATTATAATTGCTACTCTCTTAGAGATATACTTAGTCACTATCCTCTCATGGACTCTTCTAGTCTTGCCTTCTCTCCTAGAAGGCTTCATGCTCTCAGGTGTCATGTTTACAAGGAACATGATCTTCTATGCAAGCTTCACATTATCATAGAATGTATTATTTTATATAGATCTCAAGTTCTTTTATTTCCTCTATGTTAGGTAGACTAGCGCTCTTATCTAGCTATATGATGCAGTTAAACTTTTGATTTTTCCTTTGAATAGCTGCACTTTGAACATTAGCTTAGATCACTACTTAATAATAAATAACCTTTCAATATATCATATAGAAAGCTTCTTTTCCTTTCTACTATACTCTAGATTTTATTTGAGTTTTTTTTATCCTTCTGCACCCTCTTTCTAGATTCATATAATATTTTGGAAGCTTATATTACTTCTCTATTCTCTAGAAACTTTGATGCTTCTCTATATTCTAGAAGCTTTGATGCTCCTCCATATTCTGTAAGATTTGATGCTTATTTATCTTTTGGTATCTTAGGTTGAACCTAGGAATAAATTGATTTTCCTATTTTCTAGAGAATCCAACTATTATCGAGGTAACTTTGAATGTCCCCTCATATCCAACTTTTTTCTGAGTTGGCTCTTAATCAATTCTAGCTAAGTTCTTATCTTCACTAGTTTTTCGTAAACCGAGTGGATAGACTCTAGCATCCAAATCAAGGTGACTTTTATTTGTCCCCTTAATATCTACTCTTTTAGACCTTTAAAATAGAGTCCAAGTCTTCACTACTTTTAAAGTGGATAGACTCCAATAATATGGTGGATTTGAAATATGAATCTATTCAAAATGGATAGAGTTAAGTAGTAGATTTGATACCACTATTGGCTTTTAAGCCAAACAATTACAGGTCCCAATATAATTAAGCCATAATATCTCAAATCTAAATATAATTAATCAAGAGTAGAATAAAATATAAGAGCAATAAAATATATACTAACCAATATAAATTAAAATAACATTCACTATAATATCAAATATGAATGTAAATGGTCAAAATAATTCATGTACAAGCATGAAATATACTTATAATAAAATTGCTCAAAATCTATATACAAGCTTTATTATCAATGCTTGTTATGGTGATTGTTACAAACCATTTTTCCAATTACATTTTATGGAGCTTTATCTTCTTAATATAGACATAGAAGACAAATCTTCACGTACTTGACTATTGCTCTCCATATGAACACTCACATGATCTTTGGCTTATCATCTTACCACTTGTATACAAGACTCTTCACTCTCTACTTACATGCACACTTAACTCTATGACACTTGCACACTTCTACATGCACTCCTAATATATGACACTTGTGCATATCCTGTATATTACACTATTACATGACACTTGTGCATAGACACTAACATAAAGAGGATATATAAATCACTCTTATAAACTATAGATTCAAACCCTAATCTATTACATATTTACATTTATACCATAAAGGTACCAAGGGGGTACTTTTGCATGTACCAAATAATGTAATATTCTCCAACAAATATTGCATATACCTATGATTTTGGACTCACATTGAGGATACATATCTTGTATTAGTTGTCTAAATGCATGTATTACATATGCCTATAATTTAGACTCAACATTGAGGACACATATCTTGTATCAACTATCTAAATGCATGTATTATTTTATAATGTCATTCATTATTCTATGACAACCTCATATTAAATTAAAGTTTATATTATAAAACATTGAGATTCTTTCATTTATTATAAAGTTATTTGTATCTTCAAAATTAAAGACAACATTATTTCTATTTTTTATTTTCCATAAATTAAAAAGGTTCATAGAGATTTTATATGAAATTTAAGTAATATATGTTGTAAGAAGTAAAGGTTGAAACCTTTAATATAACATGTGTAGAATGCATAAATTTAAGTATAAATTTTGAAAAAGGGAAATGTGCCCAAGATCAACCACTTTGATATTTATTAAATGGTATTAGATCTACTAGTTAGATTCATCAACCTTCAAGGAGGAGACCCAGGTTTGAATCTTGTCGAGCGATACATGAATAATATCTAAACTATTACAATACATGAATAATATCCAAGCTATTATAATGCAATTACATGGTGATTATGTAATACATATAAGGCATGTTTCAATCCCATATAACCAATTAAAAAAAACAATGAGATTTATTTAAACCTAGAATAAATGCTAGCTTAATAAATTCAAGTAGATCAAAAATAATACTTGGGATTGAGAATAATTAATATTTCAAAAAATTTCTCTTCTAGTGGTATATCATAACACAAGAGTCATTGAACAAAGTAATGACTCTTGTGTTATGACTTAATCCCCTAAATAAAATGTTGGCTTAATAAATTCAAGTAGATCGATATTGTGAATAATCAATATTTTAAAATTTTCTCTTCCAGTGGTATATCATAATACGAATCATTAAACAAAGTAAAGGATCTTAGGTTTTGACTTAATCCCCTAAAAGATATGAAATATCTTATTCTAAGTGGAAGGGATAATTGTAAATATAATCTATGATTAATCTTATCTAGAAAAACATGCTAAAATAGCTAGTGGTAGGTAGCAAGCTTAATGTATAGTTACAAACGGTATACAAACTTATCATAATATTCTTTCCCCATGAGTCTTATGAATATATAATAATACTTTGTAACAACTCAACTAGTATTTTCATTCAACTTATATTGCATGTTTCAAAATCCAAGACTTAAAAGTTATATTTAGATTTAAGATCTTACCAAGAAATTCATGAAAGGGTTTACTAGGAAAATAAATTAGCAATAGATCTAAAATTCCATTTAGTAAAAATTAAGAGGATGTAGCCTAGAAATATTAGACAAGGTAATAGCACAATATATGATGATATGATACCATCACAAATCCTATAAATTGAATGGAAGACCATGCCTAAAGTTATATTTAACCCACCACAGGTAGGGTATAATAATTTTCTAGACTCGTTTGACACAAAGGAGAATACTTTTCTTTTTTATGTCAATAACCTTGAAGTCTATTATAGTTCTACAAATACAATAAATATTATATGCCACCCTATGGAAGCCTCCACCATCATCTCCATTGGATTAGATGAAATCCTTAAGAAATTTCTTGAGATGTTGATATATGAACTCCTTGAGCAATTTCTTGAGCTTTTGATAGTAAGCATTAGATAGTACTCAACAAAATGCTAGTAAACATGGGTAAAAAAAATGATTTTAGAGAAAATTTAGCTTTCTTTAAGCAAGGATTTTGGTTATCTAATAAGGAAGTCTCATCTCAAATTTTCAATGTAAAACCATAGACCTTAGGTCATTTTACCTAAAAGGCAAAGGGAATATCTAAAAACTTGAATATCTCCCCAATTTCTATCTATTTACATCTATGTTGAAGGAGTTGTTGAGTGCCTTGAAGAAATGAGGAATGCTTTTAACATTGAGTTTTGGCCCAATGAATACTTGAAACTAAGGCTTTGTGAAAAAAAGCTAACACACTTGATCATCTTTTGAAAAAGATAATTTATCCTTAATTAGAATGTGAAAGAATTCATTAGCAAAGTGGCTATTAGTTAGCCAATTTAATAATTTTTCAAGTGAATTCCTTTAACTAAACTTCTAAACATAATATGTAAGCAAATGACCAAACCCTTCTACTACCAAAATGAATGAGGGTTTGAAATAATAAACTTGTCAAATAGATCCAAATAAACCAAAACACTTTTGATTATAATTCATTAATACTAAGGCAGGTTAAGTGACCATTAAAATACACATGCATACATATAAGTAAAATTGCATAATAATTTTATTGCTCAAAAAATAGAGTACAATGCAACCAATATTTGAGAAGAGATATGAGGTTATAATATTGCATCCATTATTCATGCTTTTGACAATTAGGGATGCATCTCCCTTTATATAATATTTGGTGTGCTGCAAATCCATTGTATTAAATATGGAAGGTTATTGATATGAAAATATGGTGGTTAACCTTACATGAGTTAGGAGGTCATCCAAATAGAAAGGTGGCAGTTCACCTTCCATGAGTTACAAAGTACATATAAAATGAAACTTACACACATATAACTTGTCTTTTTGTGTTTTGGCTTCTATTTATGTGTCAACATGACTAGAGATGCATTTTGGATGTGAATATCTAAAACACCAAAATACTATTTATGTAGTTGGTCATTTGGCATGGATTTTTACCCCAAACTTCTAATTCTTCCTCTAAGCCTTCCAATGCATTTTTAATAGATCAAAATAGAGTACCTATTATAAAGTTATGTATTTGATAGTATGGCTAAGACAAAATTAGGTTTTTGGGAATTTTTGAGCATAAAGCTATGCCCTAAAAAGTTCACATGTTGGGATAATTCATCCCCCCTTGAAATGCAGTGGTCCCCATTGCATCAACTTTTAACATCAGATATAGAAATTATTTTCTTATCTATTTTTTTGTGATTCATTCCCCTTGGTGATCTACTTATCCTACCTTGACCACTCTATACATATGAATGGACTGCCCTTTGGTGGTCTAAGTCTATGCATAAAAAATCTAATCCTCCTCCACTAGTGTAAATTGTCTAGATCGAGTTCTTCTATGTCTAATTATTCTGCTACAACAAAAGTATAAAATAGAGGTGGATAATGAGGTTTGAGAAGTTCAACATTGAAGATTACATGCAAAACAACGTAATATGGAAGATTCTCTTCAAAATCATTCTCTCCCGCCTTCATGGTTTTGGTGTATGTTCCATTACAAAGAGGTTTAATATTCCTATGGGGTCCTACAAGTATCACTTTATGAAGACATAACCATACCTTATCCTTGACCTTAAATTATTGTGGGACCCCATGTTGATCATGATATTGTTTGGATTTCTAATTTATATTATCCAAGAGGTCATAGACCTATTGTTAGATAGGTTAAATCTATTGCATAAATCATGCTATATTTTCTACTTCTTTCTTTCCATGAGGTGAGTACACCATGGATTGCACAAGGAGAGCTACATTAGTGGATGCTAGAGGTTTGAACCCAAAATAGACATTAAATGGGCTATGTTTGGTAGAGTTTTATGGAGCTCAATTATACATGTATTGAATGTAAGAAAGGCTCTCATCCCATGTGCATGGATGCTTATAATTATACATTTGAATAAAATATATATTCAGTATATTCATAACTTCTATTTGACCATTAGTCTAAGGATGTAATATTGTAGATACATTCAACTTGGTGTCCATCATGCTCCATAGGGTGGACCAAAAAATGCTCAAAAATATGTTATCCATGTCTAAGAAAATGAACATTGTAAGGCCAAAGTTGAGCCAAATATAAATATGATAGAGCTTAGTAGTCTCCTCGGTTGAAATGGATTTATTGCAAGGAATCATGATGGTCATTTTTGAAAAATGATCAATTCCTACAAAACACAATCATTACTATGCTTATATGTAGGCAAAATTGAGAGGAAATTCATGGTACTAGCAATGGTATATATAATCATTTCTTCTTATTGGTTGGTTTAGCACCAATGTAGGGGGTATAAGACTTGATGTACACCTCTCAATGCCATTTCTCATTTTGGGCCAATGGAAGTAATTTTAAAGAACTTCCAATGTTTTCTTACAAATAAAAATAAAAAATAAGCTTACAACACACAAATAGCTTGGTTTATATCTACAAAATTAGAATCTACTTCAAACATGGTGGACTTGTTGGAAGTCTCATGCCCATAAGAATCAAGAATGGTGGCTAGTGTTATAATTAAAGGTTAGCTCAAACAATCTGTTATTGAATTGGCACTTCCTTTCTTATGCTTGAAGATCATATAACTATTATAGATATGTGGCCCACTTTTGATATCTTTCATTTCTTATCTTACTTTATGTTTGAATGAAATCCATAGGTCTATGATTTAATGATGATGGTTTTCTTCCCAAACATGTAATGATTTCATTGTTTACATATTTAGACAATGGTAAATATTTCTTTGTCATATGTGGGTATTTTCAAATTGCTTCAAAACATATTTCACTATGATAGATAATTGGATGCCCACGATGTGTGAGGATATCTTCTAATGCATCCATAAATTCATTAGTCATTAGCTCAAAAGGATGTTGTATATCAAGTAGGGTAAGTTTAGGAGCTAAAAGCATTTGGTATTTCAACTTCTCAAATGCTCTTTATTGTGTATCTAAAATTATGGAAAATTGTGTTGTTTGTAAATTGATGATTAAAGGGGGTTACAAGAAGAGCCCTTTTACAAAAGTGCCTTTGGAGACCACCAAATGGATTTTTGAGAGGTGAAATCCCCTCTTCCAATGATGGGATCAAAAACACCCAAAGGTCTTCCAAAATATCCTCAAAAGGAGTGGGATTATTGCTTGTGTGCCATTATCGGTCAGACCTATCCTCAAGACTTGCAAGACCTGCAAAAAGAAATTAGAATGTTTGGGGGCCTATCTCAATAAGACCCCTCATGTTTATAGATAAAAGACACTAAAATAAAGCTCATCCATTACAAAAGTGATAAAAATTATTACAAAAGCAGTTTGGACAGTGATACTTACCTTATGGGAGGGTTTTTTGTCCTTTTGGTATTTGAAATTGACCCTTGAAAAGGATCACACATTAAGGTGTGATCATTTAGATTATAGGTTACCTTGTGATCCTGACTGTGATATCCCAATAGAATTTTGGGTGGTTCAAAATAGTTTTTTGCTACTATTGGAGCTCCTATCCTCACTAGGTAACCTTCAAAACTTGTAACAAAGAATAATTTTGAGATACAAAAAGGGTGCAAAAATATATTTTATGTTGTGATTGATGAAGATTGATATCAAAGTGAATTTTTTGATAGAAAAGATCAAGATTGATGGATTGTAGTGTGACCTACATGGATTTTGGTAGAGTTTGGGTATGCAAATGGTGGATTGTTAGAAATTAAGGAAAATAGCCTCTATTTATAGGGGGTTGAGGTGTCCCCTATGAGGTGTCCCTTGTGAGGTGTCCCCTAAAAGGTTTCCCTTGATGTGGTATGCCTCATAATTGCATTTGGGTGAGAGAATCCCTCACCCATATACAAATCATAAATGATCATGGGGATTTGGAGTGAAGGGTTATATCCTAACTGTAATAGGATCAACCATGGGTTAAGAGTTGACTTGGATGAGGTGGAAGATGACTCATCCTTACCCCATGCTTTGAAACCCAAAAGTCTTCAAATGCCATTTATGGATTTAAATGCACATGGGGATTTGAAATGGAGCAAGGGTTAAGTCTGACCAGGGTTAGGTTGACCCTAGGTTAGATGTTGAATTTTGGGTGAGGTGGAAGGTGACTCACCATGTCTCCCATGCTTTGGGACACAAAAGTCTTCAAAAGCCATTTAAGGCCCTAAATGCTCATGGGAAGATGTGTGGAGCAAGGGTTAAGGTTAACCCTGCTTAGGTTGACCCTAGGTTAGACTAAGGTCAAATGGATGAGGTGGAGCCTAGGTTGTCAAAGAGTACACTAGGTGAGGTGGCCATGAATCAGATTGACCATGGTTATATTGACCATGGGGTGGAGTTTGACTATGAAGTGACTTTGACCAAGGTTAGGCAAATATGATGGTCATATGAGGACCCAAAGTTAAGCATAGGAAAGGGATTAAGAGGCTCAAGCGGGTTTATGAATAGTGCATGAATAGTGTTTTTGATAAATAAATAATTTTTTGAGGCTAATATATGCAAATTTTATGGGTTTTACAAATTGATTAGCCCTGATGATGGGAGAAGTGACAATGTGCAACTTTTGGGTGTCTATAGTATCTTTCTAATAGAACTTGGGTTTTATACATCCTTTGGCCACTTGGTGCAATGGCTAAGAAACATGTGAGAACCCTAATAAAAATATTTGATAAAATATAGAAAGACCTAAATAGCTATAAATATTTATCAGAGTCATTGGGATAATTCAATTTCTAATTACTTGAAACTTCTAAGGGTCAACATGGATTCCTTATTTGCTCACAATGTACCTGAGGTATTGAAACTTCATCATGTAAAATGAGAATTTATCCAAATTAAATGATAACTTATGCCTCCAAAGAATATAAAGTACCATCAAAATTGCTATAGATGCTCCTCCCATATCTTACTATAGATGAAAATATCATCTAAGTAGACTAATACAAATGAGTTGTTGTAGGGGCATATGATGTCATCCATTATCCTCATGAATATGGTAGGTGCATTGTTCAAGCCAAAATGCATAACCATTCACTCAAATAAATCCATATTGTATTTGAATGTAGTCTTCCATATGTTAATGGGCTTTATTGGTATTTGATAATAGTGTAGACACCCAAAAGTCACACATTGCTACTTTTGCATATCCATAGGTGATTTCAGATATCCCTAGGCTATTTTAGGCTATCATAGTAATGCGTAGTCAGGCGTAGTCATGCGTATATTGCCATAGTTCGCCATAGTAGTATGTAGACTTTCATATACTACTTCATTGAATTTTAGGTCTAAAACCCTAATAAGCTTTCCAAATCACATCCCATGCATTGGGATATCCTTCGACAGCCTATTTGTACTCAATTGAGGCCCCCACAGGGTATTAGTTGACCAAAACAATTAACAAGTCAATACCTAAAATCTAATTTAATGTTGATTTCACTTAAGTCACCTTTTTAGGACAAAATTGATTAAAAGAACCCTTAATCTTGATTAACACTAATTACATCCTCTCACATGTGTGAAATTAGGGTTTGTTAGGATATTTCTTTAATCATGTCCCAAATTGACTTAAAGACCTCCTAATCATGATTAGTCCTAATCCATCCTCACATATGTGTGAGGATGAGATATTTCTCATAAGGAATGTGAAGTTGCCACACTACATTTCTTAACCTAACCTTAGTCAGAGTCAAACCTAGGTTTAGTCCATCTAACCCCTCCCCCTGCACCTTGCATTTTTCTATAAATAGTGAGTCCTAAAACCCTAATTACCTCTCTCTCCCAAAACTCAACAAAGCATAGAAACTTTGAAAAAATGGAAAGTGAACATTGAATAGTCAATTCTCAATGAACACAATCAGATTTCAATAGTATACAGAGGCATCCCAGCTGCCTAGGAATCGATCCACTAGAGGGATTTTGCAAAAGAGACCTTACAGCTCAGATCGCCTCTTACCCTGTGAATCTGGAATCAGTTTGCCCCTCGGGTGGCAAATTGGGTCTACAGGCCCCAAATCACCCCAAATTTGGCAGGTAAGCTCTGGTTTACTGTTTTATCACCTTCTGCACAATTTATTTCAGTTTTTGTTATGTTTTCATAGTCATTTCATCTTCATAAATATGGGTCCTGACTAAGGCAATCCCCCCATCATGCTAACCCCCTTTTGCAGGTTATTCATAGGTTATTTAGAAAATATGAAGAAGAAGAACAACATCAAAAAAACAACAACCCGACGGTGGCCCACATACAAAGAAGCCCACCTACATTGAGGGATGATTGAATAAGACATCAGATTTATTGTAACATTGTTAGGAAAAGAAATGGATAAAGGCATCATGTCTCTCTTGTAACACGTATCTCTTAATATCAATGGAATTACAATTTCTTTGTTTAATGCATAATTATGTTGTGTTAAATTATCAAATGTCATTTTCTACCCGTTCATTTTGGCACGGCTGGTGGGACCCCCACAATGGACAATGTTAGGTTAAATATTTCAAGTGAATCTAAATTTGTTCTCTATTTTCTATGTTTTCAGGTACTATATATGTTTTTCATAGAGATCTCGAAAGCCCTAGGAACCACCCTAGGCCATCAGATTTCATATTTGGAGATTCTACACTGGATTCGCCCCCCGCCCCACGAACCAATCACCAATTCACTCCCAGGTGGCAATCTGCATCTAAAAGCCCAAAAACCTCACAATCTTGGTTTCTTAGGCCTCCCTACAACCTCCAGAGGCCTTCTAAACTATCAAATATCATATCTGAACCTTCAAAACCGAATTCATCCTTGGGTGGCTATTTGAGCATAGAAGCCTCAAAAACCCGCAAATCCACAGAGGTGACTCTTTCAGGGACCAAGCAAACCTCCCAATAGTATTAGAATGTAGGTATACCTCATTTTACACCTCTTTTATGTGATATTTTGAAAGCACAAAGCATGCACTAGTCGAATAAAAATTTCTAGGTGTAGATTTGCTTTCATTTCAAGTTCATAGGATTGTTAAATTTCTCTAAAGTTTCAAGACCTGCAACTTTCTAGCAACTTCTTTAAGTTTATTTTACAAATAAATTTATATTTTACTTTTTGTTTGCATGTAGTACAAGCCTACCTTATTTCCCCCTTTGTTTATAGCATCTATCGCTAAAAGAAAAGCACATTTCAAAAGTTTAAAATTAGGGTTTCCTAATCCCCTACTCCATGTCATTTAATTTCTGAAGCATGTTGTAATATATAGATTAAATCAGGGTTTCCTAATCACATTTTACTTCACACACTTGGATTTCATGTTTCCACGCTTTGCAAAGTATATTAATTTATTTTATAAAGGCATTTAGTACTAGACCATTTCTTTGCAAAAAATACAAGTTATCTAATCATTTGCTTTCGAAAAGGCATTAGGATTAGTTTTATTTTGAAAAGGCAACTAGTTAGCTTCTTATCTTGCATACACCGTTAGCAAAACACAAACCCACACACACTCACATGGTATTTAAACAAGTGGTGAGATTGGACTTCATACCCAATCAATCACTTGAGACTGGTGTGGATCGAGTTGCACTCTCCTTTATCTCACCCCCCTAGACACCTAGCAGCCTCACAAGATTAGTTTTCTAGATTTCATCACCAAAAAATCCTCTACTTTTGCGACTGGACCTTGGATTTCATCACCAGTGGTTACTTGTAGAGTGGGACAGGATTAGCGCCTTCATCCATGAGGTTAGTATAATTTATGGAATTGGTAACTGTCGTTCTTGACTAAGCCCGCCCGAGGGTGAAGCAAAAGCATGGGTATGCCTGTAGCAGGTCTTAGACAGTACCACATCTCTTCGTGAGAGGAATCTATGAAATCACTTCAGCATAGTGAGTTCTACCCCCTTTAGGATATAATTTTACTACGCCTTACATATAGGTCACCATTCGCACGTTGCGATACCATTCTATTCTGTGCATCTTTAGGTGTTGCAGGAGGTTTGATATTGATGACATTCTCGATTTTCTAGATTACTCACTCAATTACTCGTGATTCTACCTAGGTAATATCAACATCACAACACACAAAACAAACAAAACACTTTTACTTTCTTAGCATTTAGAATTGATTTCGATCTATCGTTGTTTGCATGATCACAGACCGGTCTCAACATATTACACTATATATTATTTTGCTACACAAAACATGTCACTTAATTTAAACTTACATTAGATATAGTTAAGTCTATATCACATAGGGTTTATTCCTAAAACCCCTTTTACACATGCTACTATGCCTGTGGTCACCCGTAGTAGAGCGCGTGAGCAAGCACGCTCTATGGAGGAATGACCTCCCCCTTCCTCTAGTCAATCCACTCTTACTCCTTTGATCATGAAGGGGAAGACCATAGACACATCTAATTCACACATAGAATATGATGTACAACTCACACACATGATGCCTCGTGATGAGGCATAAAACTTGAGTGAAGCCCTTGCTACTTCAATCATAGAGGATTACTCACTCCTTTCAACCCCATCCTCACCTAATCCACTGACCACATTCAGTGACCATGTAATCTACACAACACCAAGATAACCTCCTCCATTATTTACCATAGACGAGGATGTCATGCCTACTTCACCCACCTTTGTGCATCATTTCTTCCAAAATCTATCTCAATCCCTATTTGAAAATGATTCCTCCCTCCTAAACTGTACCCTTCCTAAGGTCGCATCATTTGCCTCTACCATTGGAATGGTGTCCGACCCATCCTCCTCTACCATAGGAAACCAAAAACCATCCTTTCAAACTGCACAATAGATCCCTACCCAGAAGGAACCGCAAGAATTCCCTCAAACCTCACACCCATACTCTTCACAAGAGTACCAACCATCCTCTTCCCAAGAGCCATTCTTCACCATAGCTGAAGGTATCTCCCAACAGTCCCTTCAGACACAAGATGCACAAACCCAAGTGGGAGTATACACATATACTTTCCCCTCAACCCAAGCTCCTACTTTGGTAGCTTATCTAGCATTTTCAGCAGCTTTTCCACCAATCTCCCAGGTATCCGGAGTGTACGATACCCAACCTTTGGATCCACCTTTGCCTACGATGACCTTTATGATATCACCACCTTCTCCTTTTTAGGATCCTACTACTAATTGATGAGGCCTGAAAATGCCTCATTTTTACACTATGTTTGACATATAAAAATTGTCATATTATTAAGTTAAATGCCAAATAGTTGATTAGAATATATATTTGTTAAGTGTTTGCATGATTTTATGTTAGGAATACTATATCTCTATTTTTGACTATTTTCAACATTTTGTGACTGATTTTGCTTGATTAAGTAGCAAGTAAAAACATGCATTTCAATTAACCAAATGTGGTATGCTGATATCTATTAAATTCATAATGGTTTATGAATGTTTTCTTTCCCTTCAAATTTTTTGAAGTCCACATTGAAGCCAAATTATTAGGACTATCATAAATCTGAAAATCTGAAAAAAAAACAGCCATATAAAAATCAACAAGTTGTCACTTTATAGGAACACCTTGAAGTTGTCAAGCAAAGCATGAGGATATGGATGGAATGAGTTCAGAAGGACTAAAAAATACATCTGACCTATTTAGAAGCATTTCCACATGGTCTAAATAGGCAGCAACAGGGTATAACAGAGCAGGGACAATTGTGCAGCATTGTTGCACTATTTTAGCATTGTTACCTGGTGAATGAAGTGTATAAATCCAGTAGCAACTTGATGTACTCCTTCATGTTGATATTTGAATAATTTTTCCATGTTCTAATTTGTTTGAATTTGCAAGAAATGCCAATATTTTACAACTATGCAATAGAGTTGGAAAATACAGTAATTTACCATGTAAATTCTAGCAAGCTACCAATGAATGGCAAGGCATGAAATTCACACATGGAGAGGAATGAAGGCTATTGCAATATGATCCTGAGGGCTAATACACCTAAGAAATGTAGCTAAAATCACTTGAAGAGCACACATTTGGTCATTCCAATGATCTTCGGAATGAGTAGACATCTTCGAAATGAGAAATACAGTCTCTTCGAAATGAGCGGACATCTTCGGAATGAGAAATACAGTCTCTTCGAAATGAGCCACTTATCTTCGGAATGAGAACAGAAAGTGCTTTTTGAATTTTTGACTATTTTTTTGATGATGGAAAAAGAGAAAGAATGTTGAGAAGCTTAAGGAAAAATATCTCCCATCTGATTTTGCCATCTTTGTTGTCCAAAGCCACCATTCATGGAAAAGATCAATTTTGATCCTCTTCTAGGATAAACACAGAAATAACTGCAGCATAATAGAAAGTTGTTTGCAAGATAGAAATGAAATATTATGAAGTGAAGAAAGATGTGTGAGATATTTCTATACTTCTCCCACGTACTCCCACAACTGAAGATGCTTTCTAAGGGCCAATGACTACTAATGCAACACAAACTGTCCAGATTTGCATTTATTTCAGATTCAAAATTATTGACAAATCACTATAAAGTAGCACATGATTTGAGCATGGGATATGTTGTAAATATTTATATAAATAACACAGCTCCCTCCTTAGTTGATCCAGTGAGGAATTAGAATAGAGGAGAGTTTTCAATAGCAGTAATTAGGATTGTATAACAATTTTCTATAACAGTTTTCAACATGTTTTGTCATCAATAAAAGTGCAGTTATTTTATCATTTTCTGTTTTGAGTGTTAATTAGTTAAGGAGTGTTTTTTACCTCCTTCTAGATCAGAAAGTATGGGCCCACTTTCAGATCTAGAAGGAGGGATTTTATGGCAGGTTTTAATCTATAATTTTGTTGTAGCAAAATTAATAGATTGCTTGCCAGATTTCATTTTCTTATTTTTATTTTGTATTATGTGATTGATGTTTTCTATTATGTTTATATACAATATTTATGTGTGTGTCAGCTAACAAATTAGATTAAACATTTATTTCTTGTTTCCTTTGCTTTCCATGTTCTGTTATTTTTATGTTTCAACAGCTTTCAATTTCCAGCAGATTTCATTTTCTTTGTCAATTCCTATAGCAGAAGCTTGATGACCTTTTGTGGCAGGGCATTGATAGGTGTTTTATTTCCAAGCATCACTTCCATTCTGCAAGAGTAAAATAGATTTCAATTTTGCAAGTGTAATTTAGGATTTCATTTCAACAACATTTCAATTTAGCAATTTCAATTCTACAAAAGTAGATTAGATTTCAATTCAGCAATTTCAATTCATGCAATTGTAGTTAATTGTTAAATTATGCAATTTAGATTTAGTTTTCAATTCCTATAATTTATTTCAGTTTCCATTCTACAGACTAGGTTTAGTGTGACATCAAAAGGCTAAACCAAAATCTGCTTCACCAATAAATGCTTGAAATTTGAATGCCTAAATTGTACTCTGCCCTAGCCTTCTATCATAGACAACCTTGGACACCACCCCGGATTGATAAGATCTTTGAGATTTAATGATGTGCTTAATGACAACGCATCACCAATCTCCATCTTACCTGTGGATCGAGACAAAAAGCTTATCCACATACTCCACCAAACTATTCGACATAATTTAGTTTCCCTACCTCTTACCCTCTAGGGTAGAGATAGATCCCATCCTTTGATACCTCATCTTGACCACCCCTACTACCGGTAGTTTCGACACCTAAAATACCACAAGCTGCACCTAGTTTCTTTATGCCTCCTCTAGTTTGGTCATCGCCACCCACGACCCAAGTAGTACAACAGGCTCCAAATCAACAAGTACCTGTGTCGTAACCATATGCCTCACAATTGCAGTATTACTACCCGTAATAGACACCTACCCCACAACCTAGTGTACCAGTGGATACGACAACACATATCACCCAATAACCACCTTATCATGATCAGGCACAACATTATTCCCCATAGTATTGTGAAGAACAAAAATACCAATATCCACCACATCCATAGGGTTAGTCTGCCATATCCCAACCCTCAACTCCTATGACACCCAAACTTCAACTCTTACGAGATGAAGTCAAAATGTTGAACCTACGCACCTCTAGCTACAGGCCATAAAAGCTTTGTTATGATGAACTATGCAACGAGCCAGTTCACCCATTAGTTCCAATTCCTCCTTATTCCTATCACTTTGAAATACCAAAATTTGACAAGTATAGAGGTAAGGAAGACCCTAGAGAGCATATGAGCAATTACCGCTCCTCCTGCTACCAGCTTCATAGTAGTAACCCTCTTACGTTGTGTACCTCATTGGGCCAGCACTGGATTAGTACAACATGCTCTCGTGCCATAGCTTGTATACCTTTGAGTAGCTGACCAAATATTTCCTAGAACACTTTTCCATCAACATAAAGAAGAAGACCACATTCTCTAATGTCTACGCCTTACAATAGGTAGACGATGAACCCATTACGAAGTTCATTACTATATGGAGAGTGATTACCCATGACCTTACCCATAGCATCCCCACCTCAGAGCTCGTAACACTCTTTTCCAATATTTGCCACATGCACATTTCCACATCCCTCCAACTTCACCAAAGTCATACTTTTGAAGATGCCATATCACAAGCAAAAGTGATCGAATACATCAAGGTTTAGTTTGGGAAGATTAATTTGAGAGCTAAATCCAACTATAACTCCAACTTTCACTTCAACAGACCCACACCAAATCAACCGTACCCATGGCCATCACAAGCCAACCAAGTCGCAGCTGCTACCCTAGCACTAGCACCAACTCCTCCACCCTATACACCAACTCCTCCACCTTACCCTAGTTGGGCCAGCACTGGATTAGTACAACATGCTCTCACGTCATAGCCTGTATACCTTTGAGTAGCTAGCCAAATATTTCCTAGAACACTTTTCCATCAACATAAAAAAGAAGACCACATTCTCTGATGTCTATGCCTTACAACAGGCAGACGATGAACCCATTACGGAGTTCATTGCTAGATGGAGAGTGATTACCCATGACCTTGCCCATAGCCTCCCCACCTCGGAGCTCGTAACACTCTTTTCCAAGAGTTGCCACATGCACATTTCCACATCCCTCCAACTTCACCAAAGTCATACTTTTGAAAATGCCATATCACAAGCAAAAGTGATCGAATACATTAAGGTTCAGTCTGGGAAGATTAATTTGAGAGCTAAATCCAACTATAACTCCAACTTTCACTTCAATAGAACTGCACCAAATCAACCTTACCCATGGCCACCACAAGCCAACCAAGTTGCAGCTGCTACCCTAGCACTAGCACCAACTCATCCACCCTATACACCATAGATGCCAACATTCCAAGCTAATGCTCCTGCCCCACCTCGATCACAACAATACCAAGGTATGCACCCAAAGGGTCCATCGTGCAACTTTACAAACTTATCCAAACTGTTACCAGCCCTGTTCCATAGATTGTATGAGGGCAACCATCTTGTTCTATCTGAGATCCTCCCATTGGATCCAAATTCACCCAAGCCTTGTGACTATAATGAGCAGCTATTCTATACTTTCCATAGGCAGTGTGGCCATAATATCGATTTGTGTCGCTCCTTCCATGGACAAGTTCAAGACCTAATCGATATGGGCACTATTCAGGTAGCAAATCCTTTAACCTTGTAAAATTAAAACCTACGTATCTTTCAGAACTCCATATTAGATCACAAAGGACCCAACCCTCCTAGACCTCTAAAAAATCCCTTGGTACCACCTCGCCAAGAGAACAATGTCTAGCGTGATCCTCCATAACATGGTGTAGTAGGCATGATCAACCTTACTACGAGGAACCAACGGTACCCGTCATGCCAGAAAACACCTATTTTTCTCCCCCTGTCTAGTTTATGTCCCAAAAAACATCTTAAATTCCTAATACCATACCACCACCACCTCAAAATATGATTACCATTCATGGTAGCCAAACCCATCAGTTACGTAATGCCCTCATGTGACTATCCATCTTCGATCTCATACAACAATCTCAACCCCATCGTGAGGCATTGAATGACATCCTATGTTCCATTGACCTAGAGACACATGACACAAATACCTTTGTCAATTTTGTTGGCAATTTTGGGTACATTGGGTACATTGCCTTTGCTCAAGTGTATAAGTTGCCATTGATGTCAAAAGGCATTTTTGTGTTGATATCAAAAAGAGTGTGATGTCAAAAATATCTTGAGAAGCTTCATAATGTTAAAGGGTTTTTATTAAAACCATGGTGACAAGGTTAAAGGTTTTTCTTAAAACCATTTGGACTCATTAAGGGTTTTTATTAAAACCAAGCTTAACTTAATGCAAAGGTTTTTACTTCTTGAAAAACCTTGAAGATCCATGTTTATTATTAATAATTAAATTAACTCAAACCTTTGACAAGGGTCTAAGTTTAATTTATTATTAATAAAATAATAATAATAATTATTTTAATTATTATTAAAGGGTCTTTCAACCCTTAAGCAATGGAGGAAAAATAATTCTTTCACCGATTTTTTGCCATCGTTGGAGGAGCGTCGACGTAAAAAAATTAAGGAGAAATGGCTATATAAGTGGGGATGATTTTCTAAAGTGAGACCCACCCGATTAATTGGAATCTGCGATTTGCGTTTGCTCTGTATCATTCGAATAGTGCTTGGCATCTACGATTTGCGTTTGCTCTGTATCATTTGAATAGCGCTTGGTGTCTTCGATTTGAGCTTGCTCTGTGTCTTCGAATCTCCAATTGACGTCTTTGAAATTGTGCTTGATCTGTGTCTTGGAAACCATGCTTGGCATACTCGGATTTGAGCTTGGGCTGCATCCTTACTTTATGCTTGACGTTAGTGGATTGGCAATTGCACTTGAACTGTGTTTTTCCAGACTGTGCTGTGAGACGATTAATGCAAGCATTCAGTGACTTACGTTTTGGATAGCACTCACCAGTTTGCATGTGGCTTGTGGAAGACATTTACGTTTTCCAGATTCTTGGCATCAAAGGAAGATAAAATAAAGGGCAACACTGTATTTCTTCGTTGGGAACTTGTGACCCAACGACGGTGGCATTTTAGCGAAGGCGCTAGAAGGCAGAGGTGCCGAGTTCGATTCTCTTCGTTGGTAATTTTCTTTTGGTCACGGTGTGCAAAGGATAGTGGCTGTGAATGCACTGGAGGTATAAGGTTAAGGTATCATATTTGCTTTGACATTGTTTTATTGATGCTTAATGTTTATGTGGAGTAATAAGGTGTAAAGAGGTTTTACTTTGTATGTATATTATACTTTGGTGGTTTTTATTAAGTTGGAGAAATAAGGTGTTAATTTGGATCTTTATTATTGTTTATTATTGTATAGTTGCTAACTCTAATTGGTGGCAAATTGAGAGTTAGTGTTGTGACAGATTTTGAGTTCTCCTTCTTCATCAAAGTAAAGGTATGGGCAACTTCTTCCATGTATGTTGTTGATGGTATATTTTCTAAAATTGAGTTTGGAGTGAAAAGGTTGTCTACTAGGTATTTTTGATGTAAATATTATTTTCTGGATATTGAAGATTGTTTATGCATTAAAATCATTGATGAGTTTTTGGGTGAATGCATAATTCTGGTTGAGGAAGAGGAAGCATTTTTGCACTAGGGTTTATGTTAGTAAGTCTTGCTACTTGCATTGAGATGATGAAACCCTTAGTTTGCTGTTTTGATATTGATGGTTGAGTTGCTTCCATAGAGGTTGTTTTTGATCAAGTTAGTGCTTTACTTGATACATGATATTGGGCTTACTCCATTGAGTTGATTTGAACAAGTTATTCTTTGCATTTGGTGATATTGTGTTGGTGGCTATTTTGTTCAAATATCCTTGGAGGGAAAAGGATTTCTACTTGTTTCCTTTTCTTGTGATGATTGGTTGAATGCTTCAAGGTTGATGTTGAGTTGAATGGTGTTGGTTGACTAAACCTTGCTTGATGAGCATTGTTGTTGAAATCCTAATTGTTGGTAAAAAGAATATGAGTATCATTGTTATATGAGATATTGCATGGTTGGCAATTGTTGGGTTGTGTTTCATATTCTTGAGAAAAGCATACTACATCTATCTTATTCTTTTGAGATTGAGATTGAGTTGAGATTGAGATTGGGAGTTAAGTATAGAACATATTGGGTCTCTAACAATTCTCTTTATGTTTCTATGAGATTTGAGATTGAGATTGGGAGTTAAGTATAGAACATATTGAGTCTCTAAAAATTCTCTTTATGCTTTTATGAGGTTTATGAATCACATTGGGTCTCTAACAATTCTCTTTGTGGGTTCATGCTAAGCAAGTTTTTCTTGGTGAGCTTGCTGAGGTTTTGGACAGGTTTCGGTGGGGACTTGTGAGCAAGTTTTGGACAGGTTTCGATGGGGACTTGTGAGCAGATTTGGACGAGGTCCTAGCAGAGGACTTATGAGCTGAGTTTTTGATAGTTCTATCAGAGAACTTGAGGACAAAGGTGCATTGGTTCTTTGAGAAGAACCTGAGGACAGATTTGGTAAGTCTTTGAGAAGGCTTGTGTGTAGAGGATTGATTTGTTCAAGAGTTGGACAAATCTGACAGACAGAGGAAGACTTGTACTAGACCGACTGACTGTGTTTGGTACAGGTAGATGAGTTGCTGTGGACGTGATCATAGAAGGCAGAGGTCTCTTAGGCTAAGCATTGAGGACGGGAGGTCTTCAATGGAAAGGAGTTCCACGTGCTGGCAAGAGGTAGAGGTAGTTGATCTTCTGAGGGATTATTTCCAGAGCAGAGGGGAAGGTATCTCCTTTTAGTAGAGGCTCATAAATTTAGATTGGGGGAAGGTGTCTCCTTTGGTCCGAGGCTCATAAACATTGTAATTGGGAAGGTTTCCCAAAGAACTTTGAGATAACTTTTAGAGAAAAGTTTTGTGGACGTAGCCCAAGCATTCTGGGTGAACCACATTAAAATTGGTGTCACTTTGTGGATGATATTGTGCATTGTTTTGATATTGCTTTGGGTATATTACTTTACTATTTTGAAGTATAAAGGAAAAAATAAAAAGAGGTCTTATACTATTCACTCCCCCCTCTCAGTATAAGCTTGTGTTCTTCAATTGGTATCAGAGTGGGTGCCTTCGAAAAGTTTAACAGCTTGAAGGAAAAGCTAGTAAAGAACACAATGGATCATTCGAGTGGCAATGCAGCACCTATTCTTGATGGGTCAAATTTTGGTCTTTGGAGTGCAAGTATGAAGGTTCATCTAATGGCACTTGGGAATGAGGTTTGGGAAGTGATTGAAGATGAGTACACTATTCCTGAACATGGTCCTAATACTAAAGAAGAAAGACTCCTACATCACAACAATTCAAAAGCAATGAATGCAATCTTGAAAGGCTTATAGAAAGCAGATCTCACCAAAGTGATTCACTGCAAGATAGCTAGTGAAATGTGGAATCAAGTTGAAGGTGGTTCATACAGGTGATACAAATGTCAGAAAGGCCAAGTTGAGACACTTCAAAGGTATGTTTGAACAACTCAAGATGAATGATGATGAAAATATTAGTGACTACATGCTTCGTATGTATGAGGTTGTTAACTCCATGAAAGACTTAGGTCTTGAGCTTGCTGAAAATGATGTGTGTGATAAGATTTTAAGATCTCTTCCTAATAGATTTAGTGAAAAGATTTCTACTATTGAGGAAGCTAAATATTTAGATAAGTTGAAAAAGGATGAGCTCCATAGTATACTTGCAGCATTTGAGTTGAGAACTCAAGTGAAGGTTGATGTCAAGAAAGAGGCAGCTTTCAAGGCCACCAAGAAATCCAAGGGTAAACAACTTCAAGAGAGTGATGAGTCTTCTAGTGATGAAGAGGCATATTACAGCAAGAAAGAAAAGTTCTCTAGAAAGCACAAAAATATGAAAAATGTAAGATGTTTCAATTGTGGAAAGTTTGGTCATTATGCTACTGACTGTACTGTTGCCAAGGATGAAAGTGATGAAGATAAACAGGACTATAAGAGCAAGGATTCTAAAAAGCACAAGCATCATAGGAAAAACAAAGATGAGCATAGCAATCAAGGAAAGAGGTACTCTCACAAACACAAGAAGAGCTTCTACCTAGACAAGGCAAGTAAGTGTTCTAGTAGTGATAGTGAAAGTTATTCAAGTGATAATGAAAATGAGATGTTGTTCATATCGAGAAAAGAGGAAGAACCAAAACATAGATTCATTATCATGAAATGTCTTAGATGTGGAAATTTTGGTCACCTTGAGGATGATTGCACAAATAATGATTTGGTTTCTAGTATGTATGAGGATGCTTCAAAAAACTATAAGGAAGATGCATGTATGGTTTTTGAAAAGGGTAGCACCTCTAGTGATAAGAAATCTGAAAAGGCTTTGATGATTCAAAAAGCAATCATATAGAGGAAGGTGAAGTAGATCTTAAAGGTGAACTTATTAGTGCTCTTAGTGCTTTGAAAAAGTAAAGAAAGAAGAATGCTAGACTCAAGGATAAGTTAGATGAATGTTGTATGGAGAGAGATGATCTTATAGAAAGTCTTGACTTCTTTATAGCTAAGACACAAGAACTCAAGGAAGAGTTAGAGTCTAAGGTTCTTGAGTATAGTGAGTTAGAACAAAAAATGGCTTCTTTGAAAGAGGAAACTAAAGAGTACAAGGATAAGCTTCACAGGTTTCAAGATAGCTCCAAAAAGGTTAAGTCACTCATCAAAGGTCAAAGAAAGACAATAGATAAAACAAGCCTTGATTTTGTTAAGCCTCACAAGGAACAAGTTGGAAAGTCTAGTAAGAGACTCCAAAAGGAAGAGAGTTCTGATGAGGAAAGTATTTCAGATCATGAGTCCTTGAATGATAGATGCACAGAAACGGAAAATAGAATTCAGAATGAGAAGAAGTTTTCAAGACCCAAGAGGTCAAATAAAGGAAAGTTTCAAGGCGAGATGTTTTGCTTGTCACGGGTTTGGTCACATAGCTTCACATTGCATGACTCAAGTAAGGAAGGTAAATGACAGTTTCAGAGGTGGTAATTTCTTTCAAGGGTATTGCTACTCTTGTCAACAGTTTGGGCACAAGGCAATTTATTGCAAGGCAAATATCGAGAGCAATTTGGTAGAACAGGTTTGGTCGGAACAGGTTTGGTCAGAATAGGTTTGGTCGGAACAGGTTTGGTCAGAATAGGTTTGGTCAGAACTGGTGGATTCAAAGAACAAGTATGCCTAAAATAAATAACATTGTTACTTGTTATAAGTGCAACAATGAAGGTCACACAGTCAGACAATGTAGAGCTAAAATTCTAGAATACAGGAACAAGAACAGTGGCATGATCAGGTCCAAGGATCAAGGCATGGATAAGAACAGGGATGAGAACAAGAACAAGAACAGTGACAAGAACAGGAATATGGACAAAGAGTTCAAGAGAAGGCCCGGCAAGGAAGTTATAGATGCTGATGATGATCAGTGCCTAATGGGAGTTTTACTCCCACCCCAAAATTAATCACCTCATCAGGAGGTGGGGGAGGGACTGAGCTAAGAGGCTAATTCTTAGTCTCGAGCCCCAAAGGTGGCCCTTTGCCATTGATGATAAAGGGGGAGAGATATGAGTAAGGGGGAGAGCTTCAAAGTGAAGAGGAAAGCTTCAAGTCAGGGGGAGCAAAACTTCAAAGGAAGATTCTCGGTTGTGGGTACAGTTGGTCAGTTGTTAGCACAGTTGGTTTCAGTTTTGGCTCTTGAGAAGTGTTTTCAGTAAAGGTTTTCCATCAATGACAAAGGGGGAGATTTTTGGCAATTTTGGGTACATTGGGTACATTGCCTTTGCTCAAGTGTATAAGTTGTCATTGATGTCAAAAGGCATTTTTGTGTTGATATCAAAAAGAGTGTGATGTCAAAAATATCTTGAGAAGCTTCATAATGTTAAAGGGTTTTTATTAAAACCATGGTGACAAGGTTAAAGGTTTTTCTTAAAACCATTTGGAATCATTAAGGGTTTTTATTAAAACCAAGCTTAACTTAATGCAAAGGTTTTTACTTCTTGAAAAACCTTGAAGGTCCATGTTTATTATTAATAATTAAATACCTTTGACAAGGGTCTAAGTTTAATTTATTATTAATAAAATAATAATAATAATTATTTTAATTATTATTAAAGGGTCTTTCAACCCTTAAGCAACGGAGGAAAAAGAATTCTTTCATCGATTTGTTGCCATCGTTGGAGGAGCGCCGACGTAAAAAAATTAAGGAGAAATGGCTATATAAGTGGGGATGATTTTCTAAAATGAGACCCACCCAATTAATTGGAATCTGTGATTTGCGTTTGCTCTGTATCATTCGAATAGCGCTTGGCATCTGCAATTTGTGTTTGCTCTATATCATTCGAATAATGCTTGGTGTCTTCGATTTGAGCTTGCTCCGTGTCTTCGAATCTATGATTGACGTCTTTGAAATCGTGCTTGATCTGTGTCTTGGAAACCGTGCTTGGCATACTTAGATTTGAGCTTGGGCTGCATCCTTACTTTATGCTTGATGTTAGTGGATTGGGAATTGCACCTAAACTGTGTTTTTCCAGACTATGCTGTGAGACGATTAATGCAAGCATTCAGTGACTTACATTTTGGACAACGCTCACCAGTTTGCATGTGGCTTGTGGAAGACATTTACGTTTTCCAGATTCTTGGCGTCAAAGGAAGATAAAATAAAGGGCAACACTGTATTTCTTTGTTGGGCACTTGTGACCCAACGACGGTGGCATTTTAGCGAAGGCGCTAGAAGGCAGAGGTGTCGAGTTTGATTCTTTTCATTGGTAATTTTCTTTTGGTCGCGGTGTGCAAAGGATAGTAGCTGTGAATGCGCTAGAGGTATAAGGTTAAGGTATCATATTTGCTTTGACATTGTTTTATTGATGCTTAATGTTTATGTGGAGTAATAAGGTGTAAAGAGGTTTTACTTTGTATGTATATTATACTTCCGGTGGTTTTTATTAAGTTGGAGAAATAAGGTGTTAATTTGGATCTTTATTATTGTTTATTATTGTATAGTTGCTAACTCTAATTGGTGGCAAATTGAGAGTTAGTGTTGTGACAGATTTTGAGTTCTCCTTCTTCATCAAAGTAAAGGTATGGGCAACTTCTTCCATGTATGTTGTTGATGGTATATTTTCTAAAATTGAGTTTGGAGTGAAAAGGTTGTCTACTAGGTATTTTTGATGTAAATATTATTTTCTGGATATTGAAGATTGTCCACAACGGACTTGTTCACTATGTCCCAGCCGATGGAGACCCCTTTCAGTTTTGTAATGTCGTAGACCTTCCCCCTGCCTTCATTTTTATCCTCCCAATTGTTCCCTATATCTTCTCACCAGTCAGTAGGAGCATCGATATCCTCCCCAACTTCCACCTCAATGTCCTAGTGTTCATCAAGAGCACAAGCCTCTATGTCTACACCATTAGCACCATCTTCTGGGGGACCTAAAACTACTACCATGACTTTCTCACCGTCATCCTTATGGCCTCCACAATCCTCCCAACCTCTACCATTCCAATTTCCACCCATGATGTCGCAACCACCATTGCCACCCATCATACAATCGACTACATTACCTCCTCCACCCTTACATATGGAAGCCCCTATCCTTCCTACACCACAAACACCTCCTCTTCCCTTTCGATCGAAACCTAAGACATTCATGTCTCCACGTATCCCAACACCTACGCCTATGTCGTACCCTATGTAGAAAAAACATCCTATTCAAGCCACAATAACCAAACATCATGAATCGAAATAACCGACACCCAGCTCAGATGAAAAACTCCTACACCCTTCAGTCGCTACCATAAGGGAATCTCAAATTTGTCCTTAACTAATTTTGACACTCCACCTCAGTCGCCAGATCATGCCACACCATGCATATCCATTTTCATGACAAATAGTGGCCCAAGAGACTATAGTGTATGTGATGCCCATGTATGTGACCCCCCTATCCAATCCACCCATGATTTCGATCACCCTTCAACTTCGGTCCTTACTATTGGAACCATTGTCCAACTAGGAAGTCCTGACAACCATACCAATTTTGTGTATGCGAGAGTCGACTCTTTGATCCCCCCACCAACTTCTCCACCACCACAATCTAGCTTTGGTGATGCAATTACACACCTAGCCAACCCTCAATTTGCCTTGTGCTACCTACAACATTTTCATTGGCATGGGTTTAGGCTAGGTCATTATGAGCAAGGGCTATGTACACCCATTAACCCTCATGTCCGATCACCCATCGACAAAACCGGCCTAGGTTATCGCCCAACCGCCGTCTATACATTAGAAGACGATATCCAAGATTTATCTCTACATCCTCCTCCTCATCCCACACATACCTTGGAAGAGTACATTGATATGGATCTGCTAGAAGATACGCCTTCACCCACATCAACCATCACAGTCCCCTGCGACTTCTTTCAAGAATCTCCTACGTCCGATACCTCCTCATTCTGTGATGTGAATAGATTGGTAGAACACTTCGCTACTTTATCCCTAGCTGCACCAATGGAGCTCGACATAGTCCCTCCTGAGCCATCACAGACACGCTTAGCCATGTTTTTGCCTATACATAGACAACTACAGAGAGCAGCTTCTCATCCTCGTTCACCTCCAGTTATTCTACAACCTCCCTTGAGTCTCTTAGGGTGTGCACAAACTATCCAACCTCCCTCACTAGACTCTTCCCCACCTACTTCACCTACAACATCGATCAACATGGTTGAGGTAGACTTACGCTCTCCCCTCCGTTACAGTCACCAGCTAATTCGAGATGATACCCCAAACCCAAACTTTATAGATCTCGCACATATCTCACACATACCAGTGCCTGGAGACTTCCTTCTTTCACCTCATGTCTTAAGGGTGAAAAATACCCCATCCTCATCCATGTCATTCCAAACCCCTCAGGTCCATCACATGGGCATTTACATAGATGATGAATACGAGTTCAACGAAGACATCGATGACCTTAACCTCATCCATGTCCCTAAAAAATTATGTGATGGATCTCGCATGCTCATTGAAGACACTATCGATGTAGACATCGGTGATGATCCAAAAAATCCACACATCCTTAAATTAGCTGCTAGCCTCTCACCCGAGGAGCGCATTGCCTTCACAAATTTCCTTTGCAAGTATATAAAAGTTTTTGCATGGTCTTACAAAGACATGCCGGGACTTGACCCTGCCGTAGTGGTTCATAATCTTATACTAGATCCCAATGCCAAACCAATAAGACAAAAGTTGTGATGCATGCATCCAACTATCGCATTGATAGTAAAATCTGAGCTCCAAAAGCTCCTAGACATTGATTTCATAGTACCCATCGACTATCCCGAGTGGGTATCCAACATGGTCCCTGTACCCAAGCCATCCGGTGATGTTCGTGTTTGCACAAATTTTTGTGACCTAAACAAAGCTTGTCCCAAAGACAATTTCCCTCTACCCAACATTGACTCCCTCATTGACTCTATCATGGGTCACAAAATGATTTCCCTCATGGATGGATTTTTAGGATACAATCAAATCAGAATCAACCCAGCCGATCAACACAAAACCTCTTTCACAACACCTTGGGGGACCTTTTGCTACAAGGTCATGCCCTTTGGCCTTAAAAATGTTGGGGCAACCTACCAACGAGCCATGACCTACATATTTCATGATCTAATGCACAAAAATGTGGAAGACTATGTAGATGATCTCATCGCCAAATCAAAGAAACGTGTCGACCATCTCGAAGATCTCCGTCAGATTTTTGATCGATTGTTAGAACACAATGTGCGCTTGAACCCAAAGAAGTGCGTGTTTGGTGTTACCTCAGGAAAAATACTAGGATTCATTGTCTCCCAATGAGGCATTGAGGTTGATCCTAGTAAGGTGAAAGCCATCATCGAGATGCCTCCTCCTACCACACTAAAATAATTGTGCAGCCTCCAGGGCAAGATTACCTCCATTCATAGATTCATAGCACAATTATCAGACAAATGTCAACCATTCAACCATCTCCTCCAGAAAGGAGTAAACTTCAAATGGGATGATAACTGTCAAGGAGCATTCGATGCTATCAAAACCTACCTTACATCACCATCGGTTATGTCACCATCGCACCCAAAATTACCACTGACTCTATACATTTTAGCCACATAACTTGCGCTAGGTACACTCCTAGCCCAAAAAAATAGGCTCGACAAAGAGTAGGCTATCTACTACATCAGCCACACACTAGTTAGTTATGAGATAAGATATAGATACATGGAAAAACTATGCTTAGCGGTCGTATTCGCTACTCAAAAATTATGCCACTACATGTTAAATCACACAACTTTTGTCATCACCCGAGACAATCCCCTATGGTACATGATGAACAAGAGTTATCACAATTCATGCACAACCAAATGGATCATGCTCCTAACTGAATTCGACCTAGAATTCATATCTCAAAAGTCTATCAAAGGACAAGTCATCACCGACCAACTAGTTGAAGCCCCGTTGATTGATAATCAACCCCTACTCATTCAACTCCCCGATGATTCCATCTTCCACATAACCGAAGAGGAAGAATATGTCAAACCAAAATTCATGACTGACCTCACCATGTTCTTTGATGGTTCTAGGTGTCTCCATACTAGGGATGCAGGCATTGTCTTCTTTACACCAAAAGGAGAACCACTCCCCTTTTCATTCAAACTCGATTTCCCTTGTACCAATAACAATGCAGAATATGAAGCCCTAATCCTAGGACTGAAACAAGCACACTCTATGCACATCAAATGCCTCCACATCATAGGTGATTCACTCCTCATAGTCAATCAAGTGCAGGAACTCTAGCTATGCAATTTTCCCAGTCTCCAGTAGTACAAGAAAATTGAACAACTCTTATCCCAATTTGAGTGGTACGACCTCAAAGCCACTCTATGATCATCAAACCATTTTGTAGACACTATGGCCTCCTTAGGGTCCCTCATTCCACAAAACCCAACATTCGATACAACATCTATATCTATCCATATGCTTACTCGATCTACTATATCACCCACACCCCCTACAGATGATGGTGGTGTGTATGTGGTAAACACTGAACCCCATGATCCATGGTTCTCACAAATTAAATACTACATCAAACTAGGTTTCCTACCATGTGATCTACCCCATGCTCAATGTCAAACCTTCAAACAAAGAGTGATCCACTACACCTTGTTGGGGGACATCCTTTACCATCGTAGCTATGATGACATGCTCCTGCATTGCCTAGAACTACAAGAATCACAATGGGTTGTACAAGAAACCCATGATGGTACTTGTGGTGGCCATTTTAGTGGCATGGAAATCACCAAACGCATACTTCGTATGGGTTATTACTAGCCCAAAATGGAGCAAGATTATTGTGAGTATGTGAAGCATTGCATCAAATGCCAACAACATGCCAACCTAACACATTTACCATCCCAAGCACTTCAACCTATCTAGTCCATGTGGCCCTTTTCCCAATGGGGCCTAGATCTAATTGGACAAATTACACCTGCCTCCTCTAGCAATCACAAATTTATCATCACGACAACAGAATATTTTACCAAGTGGGTCGAAGCCATCCCATTGGTCCAAACTATAGGAGCCAAAATTATAGCATTCATCACAGATCATATCATATGCCGCTTTGGAATTCCCTCCCAAATCATTTTTGATAATGGGAAATCCTTTAAAAACAAGACTGTCCGAGCCTTGTGTAACATATTTCACATACACCATAGATTTTCTACCCCATACTACCCTCAAGGTAATGGCTAGGCAGAAGCCATGAACAAAACTATATGTTCCATCCTCCGTAAAACCATAGCAGAATCTCATCAGGATTGGCATAATCAAATGCCCCTAGCCTTGTGGGCATATCGTACGAGCATCCATACTCCTACTAGGGCAACACCTTTTTCACTCATATACGGGGCTGAAGCTATCATGCCCCTTGAGCTTGAGATACCTTCATTACGGATATCTATGAAGGACTTCATTGACGATGACATTGCTCGCCAAGCTCATCTAGATCAATTAACACTTCTTGATGAACGTCGCATTCATGCAATCGAGCACACACGAGTCTATCAAGATCACCTTCATCATGCCTACAATAGTAAGGTACATCAGCATGAGTTTAAGATTGGTGACCTGGTTCTCAAAGAGAACCAGCAAATCATGAGTCAGCCTCGCCAACAGCATGATAAATTTACTCCAAACTGGTTGGGCCCATTCATGGTTACACACAAATATGGTTTAGGAGCATATCGTCTAGCCAATCTTGAAGGCCTTAACGATCCTGAACCCATCAACATCTTGCACCTTTGTGCATTCAATGCATGATGCACAAACACATTCACCATCATGAGTGACACACAATACTAGTAGTAAATCACTAAGCACATCACCGTGTAGATCTGTTACTTTGCTTTATTATTTCACTATACATGTACTTTCATATTTATATCATTTTTATGCTATAGGTATTTGTTTTTCCTTTTGTAGGATCCACATCATCAGTAGGAGAGTACTACAACATCCTCGTGCATCACCATGTAGGACCATCCACAACCACAATAGGTACCCATCACACCGGTTGATCTAGCCCGACCACCAGTTGCCCTTCACACTAGGCGCTCTTCACATTCATCCCATTCAGGCCATCATACCTCACCTCGACACCATTCCCCTTGCCAAAGAGGTTCATCCTACTCACCTCGCTCTAGAGATAGCCAGGTCACCCTATCCTCTTTTGATGAAAAAGAGGAATCCACCCAACCCCAAGAACAAGGGTCACCCTCCCATCCATATGATGATCTCAAACATCATTATTCACCAAAAAATCATCCCCATCACCCCCTAGGAGATTATCATCCTCCTAATAGAGGATACACCCATCATCCGGCTCGTCCATCATGCCTACCCACCCCGCTGCCCAATGGTGAGTCCACCTACGCCTAGGCTTTGCAAGCCCACGCGGCTCAAGTTGCTCTGGCTATGCAAACATACCCCCTTCCCATTCACATCACCACTTAGAGCCATCGCCTATGCCACCGGTCCTCAAGATGCCACCTTCACCACTACGAGGTATACCATCCCAGAAACTATCACACTCACCATAATCATTTCACTCCGTTGCTTCTTCATCCTAGCCGCATCCATTTTCTACCACGCATCGGGCCATTCCATTCGCATTGGAATCTCGATCGCCACCTTCCCCAATACCATCACCACCACACCATGAGATACAACATCTCATCTCCCGCATCGAGGCTCTTGAGTTGCAGATGAGCCACTATCATTGCCATGTTCACCCACGACAGTCTCCCATGACCCGTACATCCTCACCACCACATAGATCCCTCCTTCGACCCTGGACTCGACCCATGTTGGATCCTAGACCCATGCCTCCATTACCGGATCATCCTTCACCCAGGCCCCGCTCACCTCCAATGGACCCATACATTTATCCTATGCCTATTCCACACACGTCGCTATCCAAAATGTTCCATCATCTCATGCATCAGGGCCTTATCGACCTACCCGAGATTCGGCCCATTGATCCCTCACATCCTAAATCATGCAACTACAATGAGAATAAATTTTGCATTTACCATCACCAACCAGGTCACAATATTGAAGAGTGTAGATCATTCAAAACCCTGGTGCACAACATGTTGCATGGCGAGTGTACCCCATCACCGGATCTCTCCCTCCCATTTAGCCGACTTCTAAGTCCTCCACGTCGCATTACCCCCAGAACCTTACCACCTCGTAGCACTCTAACAGTGCCATCTCGTTACATCCACAACATATCCAATTATAGTAGCAATCACAACCCAAGCCGCATCATCACTTCACCATCCCACTCCCGACCGGACCCATGCCATTTTGCCCGATAATAGTCTCAATTACTTTTCTCCTTTTGTCTTATTTCTTCTACTTCTTACCTACGCTGACTCATTTCTTCTCTCCTATCTTCGTTGGCTTTTGGTAATCCCCTTTTCTTGATTGGTTACCAATGTCTATTTCTTCTCACTTCTTCCATCTGTACATTCCACTCTCACATCTTCCTTCTCTTGGTGACTATTACATACATCTGTACAACTCACAACTTATACATCTACTACACACACACACCCCACACGCTGGGGCAACCATGATCATAGCATCGCACTTTTTGTCATCATTACACACTTTACTCATCTGTAAATAGGTTTTTCTAAAATTCTCCTTCTACACAACGTAACTTTCCTCTTGTAGATATTGCATTCCCCCACTTGCATCATTTACATTTACATCCATTGCACATATTCATATGCTTTATATTTAGAATTTTAATTCATGTTTGTACATTCTCCCCCAAAATGTGCCTCAACAGGAGTAATACATGCACTTGTTAGCATCACCACCTGGATGTCCATTCCCCCTTTTCAGGATAAGGGTATACATAGGTGTCATGTTTAATTTTGACCACTCTATAGTTCAGGCAATCCAGTGTCACCCATAGCTACTGAGTCTTGTACATTCTTCTTATGGTCCTTTAGGTTGGTTCAACTTCTCTCATGGATCACTCACAATAGGTTACACATTAAACAATTTTGAGCCTAGGAAAGAGGACATCTTGAGTAGATATCGCCATCTAGCGAACGGTATCCCCTACTCATCCTATCGCCTGCATGGTCAACATACGACCTGGGGATAAACAAAGGGATCAAGCATAAGCAAAAATAAATGATTGGGTAGAAAACAAACTTCATCGCCCATACAAAAAGAGCACCACGAGAATACAAAAAAAAAAAAGAAAAAGAGCACCACAAAAATAGGTCAACACTAGAAGAGGGGTAGAAAACAAAAGGAAATGCCTCTTGATATCACCCATGTTATGCTTATCGCCTTTGGTCCTTAGGTTCAACATAACACCATGGGATGATTTCCATCGCTAGCAATAGGCTCCAAGAGCCTGCCTACCAGTGGAATAGTCTTACAGGTGGCAACACATCTGTAACATTAGCATCTCGCTTTTGTATAGATCACTGTTGTGGATGGATGAGCTAGCTAGTCCGGTAGCATCTACAATGGGTTAATCCTACCTCCCTCAAAATGGATAAATGAACCTTACACATTCACACACATAGGTCCAAGACAGACTTTGAACCAACCCGATTATGTTATAAGTTGCCACAAACACTTGTATAGCTAAGGGTTTGAGATTTGATTGTCACAACTATGTTGGTCAAAACAATTACACATGCCTTACATTATCCACCATCCCTAAAATCATGGAATGGATCGCATCCATACAGGTAAATGCCATGATACAAGTGCTTCCTTGGTGCATTTCAGTATGTCCATACATGCATCCATGCATCTATGCCATATACATTTAGTACACATTATAGTTATTGCATTCATTCTACATACATTTCAAAATCGAATCACAACATTACATTTACTCTACATGCATTCACTACAAAATCACATCTGATATGACATCATACTGCATTCAAAACACAATCATCATACTATTCTACAATTAATTCATACCATAGAATGATAATAGATCTAAACCATTCACACATGTATATCTATTTATCATACATACCTACAAACTATGCTACGCTATCTATGAAAACATAACAAGAACACATTTCAAACCATCAAAATGACACATGTATATATAATAGTCAAAATCAATATATATATATATATATATATATATATATATATATATTATTTAAAACATAATTCATATACAAAAATACCCATAGGCTACAATCAACATAAGAATATCCTAACTCCCACCAAGAGTCTCCCCACAACCCTCATGACTCGCTCGCATCTTCACAGCCTAGCTTGACTCCGCTCTGAATTCTAAAATTGGATCCACAATAGGTTGATCCTGCACCTCAGCCCTAGCACCAATCTATCCCACCATAGTAGCACTACACTGGCTTTGATGTGATGAGGCCCGCACTTGCGACCGTGACCCAGACTGCGACACCACTCGATCATAGTCAAGGAGAGGAATCCTGTGCACCGACAAAGCAGTCTCACACATCATCTTCTTGGTAGACTCAACCACCAACTGACTAGTCAAATTATCAATCATCTGCTCCTGCCTAGCCATAGCAACCCTCATCTCTACCATCTCAACCTCCAACTACTGAACTCTATCATGCAATCCCCGTACCTCCTCCTCTACAGCCTGCCTCTCCATGATATCAACAAGAATCTACTATGCCATCCCAAAAAATGCACCAATATCCAAGGTATCATCGATACCACCTATACCGACCACCACCTCCCTCAGCCTCAGCTCCAACAACCTATCCCATACCCATGTCTACATCCACATGCACCTCCTCCACCCTCACTCCTTGGGTGCTCGCCATACTACCCAAGTGACGCCGTGATCATCATAGAGGAACCTCCTCCTCACCACCAACCACATCCTCTACCCTAGCTCAAGCTCCCCTACCAACTCTCCCCTCTGGTGGAGGTGCCCCAGTAGTAGGTGCCACCCATCGATCAACTACACCTCTCCCAAGCTCCCAACTCTGTAGTGCCCACCACGCATCAAACTCCAAAGTCATCCCAACATCCTCCATAGCTGGGATATCCATAGGAGGATCCCTCTCCCCAACCCAAGGCAACACCATAGGCCGATCCCCTCTGTCTCCCCATCACCTATAGTAAATCACAAGAGCCCCTGGAACATCCTATTGTAACCCAAACTGTCACCTCACTCTATCAAACTAAAAATACTCAATCTATCAAGTGTACCACCCCACAAACCATCTGCCATATTGGATGGACCTACAGATGCTTATCATCCTCACCCCAACTCACCCCACCCAACCAGGACCTCCATATGATATCACCAGGAGTCAGGTCTCCAAACTTATCCCTCCACAACAATGGGTCACCCTCATGTGGTCTCTTAATACCCTGCTCTACCACCGTACTCCATATCAAAGCATAGGGCAAATACTCATTGCCCTCCACATGTATAGGGTGAGGCAATAAAGATGGCCTCTCAATCGCTATGTGCTCCCATGCCCATACCTACAGTAAGGGAATCACACTCAATCCTATCCTCCTACCACAAACAACATCGTGCAACTCTCGATAGACTTGGGCCAATAGTGTAGGCACCCATGCAAATACAACCTTTCGCTCCACCAGGTCACTCACTACATCCAACATATTCTAGGTAAACAACACCCTAGAACTGTCAGGTAGAGCATACGTAGAGATCATCATCATAGCCACACACTATCGATCCGATATCTTATCCTGTACCCACAACCACTCATAATCCATCTTTGAGACATCAATGTCTCTCCAATCAGCCCCAAAGAATCTCTCCAACACAGCGTCCTTACTCTCATCTGTGGCTGCTCTCACAGGAACACCCTCAATCGGTAGTCTATAAATCCGATACACATCCTCTAGTGTAACGGTCATTTCCCTAGTAGGAAAATGAAAGGTGTTCCTATCTGCATCCCACCGCTCACACAATGCAGACACGTATGCTCTATTAGTATGGATGCTCTTACATTCCCACACACCTCAGAAATGTATGTCATCCAACCAAGATAACTCCTCTTCCATCTTCATCAGCTCCTCAAAACCCTCCTTAAATTTCCTCACCCGATGACGGGGTTCAAGCATCTTCACCTATCCAAAACACAATAAAACACACATCAATAACCCACATAACAATGCAATCAAATAAAACTGCATCAATCACAATTTTCAAATTAAACCTATTTAATTTGACACACACTTCAAAGCAAAACAATGCACAAAACACACGACAAAACACATCAACATAATAGTCACACATTTGGATACCCATTTTGTCATTTCATGGCAAAAGTTCAAACTGACGTGACAAACAACATAATTTGGACTCCCAACAGCTCAGTTCAAATTTAACACTACCTATTAATTGGCACACAAATCAAACATAAGCCAAACAACAACATCTACAAAAACAAATATTATTTTTGGATACCCATTTGCCCACTTAGCGGTAAATGTGTCGACAAAATTCAAAAACAACATACCAATCTACACAGATCTAAAAGTCAACTCTATCATAAATACACCAAAACCGAACACACATCAGAAGACATAATTCAAAAATAATAGTCATATTTTTGGATACCCATTTGCCCACTTAGCGGTGAAAGTTCAAATAGATGTTGAATACAGTCTAAATCGGGCTCCCTACAGCTCATTTTTAGTTTAACATCATCTACACCTTGGCACGTAAATCAAAGGTAGGCCAAATGAAGTCATTCACCAAAACAAACAACATTTTTGGACACCCATTTTGCCCTTCTACGGTGAAAGTTTCATCGGTTTCCAAAAATTTTACCTCTAACATGGCAAATCTAACAGTCTAGGTTTGATAAATTACACCTAAAAGCGACATATTCAGAAATCATACCAAACGAAAACAAAAAAATATAACAGTCGCATAACGGGATACCCATTTCCTACTTTAGTAGACAAAATACAATAACATGTCAATGTCAGTACACCGTTACTTCAAAAACTGACGGTCAAACCTCACACCTACTCTACCCATTACCCGGTCAAATTGGCGACAAAACAAGTCCAATTCAAAAACCGATCATATTTTTGGATACCCATTTGGCTCGTTTATCACTATGTATTCAAATTTTAATTAAAAATTACAAAAATTTTTAAATCGGGACGAAAACCTCCCCCCCCTCATTCACATTTCTCTAAAAAAATAAAACAAAATCAAAACAAAGCAAAAGATCACTTACCGGTGGGTCCCCGCGCCTACTGCCAGCCACCCTGCATCCCCTCGTCATCATTGCTCTCAAACTCGTCACTCGCGCTCCTCTCGTGTCGTCGAATGCCTCCACAAGTCACTTTCCAATGTCGTGCACCATCAAAATGAGCCCATTCCATGCAAATCAGGGCTTAAATATACCTTAATCACCGATTCACCCCTCGAGGGGTGAACTGAAACCCAATTCACCCCCGGGTGGCGATTTAGGTCAAAATCACCCCTCGGGTGGTGAACTCAACCAAAACACCCCAAAATGCACCCAAAACCCTAGGAAAGCAAGGACATGTCCCCTAAAACCCTAGGAACCTTCCAAAATTATCTTTTAACTTCATTTGCAATCATATTAATCATGCATTGGTATCTTATCAATCGTTGCATCATCAATTCACCACACTCCATTCACCTCATTGTTGATTCCTCGTTTGAGGGGGTATTCATATCCAAAGTCAGTTTTGCATGCAACCACAACATCAAAAATCCAAAAGTGCGATTAGCACATTTGTCTACAAATTTTTTTGCTGAAGATTATCATACGATTATAATCTCAATCCCAAACAGACATGGGTTACATCATGAGAGTTATGCGTTTCCATGGAGAAGTCAATCTAGCATTCATGTACGTCGAGTACATAACGGATGATACGTTTGACATAATCCTAGCACAACATTTGGAAAAGGATTTCACGACCACACTGATCTGGTCACGATTTAATAATCCAAATGTCAACTAACTCGAGTGGTTTGACACTTGTCACCATGTTCTCATCAATCAATCAACAACAAAAATTTAGATAGGCTTTTGTCCTATTCATACTTTTGGACCATGTTGATCTGGTCGTAAAAGCAAAGTAGTCAAAAGTTGTCATTCTCAAGCAACTAGTATGGCATCATAAATGTCATACGGACTCAACAAAATCACATCATTGCATCCACAATCATCCATTTCCTTTTATCGACATTGTTTTTATTTCTTTCCTCTTTTCCTTATATTCTTTCTCTTCTTTCCCCTAGACATCCGATCAATGTTGTATGGTCACGCTTCAAGCAGCTACATACCTTTGATTGGATCCTATTATTTTCCCTTCTCCTTCTTGGCTATAGATCAATGTTGTATGGTCATGCTTCGAGTGGCTACATACCTTTGATTGGATCCCATTCTTTTCCCTTCTCCTTCTTGGCTATCGATCAATGTTGTATGGTCACGCTTCGAGCGGCTACATACCTTTGATTGGATCCCATTCTTTTCCCTTCTCCTTCTTGGCTATCGATCAATATTGTATGGTCACGCTTTGAGCGGCTACATACCTTTGATTGGATCCCATTCTTTTCCCTTCTCCTTCTTGGCTATCCAATCAATGTTGTATGGTCACGCTTCGAGCGGCTACATACCTTTGATTGGATCCCATTATTTTCCCTTCTCCTTCTTGGCTATCGATCAATGTTGTATGGTCACACTTCGAGCGACTACATACCTTTGATTGGATTCCATTATTTTCCCTTCTCCTTCTTGGCTATCGATCAATTTTGTATGGTCACGCTTCGAGCGACTACATACCTTTGATTGGATCCCATTATTTCCCTTCTCCTTCTTGGCTATCGAGTCAATGTTGTATGGTCACGCTTCGAGCGATAGCATACCTTTGATTGGATCTCCTTCTTGGATATCTATCAATGTTGTATGGTCACGCTTCGAGCAGCTACATACCTTTGATTGGATTCCATTCCCATTCTATCCCTTTTTCTTCTACACAAACCCTTCACATTTTTGTATTAAACTATGTTCCACACAGGATAGTACAAAAGGGGTAAATGTAGACACCCAAAAGTCACACATTTCTACTTTTGCATATCCATAGGTGATTCCAGACATCCCTAGGCTATTGTAGGCTATCATAGTCATGCGTAGTCAGGTGTAGTCATGCGTAGTCATGCGTAGTAATGCGTAGATTGCCATAGTTTGCCATAGCAGTATGTAGACTTCCATATACTACTTCATTGGATTTCAGGTCCAAAACCCTAATAAGCCTTCCAAATCACATCCCATGCATTGGGATATCCTTTGATAGCCTATTTGTACTCAATTGAGGCCCCCACGGGGTATTAGTTGACCAAAACAATTAACAAGTCAATACCTAAAATCTAATTTAATGTTGACTTCACTTAAGTCACCTTTTTAGGACAAAATTGATTAAAAGAACCCTTAATCTTGATTAAAACTAATTACATCCTCTCACATGTGTGAAATTAGGGTTTGTTAGGATATTTCTTTAATCATGTCCTAAATTGACTTAAATACCTCCTAATCAGGATTAGTCCTAATCCATCCTCACACATGTGTGAGGATGAGATATTTCTCATAAGAAATGTGATGTTGCCACATTTCATTTCTTAACCTAACCCTAGTCAGAATCAAACCTAGGTTTAGTCTATCTAACCCCTCTCCTGCACCTTCCCTTTTCCTATAAATAGTGGGTCCTAAACCCCTAATTACCTCTCTCTCCCAAATTCAACAAAGCACAGAAACTCTGCATAAATGGAAAGTGAACATTGAACAGTCAGTTCTCGGTGCACACAGTCAGATTTCAACAGTATACAGAGGCACCCCAATTGCCTAGGAATTGATCCACCAGAGAGATTTTGCAAAAGAGACCTCACATCTCAGATCACCCCTTGCCCCGTGAATCCGGCCTCAGTTCGCCCCTCGGGTGGCGAATTGGGTCTACAGACCCCAAATCACCCTAGATTTGGCAGGTAAGTTTTTTTTACTGTTTTATCACCTTCTACATAATTTATTTCAATTTTTATTATGTTTTCATGGTCATTTCATCTTCATAAATATGGGGCATGACTAAGGCAAGCCCCCATCACACTAACCCCCTTTTGTAGGTTCTTCACAGGTTATTTAGCAAATCTGAAGAGGAAGAACAACATCAAACAAACAACAACCCGACGGTGGCCCACATACAAAGAAGCCCACCTACATTGAGGGACGATTGAAGAAGACATCAAATTGATTGTAACATTGTTAGGAAAAGAAATGGATAAAGGGCATCATGTCCCTCTTGTAACACGTATCTCTTAATATCAATGGAATTACAATTTCTTTGTTTAATGCATCATTGTGTTTTGTGTTAAATTATCAAATGTCATTTTCTACCCATTTCAAATAGCTATTTTTAACATCAATTTTGGTGAAGAGCTTTGCACCATAGAGCTTATCCACTAAATCAAAGGAGAACTAGGAACTAAATCAATGGAATGATTTTCCTTCTTATGAAGTGGAACCTTATTTTATGACTTGAATAAATCATCAAATTCTATAATAACCCTGTCCATATGCTTTACTATGTAGATCCTATGATTGATGTAGCAACAATCCTCTTTTTGCTTTATGGATTGATCATCAATAGAATGGATTTTTTTTATTTTGGATATAATATTCTTGCATTACTTGGAACTGATTATGGAAATAGAGGTAGGAGGAGATATCTCTTGTATCCTAAAGCACTAGCCTCTGATAGTCATGATGAAACTTCAAGGCCTAGATTTATACACACTATGCCTCTTCCATATGAATGGTAATCCCAAAATCAAGTCATAGATATCAAAGGAAACAACTTCACATAAAATTTTATCTTTGATGGGTTTAATGGTATAGGAGAGGAGATATTTTTGAGTAACATGGATGTATTTACCTTTTTTTTAACCATACAATATTATACTATTGTAGGTATCATGTGACAGATAGATTCAAATCCTTTACAATATGAATAGAAATCAAAATTTTTTCTTCTAATATAAATAATAAAATATAATGGCTTATCACTGATTCATGTTTATAAGTAAAATAGGTGCTCCTCCTCTTATGACTCTTCTTATCACCCATTTGATGTAGCATGTGTAGTGGAAATGGTTACATTTGGTTTAGCTTTCATAATCCAATTTCTTTATCCTTATCCTTTGGATGTGAAGGTCATGATGCAATGGATGTAGAGGGTTGTGACTTAGCAAAATTATCCCTCGAATGTCACTTGCTCTTGTGATAATCATATTATTTACAAGTCTTAGCCTTTGGGCGATTCTTTTCTTAGAAGCCCCTTTTCTACTTCCAATTTTAATTTTGGGGTTGAACCCCCTTGTCTCTATTTTTTGGAGTCTTACTTTTTCCTTCCTTTGGATGGTACTTAGTATTTTGGTTTTTGTTATTTCCTCCTTTTCAATTTTGTTTTTCTACTTCTTCTCCAATTTAACAAGTTCGTATACCTCTCCAAATGTCTTAAGTTTTAAGAGACCCATATCCTCTCATATGTACCATTGTGGCCCATTATAGTACTTGAGTATTTGATGTCTTTTGTGTATTTTATGTATAGTTTTGTTGCCATGGAATGGAAATCTTGAGGATAATATTGATCAGGCTAGTCTTACCTTGTTGTAATTGTCACCATTGCACATATTGGAATTCATAGGCTCTCATAGGATAATATTATTCCTTAATGGTCTCCATGAAATAATCCCATGTGAGCACTAATTATTCATATTTTTTCTCCTCCTTGGACCTATCACAATATGGTTCCCATCAATTTTAAACATGTAATAAAGCTTTTAAGAGTGCAAAGTGATCTTCTCACTATCGGTGAATTTATTTACAAAAAATATTCAAGATAATTGATCTAATAATTTTTCTAGGGAATTAACATTAATTTTCTCTTAAAAAGTAGGGATATCAAAATTCACATGCACCTTAAAAGGTGTGAAAGCATTGAATGGTGTTAAGGCAACGAAAGGTTGTGTGGAGGGGGTTGTTGAATTTATAGCAGGGAGCCATTAAAGAATATGAGAAAAATAATCCATCATCTCATTCCTCTATTTCATGAAGGCTTAATTCAAAATATTCTTATAAGTGTTGAAATATGTGGTGGTTAAGCTTTGCTTGAGGCCATGACTAACTTTGAATTATATTATTTATATATTCCCTTTGATCCTCTATACACCTTGTATAGGTGAATATTTTATAATATTTTATTATGTAATCTAGAGATTGGTTCCTTAACCTTGACCTAAAGTTCTCTTGTAATTGGGTATAAATACCCCTTTATACCAACCATTTAGTTAGTTGGAGTGTATTCTATTTTATTTAGTGACATAATTTGGTGTTGATGACACCATCTTATATTGCATGTTTTGCTTTCTATGAGATATTTTTTACATTTTTGGATAATGTGTAGATTTTATTTATTTCAATAAACTATTATGAAATATAACATGGTATTAGAGTGGGTGTAAATATCAACTACTAAATTACTTGTCTTTGCAAAAATTAGTTTCTATGATGTCTCCTAAGGGCAACATTGTTTGGAGAAACTAGAAGGAATTTCATGACTTGCTGACAATTTGTGAAGAGATTTTTTGTTAAACATCCTAAGAGGACTTGGATTACAAGGATCTCATTGGTTTTAGCATATTTTCTCTAGGAAAAATATTCACTGATATGTTCATTATTTGTCTCTTGAAACTCAATTCAATTTCTTATTTTTAAAATTTCTAACTCTATGAAATGTCTTAGTTTCAATATTGAGTTTTTCGAGGTTTCTTGAAAACCTTATTAGTAATTTATATTTTTTCCTAAAATTCATTTTCTTTTCTCTTATGACATTTTGTATATAATAGCAACATAAATAAGATGACAAGCTTCCTGGCTGTTAGAGAAGTAAAAAATAAAAGGCTAGATATTTTCTAATAGACCCCAAATGCTAGTGAAGTCATGGATAGAATTTTAACATGGTACCTAATTTTTGCTAACATGGTCAGATAATATTTTTGCCCAATTAGCATGAGAGAATGACCTAATTGGTTTAACTAGAAAAAAAGTTGCATAGGTAAAACCATGATAGATATAAATGAAACATTAGCATTTTTGGATTCTTTGTGAAAAAATAAGGAGTCCTAGTTCAACACTTTTCTCTGTTTTGCCTCTAGGTACCTATTTATTTGCTTCAAAAAATTAGTCTCTTTCCCTCTTTTTTGAAAAAAATAAATTTGAAATTACTCTCTTTCTCTCACTTGAAAAAAATAAATTTGAAATTAGAGAATATTCGAAGGAATATTCTGGAGAGGGTTAGGAAATCACATGTGCATTAGGAACTATGTGTAAACATGAAATAAGGTTTCATCAATGAGTGTGGGTAATAGGAAGAGACAAACAAGTGAGAGAAAAGAAAAAAATTCCCTTCTTTACTATATTGTGGTGCTATTGGTTTTGAAAAGCGCCTATGCCAAGGAGGTTAGGGGAGCCTCCCTTAAGATGTTTGGTATTGGAGGTCTAATGTTCGAACCTCATTTTCCCATATTTTTTAATTAAATTTATGATGTCATCATTTATATTGATGATATTTCTAGACTTGACGTGGTACTATACAATAGCAATAGTTTATCCTAATGATGTGGCACTTGATGATGACATCATTCTCTTTTTCTTCTTTGTCATGACCCGTTACCCTCCTACCTTATTTAAATAATATTAATTGATCTTGGGGGATCAATTAATGCCTACTAGAAGGGGCATGACCCTAAAGAATCCTACAAAAATTCCAATAAAGGAATTTAGAAAAATATTAATTATCTTTTAGAGAAGGTAATTAATTATGGGATTTTGTGGAAAATAAAATGGAGAAATTATCTTTCACAAAATTATTACCATATAATAAATTATGTGTAGATTTAGTGGACCCAATGTGGATGGGACCTAAAAAGGACTAAGGAATTTTAAAATAACTCATGGGTCATCCTATATTTTGGGAAGTACTCATGTGGATGCCTGATATTGGTGAAGGATCTCATAGCTTATCAACAATAGTTCTAACCTTGTAACTATCTTATGCCTCAATAGTATGGGTTTTGTCACTCACCTCATCCCTAGAGAACCCTTGAAGGACATGATGAAGTCATAATGGGGCCAAAGCATCTTTCTAATATTATTATAATAAGGCCACTATTTGGCCCATGAGGGGAGAATTTCCCTATAAATAGAAGGCATTTTGGGAAGAAATGGCTATCTAGGATCTAGGAAATCCTAATGGCCCTAGGGAGTATGCTCTCCACCTTGGGGTGGATCAGAAACTAGAAGGCATGATGGATTTCCTAGTTATGATAGAGAGCCAACTTGGAAGGATCATTGAAAGAAGGAGGTCTTGGAAAATGTGACAAAGACCAATTGGGGATAGAAAACTCAAGACCCAGGTTATATCTTTCCTCTTTCTTTAAGAAAGAATTCAAGTAGAAAGAAGGAGAATGCAATAATGTTGTCTTTATATGGTTTTAATTAGAAATTGTATTCATTTCAATCTAATTTAAAAATTAGATTTCTTTTCGAATATCAAAGGCTTGATCAGATTTTATTTCGATCTAATGTAATATTAGATTTCTTTAATATTTGATTTCGATGTAAGCCTTTAATATATGATGCGACATGTATTAAGTTATCTTTGATCAAAGAAAATATGAGTACCCTTATCACTCAAGGTAACCACTTGTGGCTACCTACCACATAGTTCTCACAACCACTCCTCGATGGATATTTCATTAAGAGTATGTAGAAGCTTTTATAACCTAAATCCTCTTTTGCATTCCTGATATGGGGGCAATATTCTTGTAACACATCAAATTGAGGAGTTCGGCTTGTTGGGTCGTGGACGTCATCAAGCACCTTCGTAGGGAAAATCTAGGATCAATCCTAATGGGGTCAGAATTCCATGCAAGGAAGACCATAGATCGACCCTGTTCCCATATATAAACCCTAGTTCTTGACTATGTATTTACTCGATTGATGTCCCTGTCTGTAACCATGCGGGAGCAATGGAAATTTTGGTATGAATCTAGGAATGTTATATTCTTTTGTTCCAACGAAGGCCGAAGTTGTTTAGCACAATGGGTTTGCTTTTGTCATAGTCTCACCGAGAATGAAGTGAGAATGTTTCCTCTGGACGCTACCAATGACCCATCCATCTTCGTAATCTAGCCAGTCAAGATATGACCTATTCCAAACTTCGAAAGAGGGTTTCAAATGATATGTTCTGTTTGTAGATAAATTTCTTAAACACCCTTGAAAGGAATCTGCCTCAAAATAGTGTCTGAGTGACAACTAAAAATTATTTAGACATTGGCATTCATTGCACCTAACAGTAACTCGCTGAAGATAGCGACTCCATAAGAGCTCTATCGTTGTAGTCCCTCATATTGATTGGAGGGGCACAATCTTTGGACCTTTAGTACCATGAAAGGAGGGTCATCCTTCGATGAAGCAAAGACCTTACTAATTCTCATGGTGTTCTATGAAGGTTGAGAAAATATGTGAACCCCTCTTCACCTGGTTTCGAAGTTATGCTCTGTGACTCTCATCATGGACAATCACAACATTGAGCCCCAAATGAATGATTTTAGCTATCAATGTTAGTTTAAAATGATTGCTTTTAAAATAGGACACTTGTTGAGCCTTGGAGTTGATGGGAAAATCAAATATGGTAATCGAAACTCCTATATGGGGATCGTGTCATTTGACAATCGAAAGCTCCTCGACAATTCATTACCCCTGCCCAGGAATATAGTTGGAAGAAAATCGAACCCTAGCACTTCTTTATTTCAGCATTACCAACCAAAAATTTGACAGAGAACACACAACGGATTATAAATTGTTCTAGGCTATCTAGTAGGCTTGAGGGTTTCAAGCTTTCCCCTGAGATGTTTGATAACACAAGACTTTCTTCTAGGCAATATTAGAGAACTTTTAGTCTTCGATGTAAACGATTGAATCTTCTTATGGATTGTGGATTTTGTAGTGTGCCACCTATGAATTAGAGCAACCAAATTCATGGGCCACGTGCTCCTTGTCAAAGCATACGAATATGTACCCTATTGAGAGGACCATCTATAGCTAGAAGATCACATGGTAGTAACCATTGTAGTCGAGTCCAACCATGGATGCTAGGTTAGGGGTGGAAACCAAGTTAAACCATGCCTGTTCATGTCCTAGGTCTTAGGAATCGGACCACTATGAGTACGTCGTCGATGCCTACGCTCGAAAAGAATTACAAGAAAAACCTACCTTCCTTGTTCCACACACCTTGTGTGGTAGGTAAAAAGCATGTTAGAATGGAAACTACGATCCTTTACATTCACCACTGGGTGGTTGGATACTGTACCAATGTAGGGTCATATGCATGCTAGTTGAGGGCACTACACGTTAGCAAACTTGTGTTAGGATGATAATCCTTAGTTTAGGACCATCCTCTCACCATGTGGTCACATCTATTGGGGTGACCAATTGGAGATTCTTTCGGACCTTTAAATCAAGGAGGTTCGATGATTATTTGGGAATAGGAACTAAAAACCAAGATAGAGTTATAAGACCCAATCCGTTACACCAATATGGAGTTATAGATTCTAATACGTAATGTAAGTTGAAAAGTTATTAGAGGGTTATTTTGAATGAGTGAAGGATTAAAGTAAATATTAAGTCTTGAAAACTTCTTCTAGAAAAAGGGATAAATTATTACCCTTGCATTATGTAAGCATAGGATAGATTGTTGAACAAAGATTAGATGGTATTTAAATTAGTATATTAAGCTAGTTTAGGAAATAGTAATAACTTATATTATTTCACAAAAGTGATTGATCTAGCGTATTAAATGGAAATGATGAATACTTTTTAAATTAAGGGTATGGGACTTTAATTTATGAAGTAAAAGTTGATCATTTATCAACTTGAGGGAATGAATTTGGAATTCATTTCAGAGGGAATTGATAGGATTACCTCTAATGTCAAAAATGCATCTCCAAAATATACTTCCAATGACTTTCATAAACAGTGTAAGGTATCACTATAAATTTCCTATTTACACCATGGCTTCTAAAGAGGTCCTTAACGACCTTATGATTATTAAGGGAACGGATGAGTTCCTTTGTGGCAAGAGTGTACTCTAATGATTTAGAGAAAGGAAATTGGAAAATTCCTTAATGGTATCATAAATTTGACATGGGACATTTGTATTCCTATTTAGATTTGACTGGAAGGGATCTGTATATGCCTTTTTATTATTGTAACCTAGACACCATGAGTTTATGAATAAGAGGAAGATATATATATTTTGGAGGTTGGGTTTTTCCCGTCAGGGTTTCCTAGGATAAATATTTGTGTCAATAATTTGTGGTTGTCTTATTAGTTCTTGTGAATGTTACATTTGCTTTCAAAAGGAAAATGATATATGTAATGTTTATTTTTATGCATTGAATGTATGCTAAACTTTTAGTAGTTTAAACATGTATGGATGCTGGAAAAGTACGCTCAATTTTTTGATATGTTGATAATTTAAAGTAATTCAATTGTATCATTTATTTTTGGATTATAATGGGTAATGATGAATGATTTTAGTAAGTAGTATTGTTCAAATAATAAATTCATGTGAAGAATGGAGGTTTGTTTAAATGCGTTAATGACTCAAGGAATTTGTCTAATTTATTATAGCATTGTGGGATGATTATTTATGAATGATACACCTTTTCATATACAACACTGATTATGTTCATGTTGTTGGATTCCAAGAACTATTATGCAATAGAGACCAAATATTAAGAGGGAAAAATTGAATTTATGCAACACAAATCTTGTTAAACAGGAGTCTCACATAATTCTTCAAACCTAAGGATAAGATGTAATGAATCTTGCTTCATGGATTAAATGCACTCAATATGGTTTAGTTGAAATCATATTGTGGAATGAAACTCTCAAGAGGGCACTTTGACCTTGATTTACAAACCAAGATAGATCCTCCACTCTACACTAAAGAATTAAATTTACATGGGACTAGTATTGTCCATTTAAAAGGAATTCAATAGAGGGATTGCCTAATCAAGGGTGTAATAATGTGTAAGGAGGATTAAAGATAGATGTTCCATGGATTCTTATCACAATAGTGATATAGTAGTCTTAGAACTCCTTTCTAGATGGATTGGATCGGAGCTAATATTTATGGATAACCATAGGTGTGGTTATTCCATCTATGATGGTTTACCATTGGTGTGGTTCACCATCTTCAAGGCATTCACCTGGTCTGGGTGGACCACTTGGTGATATCCTCCTTTTATGAGGATGAAACCAGTATGCTTGGCCAACATACTCATACCAAGTGAGGTATGAGGGTTTCATAGAAGCTGATCACTTCTACTTAAAGAGACTCTGATCAAGTCTCTATAGCTCTTGAAGCTATATGCCTTGAAAGATACAATCCAAATGGAATATGCCTATCTTAGGTTATGGATTAGGTCTTTGCCACATGAAGATGAACAAAAAAAAAATTATGTGGATAAGAAGGGTAATGAATGGGTTCGTTACAGTTGGTATCAGAGCCCAGGCTAACTGATAGGCTTTAGTGTGAGTCTAGGTTAGCAAAGACTTGGGGTATGAGATTAAACTCGAGAGGAAATTCCAAAATTTTAAAATGCACACTTGGTAAGGTCAAGGTCAATGCTTGGGATGATGATGTCTGAGTACCTATCCCCCACAAGTAGATCCATAGTCGTTCGAAAGTGGAAGAGCTAAGTGAACCCTCCTATATGGATTTTAAGCGGTGTACCTTAGACTCTTTTGGGAAAATACCTTGGCACCTAAGTCTCTTGAATTGCTTAGTCCTTACGCTCAAGTGTGTACAAACCCTAAGATGGTTCAAAGAGGAACAAAAACCTAAGAGGTAACCACTAAAGGTAACCCAAAGAAAACGAAGAATATTATAAGACAAAATCAAGTTTAGGCATGAATTTGAATTGGGTTGGGCATATTAAAAGAATGTTCTCTTTGATTAACTCTTGTTACAATTTGGGCCTTTGGCTAGGAAGTTGAACATTTCAACCATGATGAACTCTGACAAGTTAACAATACGTCATAGATAGTACACCCAGAGATAGCCTTCACCCGAACCTTTACCACAGTTAAAACATTGTCTTGCTTTTTCGTGATCTAATAAATGTGCTTTGCATTATTTAAACATTGTCATATGTCATAAAGTGGCGCATGTGGGATTATTATCAATGAGCAAAAGCTAAATAATATTTTCTTTATTTGATTTTTGATCAATGTTACAATTTACTTTGGGGTTTTCCCAATTAGAGGTCAAGGTGTAGGAAATGGTGGAAGAAGCCACACAACAACACCAGAACCTGAAACCCTAGTATGGCGAAAGGAAGCAAGGACACATTTAGGCATGGAAACCACCCCAAATTTCACCCAAAACTTCATACATTTCTTGATATGAAATTTTGGGGAGACCTGTATCAGAACTCCGCCAATCAGCTCCAATAATCCGAGTATCCCAGCTTGATAGTAAGGTATGCCACCCGACCACTCGGGCGGTGGTCGAAAGCATAGGGGCATACTACGTTATTTAAATTAGGAAACTCATCAACTCATCATACATGTGGTATTATTTATCAAAGGAAAATGGAACATCAAATAGTGGACCAAAACATAGAATACTTTATTAAGAAGTACTGTGAATACAAAGATGCCAAAATTAAGACCTGGACATATTAACAATGATAGAGAAAAAACCATCAGGTTACTAATCCGAATCTGAGCTATCAACATCCTGGTTTGGAGACCAGTCATGCTCAGAGTAAATAACTGGAGGAGGAACATTATAACGAATTATTAAGTATCTATCAAATGCATAATATGGCCAAGGAGTGCCATGAGATCGAGGTAATAGAAGATCCATTTTTGTCAGACACCGAGTCAGAGCGAATCTATTTTCAATCTCCTAGAACAAGTGCGTCTGTACATACCTCTGATAAAGAAGGCTCTGGTAAAGACCACTACAGAAAGTTGCTTCTCCGATGGGGACATATTTCTTCACTACCTCCAAATAACATGATGGTAGGAACTGAAAGGGGATATTTAGAGGATCACTTATGGGATGCAACCAAGAATTTCCAAATGAGACATGGAAAGTCTAGTTAGGCCAACTAAAAAATTGGTCAAACCACTCAAAACGACTTAAAGGACTCTCAAATGCTAAGTAATTATGGGAATTGTTCCTTAACCAAACATCACAGTGAGAATCTTGGATAGAAGTATTGCAATAAATCTGATCCATGGATAGGAGGGCATCTCGAGCTTCGATAGCTTGATCTTGTAAGAAATTATGCAATTCTTCCCTCTCTCGAAGCAAGTATCGAGGATTCCAAACTAGAGACTCATAGAATTCATGTTGAGCTTCCTCATAGATAAACATTGTGGCTAAATTGGTTTCCAACCAAAGGGAGGTAAGGGAATATATTTCACTTCAAGAATGCTTGATTTTGTTTAGATTTTGAAAAGCATACTAGAGGATAAAGCACTAAAAATAAGTGTGCACGATAAAAGCTAATGGAATTACGGAAGAGGACAATGATAGGACTTCACGTGAAAACAAGAGGACACATGCCATCTCAAAAATTGAAAAAGGCATGATGTGCCTTGGTTAGTCAACACAAAATCATCTATAGGACAATCAAGCCGAAGAAAAGGGTGATGAATGATTCACCTCGGGATTGTCAGGATACGATCGATAAATGTGTGAACAAAAATCGATATAGACAGACCTAACGATCATTTGAGTATTGAAGAAGTTTTATGCCCATGACGTCCAACGCGATCATATTTATGGCAGGAGTCACCTGGATGATATTGGTGTTAAGTGGAATGAATCCCATTCTATGCTTTATGATTCTTTTGCTTCTGATTACCGATCTGTTGCTGCACATACCCTAAAGAGTAGAAGTTGATCTGAAGCAACACCTGATTTAGCAGGCATAATAATCATGGTAAGAATTAGGAAAAACATCAATGCAACAAAGAGGAAATCTCTGGTGCAACATGCTCAGGAGGATTCTTGGACGCAGGAAATATTGAGGTTAATATCAGAGAGAGATGCTGCCATAGTAGAGCGGGATCGGCTCAGATCAAAAATGTTACAAAGAAATAACTAGAGAGCAACAACGATGGCAGCCATGCTCACAGAAAATTCCCAATTTCGGTAGCTAAGGGAAGAATTTAATGTTGTATTTCTAGAATCTTGTTTGGTAGCATTGTTAAATCATGGTATGCTTCTTCCACCACAACCAACTGCTGGAGCAGTAGCTCCACCACCATCTCCAGTCGTAAGTACCAACACAGTACAAGGAGGAAAACAGACCCAGGAGCATCAACCTTAAGGTCCATAGGACACCCACTCTGTAGACCATCATTTTGTAGTAGTCTATTAATGCCAAGGATGAGGCATAAACATTAGCAACTTTTGAATTTTATATTTGAAGGTTATCTGAATATTATTGTTTATGGTAAATTTAATTAGTTAATTTGTGATACAAAAGAATGCATGAATCTTGAATTTTGATTAAATGAATTTGAGGAATGGATTGGTGTCCATTCTTGGAGAAGGTATGGGACTTCTCCATGATTTTATGATGATATAAACCAGGAGACATCTGGGTGGATGCTCTGGTATTAAAATGAATATTAGGATATATGTGAATATCTTGAATTGAGAATCTGAAATTATGTTTGTTAGCATTTGATTTTTATCAGGTTAATTCGTGCCAAAGGTTAACCAAATTATACTATGATACTCCTTGGTGGGAGTTTTGATAAAACTAACAAGAATTTCTATGTCTAGTAAGGTACAAATGCATAATTTCATGATATCCTTGTAACATCATTTTACAAAATTCTAATACTACAGTTCTCTAGATCAATTGTTGGTGCAATTTGAAATGAGTTAAAACTGTAGTTTTGTATTAATATTGTGTATTGATGATGCTTTCAATACTTGTTGATATGCAAGATGGATGTTATATTGTTTACAAGAACATGGTACTGCTGATATTTTGCATTTTTGTAGGTCCAGGTACTCGCTTGGATGGAAGATGGAGCTTGCCATCAAGATTGAAGTGCTGGATGATAGAAGAATTTGATTGTAAAACAATAGGATAAATGCTAGCTTTTGCTAGACAAATGTGTTTTTGTAAGGTAGATGTTCAAACATAGAGGACTGTGTTTAATCTAAGGGGGGTGTATGTCATGACCCGTTACCCTCCTACCTTATTTAAAGAATATTAATTGATCTTGGGGGATCAATTAATGCCTAATAGAAGGGGCATGACCCTAAAGAATCCTACAAAAATTCCAATAAAGGAATTTTATAAGGATAAGAAATATTAATTATTTTAGAGAAGGTAATTAATTATGGGATTTTATGGAAAAGATAAATTTGAGGAATTATCTTTTACAAAATTATAACCATATAATAAATTATGTGTAGATTTAGTGGACCCAATGTGGATGGGACCTAAAAAGGACTAAGGAATTTTAAAATAACTCATGGGTCATCCTATATTTTGGGAAGTACTCATGTGGATGCCTGATATTGGTGAAGGATCTCATAGCTTATCAAAAATAGTTCTAACCTTGTAACTATATTATGCCTCAATAGTATGGGTTTTGTCACTCACCTCATCCCTAGAGAACCCTTGAAGGACATGATGAAGTCATAATGGGGCCAAAGCATATTTCTAATATTATTATAATGTGGCCACTATTTGGCCCATGAGGGGAGAATTTCCCTATAAATAGAAGGCATTTTGGGAAGAAATGGCTATCTAGGATCTAGGAAATCCTAATGGCCTAGGGAGTATGCTCTCCACCTTGGGGTGGATCAGAAACTAGAAGGCATGATGGATTTCCTAGTTATGATAGAGAGCCAACTTGGAAGGATCATTGAAAGAAGGAGGTCTTGGAAAACATGACAAAGACCAATTGGGGATAGAAAACTCAAGACCCAGGTTATATCTTTCCTCTTTATTTAAGAAAGAATTCAAGTAGAAAGAAGGAGAATGCAATAATGTTGTCTTTATATGGTTTTAATTAGAAATTGTATTCATTTCAATCTAATTTAAAAATTAGATTTCTTTTCGAATATCAAAGGCTTTGATCAAATTTTATTTCGATCTAATGTAATATTAGATTTCTTTAATATTTGATTTTGATGTAAGCCTTTAATATACGATGCGACATGTATTAAGTTATATTTGATCAAAGAAAATTCGAGTACCCTTATCACTCAAGGTAACCACTTGTGGTTGCCTACCACATAGTTCTCACAACCACTCCTCAGTGGATATTTCATTAAGGGTATGTAGAAGCTTTTATAACCTAAATTCTCTTTTGCATTCCTAATATGGGGGCAATATTCTTGTAATACATCAAATTGAGGAGTTCGGCTTGCTGGGTCGCGGATGTCATAAAGCGCCTTTGTAGGGAAAATCTAAGATCGATCTTAGTGGGGTCGAAATTCCATGCAAGGAAGACCATAGATCGACCCTGTTCCCATCTATAAATCCTAGTTTTTGACTGTGTATTTACTCGATTGATGTCCCTGTCATTAACCATGCGAGAGCAATAGGAATTTTGGTATGAATCTAGGAATGTTATATTCTTTTGTTCCAACGAAGGTCAGAATTTTTTAGCGCAATGGGTTTGCTTTTGTCATAGTCTCAGTGAGAATGAAGTGAGAATCTTTCCTTTGGACGCTACCAATGACCCATCCATATTTGTAATCCAGCCAATCAAGATATTACTTATTCCAAACTTTGGTAGAGGGTTTTGAATGATATGTTTTATTCGTAGATAAATTTATTAAATACCCTTGAAAGGAATCTGCCTCAAAATAGTGTCTGAGTGACAACTAAAAGTTATTTAGACATTGTAATTCATTGCACCTGACGACAACTCGTTGAAGATATCGACTCCATAAGAGCTTTATCGCCGCCGTCCCTCAAATTGATTGGAGGGGCACAATTTTTGGATCTTCGGTACCATGAAAGGAGGGTCGTCCTTCGATGAAATGAAGACCTTACTGATTCTCACGATGTTCTATGAAGGTCGAGAAAATATGTGAACCCCTCTTCACCTAGTTTTGAAGTTATGCTCTGGGACTCTCATCATGGACAATCACAACATTGAGACGCCAAATGAATGATTTTAGCTATTAGGGTTATTTTAAAATGATTACTTTTAGAATATGACACTTATTGAGCCTTGGAGTTGATGGGAAAATCAAATACGGCAATCGGAACTCCTATATGGGGATTGTATCATTTGACAATCGAAAGCTCCTCGATGATTCATTATCCCTGTCCAAGAATATAGTTGGAAGAAAATCGAACCCTAGCACTCCTTTATTTCAGAATTACCAACCAAACATTCGATTGGACTCCAATAAGATAACGCGTAGCGGATTATAAGTGGTTCTAGGCTATCCAGTAGGCTTGAGGGTTTCGAGCTTGCCCTTGAGATGTTTGATAACACAAGATTTTATTCTAGGCAATATCAGAGAACTTTTAGTCTTCGATGTAAACGATTGAATCTTCTTGTGGATTGTGGATTCTGTAGTGTGCCACTTGTGAATTAGAGCAACCAAATTCATGGGCCACATGCTCCCTATCAAAGCATACGAAGATGTACACTATTGAGAGGACCATATTTAACAAGAAGATCACATGGTAGTAACCATTGTATTCAAGTCCAACCATGGCTGCTAGGTCATGGGTGGAAACCAAGTTAAACAATGTCTTTATCATGTCCTATATCTTAGCAATCAGACCAATATGAGCACGTCATTGATGCCTACGCTCAAAAATAATTACAAGAAAAAACTACCTTCCTTGTTCCACACACCTTGTGTGGTAGGTAAAAAGCATGTTAGAATGGAAACTATGATCCTTTACATTCACCACTGGGTGGTTGGATACTATAACATGTAGGGTCATATGCATGCTAGTTGAGGGTACTACACATTAGCAAACTCGTGTTAGGTTGATAATCCTTAGTTTAGGACCATCCTCTCACCATGTGGTCACATCTGTTGGGGTGACCAATTGGAGACCAATTGGAGATTCCTTCGGACCTTCAAATCAAGGAGGTTCGATGATTATTGGGGAATAGGAACTAAAAACCAAGATAGAGTTATAAGACCCAATCCGTTACACCAATATGGAGTTATACATATAGATTCTAATACTTAATGTAAGTAAAAGTTTAGAGGGTTATTTTGAATGAGTAAAGGATTAAAGTAAATATTAAAAAACTTCTAGAAAAAGAGGGAAATTATTACCCATGCATTATGTAAGCATAGGATAGATTGTTGAACAAATATTAGATGGTATTTAAATTGGTATATTAAGCTATATTAGGAAATGGTAATAACTTAGATTATTTCACAAAAAGTGATTGATATAGCATATTAAATAGAAATCATGAATAATTTTTAAATTAAGGGTATGGGACTTTAATTTATGAATTAAAAGTTGATCATTTATCAACTTGAGGGAATGAATTTGGAATTCATTTAAGAGGGAATTGATAGGATTACCTCTAATGTTAAAAAGGCATGTCCAAAATATACTTCCAATGACTTCATAAACAATGTAAGGTGTATCGCTCCAAATTTTTTGCACCCTTACCTTCAGGCTATAGGATCCGTGCCCAGAAGGGGGATGTGAAAAGGATGGGACAATACCTCGGACTGAGAGGCCCTTGGAAGGTCCCGCCTCTCGGGGGAGGTGTATAAGGGTGAATTTTCGACGGATGGTGGGTTCACCAGGAAACTTTTGAATGGCAGTTTCCACGCCTAGGTTGATAGTGTGTTTGATGTGTTCATTTTTATGCTTGATCATTCAACTCCTAGGTTTGGCCGATATGAATCTAAACTATTCTATATGCCAATGCTGATTTAAATGAATACAAAAAATAGAAATGGATGCAAATAACAGAGAATATGCTAACTAGAAGGTGTCATACCTAATTTCGGATGTCTGATGGAGATTCTGAGTCTTGTAGCAGTTCAGATCATCTCAATTTGTACGTAATCGTCTGATATTTCATGGGATCATCCCAAATCATAGAAGGTCATCTGAAATCAGACAGAATCATCTGAAATCTGATGAATTCATCAGACGAATTCGTCAAAAACCTGCAATCACAAAAATAGACGCAAAATACCAAATATGCAAGTGCAGAAGCAAAGGATAATGGTAGAAATAACAGCAAACATGCCTAAATAATAGATTCTAATAACAAATAAGGAAATGCAGTAGATTTAATGATTGATTTTAACTTTATCATGCGATTATGCTAAATGAGGTGAACTCCAAGATGCATAAAACATAATAACTTAAAACAATGCAGAGATATGATATGAAAAATGCAGAAAAAGCTAAGAAAATGCAAACTCTAAACTCGGATTGCCCCCAATCTGGACTACAGTCAGGATCGCCTCCAATCGTACGAGATCGTCCGCAATCGTCCGAGATCGTCCGCGACGATCCAAGCTAGCTTCGACTGAAAAACAGTAGAGTTCCTGCAATAAAAATGCAAAAATACCGAATGCAAGCAATAGTGCGAGGGAATAAGGAGCTAACTCTGCAATGAAATCCGTCAACTAAGGGGTTAGGGGTTCAGGGAGAATCAGGGGAGTCAACCAGGGGGATAAACTAGAAAAATCCTAGTTTATATAGGATTAGGAAGAGGTTTGGGAGGTTGGGGATCATCCCAATCTGGGAGATCTCCAACAGGGAAATCTCCAACTGCGCAGACACGCTTCTGCCCGAGTTGGAGAGGTTGTTGAAACAGAAGCTAATTATGAAAATTTGGTTTTGGGACGAAATCGTCTGGACGTTCTGTTCCAGATGAATTCGTCAGATCGGGGATGATTTCGTCTAATCTGAGACGATATCGTCCAACGGTCAAAACAAATCCTAAAAATGGCATGAAAAATGGGGAAAGCGGGTAAAAGGCGGTTTAACGGGCAGTTTGGGGTTGAAATTCAAATTTTAATATTTTATCTTTTTACTAATGTTTTAACCGTGCCAATTTTAGGGTGCTACATTTTGCCCCCTCTTTAGCGAATTTTTCGAAGAAAATGCGTTAAAGACGAGTTTTTCCCGTTTTACGAGAAAGCAAAAATATACTCAATTTTTTAGATGACGATTCTTGGTCGAATCGTACGAATGCTGACTATGGTGCCCCCTCCGTGTTTTTACCCAAATCGAACGTTTGAGGTAAAAACACGGAAAAGCAAAATTAAAATTAAAATGATGAATTAAAATACCCTAATTCATTAATTTTACTATAGATTTTTAGAGATTGTTGAGAGGATTGAGTATGCCAAGGTATGGATTGTGGCATACCAATCCAGTTTGATATGATGTATATAATTTTTCTTGATATATATATGATATTTTTTGATGATATGACTTGTTCATATGTTTTTATGATGCTTTAATGTTTGAATTGTTTGCTTATTTGATTGAGGATTCATGTAATTATGTCGTTTTGAAATATTATAATTTGATGTCATGTTGTAAGATTTTAAATGAAATAATCTGATGTAAACAATTGGTTGTGGTGGTGTGATTTGATAAAAAATAAAAAGAGACTTCTAACAATAATTTCAAAGGACATTGTCATTGTTATAGACCATTTCATGGAGTCGCCGCTCACTCGGTCGTCAAGCTAATCCCAGTATAGAAATATTGTTAAAAGTAAAAGAGTGCTTAAGAGACTGTCTTAAGACTTTGTGTTGTAATGATGGAGATAATGATGGTTTGATGATTTGTTTTCAGATTTTCATAAAAATAGTATGCATGAGATACGAAAAGAAATATGATTTTGCTAGGCATAAATTCCTAAGTGTGATAAAATTTTGAACAATTCCTTAGAATTTATACCATGGTTGCAAAATTGAATTTTGAACATAATGACATGAAATAGAATAGGTGTTCGTTTGTTTGTAAAGCATAATTGTGTAACATAATGATGCAAGTCATATGTTTTGATGAATTTGTTTTTAAAATAAATGGAAAATAAAATTAGAACAATGGTTTGCGCTAGGCATAGAATTATAGGTATAGACTTATACCATCATCGCGAAATCCAAAGAAGAAAATAGATTGTTGGTTTTATTGCAAGATGAATTTTTGACCTTTGATAAATAGAAAAATAATAATATGAAAATTTTGTTTGAAATTATTTTTGAGATTTTGTGAGAAAATTTATATAATTGCTTTTATAGAAAACAACAAATTCTGAAATAAAAGGATAAAATTATTCCGAAAAGAGTTACAGAAATATTTTAAATTATCTCAAAGAGAAATGTAGATTTATAAGGAATCCTCATGTGCAAATGTGAGTTCATTACCGATCTTGATTTATCATAATGATACAAAATCTCTCAAATACAAATGTGTGTGCGATTGTATTGTTCATTCACCAATTTTGAGCAAGATAATTTGATACAAGTAATTTGCCTTGACCAAATGAATGTTCGTTGACCATGATTTATATGCATGTAACCGTACCGAGACTACTATGTAAGTTAGGTTATCAAGAGCTAGCTAATCCATAAGGTGACGGAGGTCTATACAAAATAAGGTCGCTAATGTGACAGACATATCGCCATGCTAGGGATTACCCAAGGCCAAGCGGGTTGGGCACAAACCACCTATTATGGGGCTTACCTCACAGTTTTCGAATAATTGAGAATTCCAGGGATTCAAGCTCATTCACCCTTATTTTATTTTCAAGGGGTAGGGAAAGGATTTTATTGCATTTTGCTTTTGTTTCTCTTTTGCTTCTCTTTTTTTTGTACTTTTGTATTTTTGCTTGATATTTGAGAAAATACTGAAATATTGTTGTGATGATACAAAATAACCTTTTTCTTTTTCTCTTTTTCTTGAACTTTTCTTTTCTTCCTATGCTAGGGATACTTGCTCGGATTAGTTGTAGAGCAAGGGATTTTTATTCCAGGTAGGGGTGAGCTTGTCCTTTTGTCAATTCTCAAAGATTCTAGACCATGTGCATGATAGGATAGCAAGGGAAACTTTTCGCTCAGGAAACCATTTCTACTATGTAGCATCATATCGAATTTGCAATGAAATCATTTTAATGTGAAAAGATATACTTGGTTCAAGTAAATAACAAGATCAGTTCTCTATGCTCAAAACTTTATTTAATTCAACTGTGGACTTTGATATAAGAGAGATGAATAATCATACCAAATAAAATCAAGATATTTATTCATGTGAATGTGAAAGTGCGGGATTCCAAATAAATGCTAATTTATCCAAAATAACTGAAAATATAACTGCAATACTTCACAATTTGAGAGGTACAAAATAAAAGATGTTTTTGAAGATTTTGATGATTTGGATGTTTTTAATTTTAAGTTATGAATTGAAAGAAATACAAGATGATTTTTTTTGAAATGTTTTAAATAAGTGACTAAAAGGAAATAATATGCAAAACAAATATATACAATGATGAAATGACCAATTTTTATGCATAGTAACGTTTAAGATGCATAATGTTCATAGGTTCTTTAAGTTCTTTACCATCCAAGGTAGATAATTTGTATGCTCCTGATCCAAATTTAGCAGTGATGACATATGGTCCAAGCCAGTTGGGCTCAAATTTACCTTTAAGGTTTTTAGTTGCATTAGTATTTTTTTTATTTTCTTTTAAGACAAGGTCACCGATCTCAAAAGATCGAGGATGAACTTTCTTAAGATATGCTCTCTTAAGCTTGTTTTGGTAGGCGCGAAGATGCTCCAAAGCATTGATGCGCTTTTCATCTAGAAGTTCTAGCTGACTAAATCTGCCAGCACGATATTCATCCCCTACTTCAGTATCTTGAAGTAGTAGAGCTAAAGAAGGAACTTCTAATTCAAAGGGAAAAATGGCTTCAACACCATAAACCAAGACAAAAGGTGAAGTTCCAGTGGGGGTTCGAACACTAGTTCGATAGGCCCACAAAGCAGGATATACTTGAATGTGCCAATCTCGACCGGATTTATTGACCAATTTTTTGAGAATTTTGATTAAGGTTTTATTAGATGCTTATGCTTGACCATTACCCTGAGGATAATAGGGAGTGGACCAGCGATGTTGAATTTTATATTTTTGACATAATTTCTTGACATCTTTATTTTTGAAACAAGTTCCATTATCGAAAATGAGATTGGCGGGAATTCCAAACCTACAAATAATTTGATTAAAAATAAACTTGGAAACTTGTGTTCCAGTGCAAGAAGCTAATGGCATAGCTTCAACCCACTTCATGAAATACTCAGTGGCGGTTATGATGAATTTGTGTCCATCGGATGACACAAGGTTGATTTTTCCAATGATGTCTAGGCCCCATTTTGAAAAGGGCCAAGGAGATGAAATAGCCTGCAGTTCTTGTGCAGGCTCATGGACAAGGTCGGCATGTTTCGGCACTTGTCGCAATGTCGCACATAATTATGTGCATCATTTTCCATGGTAGGCCAAAAATATCCTATCCGAAGGAGTTTCTTAGCAATGGCGCTACCACTAAAATGTCCCCCACAAGATCCATTGTGGGCTTCATTCAAAGCTGATCTAGATTCTTCTAGATTCAAACATCTCAATAAGATGCCTTCAAAAGATCTTCTGTACAAGGTATTACCAATAATCACAAAGTGACTTGCTTGTCTACGTAATAACCTACGTTGGTTGCTAGTACAACCATCAGGGAAGGTTCCTTTCTACAAAAAATTAAATATATCAGTATACCATGGTTCAGGAGTTGTTTCGTTGATGAGAAACACATCCAAAGGTTCTAAGCATGATTTGCTTGAAGTGGGTTCCTGGAGTCGATGAATAATGATGGTAGCATATTCATCGTCTAACTCCAAGGGTAAAAGAGATGCAGCTACAGCCATAGCGTCAGCCGCACGATTGCTAGTTCGAGGAATAGCTTCCAAAGTAACTTGATCAAACAAGGATAATAACTGCAAAACATATGCTTTATATGGGCGTAATTTATCATCTCTGGTCTGATAAACATCATTGATTTGATTTATGACAAGTTGGGAGTCACCGAAAACCAATAAACTTTTAATTTTCAATGCCAAGGTAGCTCGTAATCCAAGGATAAGAGCTTCATATTCAACAGTGTTATTGGTGCAAGCAAATGTTAATTTGAAGGACAGAGGTATAAGATGTTTTTGCGAAGATATTAAAATAATACCCGCACCAGCCCCACTCATGCATCGGGCTCCATCAAAGTATAGGGACCATTGCTCTGAATGGTCTGCCTCTAGTTTAAGGCATTCATCAAGAAACTCAATGATGAGGGGATGAGTAGATTCTAAGGGTGCAGCAGCTAATTGATCTGCTATGATTTGACCCTTAACAGACTTTTGTCCTATGAAGGTGAGTTCAAATTCGCTTAACGCAAGAACCCACTTGGCTGTGCGACTAGATAAATATGGTCGACTCATGAGATATCGCAAAGGGTCGAATTTGGCAATAACATACGTTTTTGACTGAGCATATAATGTCGTAGTTTCTGTGTAGAAAATACGACTGCTAGGCATAATTTCTCTAATATGGTATAGCGAGTTTCATAACTGATTAAGGTTCTGCTGATGTAATAATTAGCACGTTCTTTCTTCTCATCGTCAAGTTGAGCTAACATAGCTCCTAAGGCAGAATCAGAAGCAAAAATGTACAAGATAAAAGGATGATCAGATCTAGGTGGGGAAAGCACTGGTGGTTTGAGGAGATATTGCTTAAGGAGTTCAAATGCTTCTTGGCATTCTTCGTCCCAATGAAAAGAGACATCTTTCTTAAGAAGCTTAAGAAAGGGTCCAGTTTTGTCTGCCAACTTGTCGATGAAGCGGCGAATAGCTTGAAGCTTACCTTGTAAACTTCGTAATTCTGATATATTGGTGGGTGCGGGCATATCTGTGATAGCCACGATCTTGAGAGGGTCAATTTCAATGCCACGTAAAGAAACTATAACCCCTAATAATTTATCGGACTTAACTCCGAATATGCATTTAGCTGGATTTAGTCGGATAAGATATTCCCTTAACCGATCAAATACTTTCCTTAAGTCATTTAAATGATCATCTTCTTTGATGGAATGAGCTATGATATCATCTACATAATCATGTAGGATATCATGCATCATATCATGAAAAATATAAGTCATAGCTCGTTGATAGGTTGCACCTGCATTCTTTAAGCCAAATGGCATCACTTTCCAACAAAAGGTTCCCCAAGGGGTAATAAAGGTTGTTTTGGCCTGATCTTCAGGAGCTATCCTGATCTGATTATAACCAGAAAATCCATCCATTAAGGATATCATTCCACTTCCAACAGTAAAGTCAATGATCTGATCCATGTTGGGAAGAGGAAAATCATCTTTAGGGCATGCAACATTAATGTCTCTGAAATCGGTGCAAACCCTAACTTTAGTGGCTTCTTTCTTAGTTATTGGAACTACATTTGAGATCCATTCGGCATAATCAATGGCTTGTATAAAAATGACTTTCAACAGTTTTTCTAGTTCTCCTTTGACTAGTAAGGCCACTTTAGGATGCATTTTTCGAAGTTTCTGTTTAACGGGTTTAGCATCTGGATGGACTACTAGATGATGCATAACTACGGAAGGGTCCAAACCTGGCATGTCTTCATATGTCCAAGCAAAGACATCTTCATAGTCTTTAAGAAATGAAATGTATTTATCTTGTTTTTCTTGACTCAATTCTGATCCAATATTGATTATGTGAGGGTTATGTTCGGTTCCAATGTTAATTTTTATAACGTTTTCAACTTCCATATGTAAATCTCTCTCAAAATTAGGTGGGGTGGATGAAACACCTAATTCTTGTAATTCTTCCAAGGTTAACTTGGATAATTCATCTTGAGAAGTCGTAGCTTCAAGCTGGGCTATATTCGGGATAGAGCCATCAAAATAAAATTCATTATATAACAATTCCTCAATGGAAACATCATGAAAGATATCTCCCTCCAACTCGTCGTCGGATTCGGAAATCATTTCGGGGTAGGCTATGGATAGCATATTGCAGGTAAAAGAATTATTCTTTAGACACAAAGAATCTTGTTTATCTAGATAATCTTGATAACATACGAGATGGTCATCATCCTCAAATGGAAAGGGCTGACCTTTACTAGAAAATAGGCCCACACCACAGTGGGAAGGCCACGGTTCTACCTCAAAAGGTTCTTTCATACCATTTTGGAAAGGTCCCAAACCTTTCCCTTTATATCCCAATTTAAGCATTATGGGCTTAGCTTTAAGATAATCATTAGCAAAATAGCATCTAGCATATCCATCACAATGTGTCTTAATGTTTTTGGGTATTCTTCCCCAATCATATCCTTTATAAATAAAAGCACAACTCCCGACTTGGTAGATACTTCCCATAGGTTGTGGGAGACCCAAGGTACGAGGAGAGGGTGGGAGTTTATTTAAAAGGAGGGAAGTTTGCATGGCAGTGTTGGCTTCCTCAGATATAAGAATTGTAGATAAATCGGGTAAGAGCTCATCAGTAAGAGCATAAGAGGTAGAAGGAACATTTCCTACATCGTCGGGTGTAGAAAGGATGCCTGTAGTGGATGTAGATGTCATAGGGATATTGATGGGTGAGTCTATAGGTATGGAAGATATAGGAGTAAAACAAGAAGCATTGGTTGTAGTTTTAGGATCTTTTCGAGGTCCTAATGTGGTTTGTTCGAGAAGATGGTTGAGCTATATGTATAGGTGTAGTTGAAAGAGTAGATGATGTTATGGGTGTGTGTTTCACATGTTTGGATGGATGATAAGAATTAGGATGTGTGGATGACAGGGCGAGGGCAAAATTGAACTCCAACGAGGTTCTGCCAAAGCGCACATATCAAAGGGTCTAGGATCACCATGAATGGTAACCAACTGGTTTTTAAATTTGAATTTAACACACTGATGTAAAGTGGAGGGAACCGCTCGCATCGCATTGATCCAAGGGTGACCCAAAAGTATATTGTACGATGCAGGGCAATGTACAATAAACACGGTCGTATCTAGGGTTCTAGGACCAACTTGCAAGGGTATAGTAATGACTCCACACGTTTCTTGTGTCTCGTCATTGAAGGCTTTTATAATCATATCAGTTCTTTTCATTTCATCACTTCTAAACCCAAATCGTTGGTAGAAGTCAAAAGTGCAGATGTTTAAAGATGAACCATTATCAATCAAGACTCGTTTAACGACTACATCTCCAATTAGGGCAGTAATATATAAGGGGTTATCCTTATGTAAACTATGTTGCGGGATATCTTTATCTCGAAAGTCAATACAATCGACTTCTCGAGTGATGATAGTATTGGACATGGCTTCGGGTTGAATATTTTGTGGTACCATCATTTGGCTTAATGTAAGCATTAATTCATCCCTATGGGTAGGAGAAGATCTTAATAGGTCCAAAAGGGAAATTCTAGTTGTAGTATTGGATAATTGTTCATTAATATTGTAAGGAGGTTTAGGTTGAACATTAGATGCATAATTCCCTTTATTGGGATTTTTCAAAACAAATGGGGCTGATCCATCATTCTGAGTTTGATCCTATTGAGAGGTTTGAGCCTGTTGTCTGGTAATGGCTCCGATGGTTCCTACAATATTATTTTGCAAGTGATGAATAGGTCTTGGTCTAGCATTTATGGCTTGTTCATTAGAAACTATTTGGTGAGAAGATGGTCTAGTAGTGACTCTTCTAGGAAATGGTTCTTCTGGAACCATAGAACTGGTGATAGGTTGAATAGGATCTGATTCATCTTCAGAACTATTCGATTGATTTGAGGTGATTTCCATGTCACTTTCAGTCTCATATTCGGTGTCACTAAGATCAAGTATCCGAATATTATGTAGAGGTCTAGTCGTAACTATGGATAAAGTTGTGTCAAATATTTGAGGATCATGAACAGGTAATTGTCCACTAATAGTCCCTACATATCGGGTAGGAGGAGGAACATTGTGATGCTCAATTTGATTGGCCACCTCTTTACCATGTTTTGGTAAAGGATGTTGAAATATGTCCAATGATTGATTGGCATTCTGATTCTGATTTTGGGGAATGTTCTTTTGAGCGTTATTAGAAGGATTTTGTTTAGGTTGGAAGGCTTGCACCTCCATCTCATTATTATCAATCAAATCTTGTATTTTATGTTTTAATATTTTACAAGAGTTGGTAGCGTGTCCAGGTCCTCTATGAAAATCACAATATAAATCAGCTCTGTATCCGGGTATGGTTGGATCAAGTTCCCGGATAGCTGGTAATTGGATCAAGCCTCGTGCTAGTAATTGCGGGAGAATGGTTGATAAAGGTTGATTTAACCTAGTAAATTCTCGGGGTGGTTTATCAGGAGGTTTCAATATAAACTTCTCTGTTGTTTTTGCAGTATTAACATTAGCAATGTTTTTGCTATCAGTGACTCCGTCACCCACAACTTGTTTATTTTTATATTGATTTCTGGATGTTTTCTCATCATCTTTCTTTTTGAGCTGACCTCTTCTAATGAGAGCATCTTCCACCCTTCGAGCTAAGTCTATAGCTTGATCGAAGGTGGTCAAGGTAGCTATTGATAATTCATAAGATAGTTGTTCTTGTAAATTATTGATAAAAATATCCAACATCTCCCGATAAGGTAACACAAAGTGTAATTTTCCTATCAAGCTGTCTCCATCGAGCTAAGAAGTCAGCAAAACACTCATCTTTGTCTTGTTTTAGGTTGTACAAATCTTTAATGGTTACATGCCTTTCGATATAGGCACTAAATTGATGCACAAAAGACTCAGCGGTCTCTTCAAAATTTCTCAAGGAATGAGTGGGTAGTTGATAATACCATTCCAATGCCATCCCCCTAAGCTTTTCGGGAACATTTTTAGTAATAGCAAATCATCATGTGATATGTCATGACATGCTATCCTAAACATACGAAGATGCTCTATGGGATCTTCAGTTCCTTTATATATAGGTAGGACAGGCATAGGAAAGTGTTTGGGATATGGTTGTGCTACAACTATAGGATCTAGAGGTTGACTACACATCTCTCGATAATTGTACGAGGGACGGTAGGGATCTATCTGGTCCATGCGAGAGACTAACTATTTCACCATGGCTTCCAAATTACCAGTTTGTCCACCATATTGGTTTGGTGGTACATGAGTATGGGATTTGTGACCGTAGGAAGGCGGGACATAAGGATTAGATGCTATATTGTTGTTATGCAAATGGTTGGTAGGAAGAGTATTATGAAGAAGATTTGTTGTAGCATTATGTTGTATCCCAGATTGTTGGAAATTGGTATTTGGTTTTGTTTTAGGCTTTTGTTGATTTGAGGTATATTGATCAATAGCTTGGCGAAATAGAGTAGTGAATGAAGGTTTCTTTTGTGTGGGGATAACCCTTGGCTTGGTAACGGGCACTCTAGGTGGTTGGGTAGCCTGTTGTTGTTGCATGTTTTGGATTATAGCAGCCATGTCCAGCTTGATCACTCTCTTGATCAACAAAGGACAAAGGATTAGTGCGTGTGTGATATATATCTTCTAGGGTTGCTTGAGTGTCACTAATTTGATCTTTATCCATATGAACTTCTCTATTAAGGGTGCCAATATTATTATTGAGAAATTTCCAAAAATGGTCCATGTTCTCAAAAGTAATGACTCCTTCCGGAGTTATTTTAGGAGATGAGGATCCTTCCTCTCTATCATTTTCTTTTTGTTCATTTGCGTCCACAAATTCTTCTTCTTGTTGGTTTAAGGTTACTTCTTCTTGAATTGGGTCTTCAAGAAGGGCATCTGGTTTATTTGTGGTTTTTCCTAACCAATCTTCTTCTACTTCAATTTGTTTTCCATTCCTGAGTCTAGTCATTGTGTCTAAATTTAGGTTTTAGCAAATATATATTAATATATTTGCAACAGATCTTGGGAGGTATATATTTTAATTATATACCTACTATAATACTTAAAAGAAAATGTTTTGATTTTTTTGTTATGATTTTATTTTTTTTTGTTTTTGTTTTTTGTTTTTATGCTTATAAAGACAATAAACAACACACTAAATACAAGAAATAACAATAATAAAATAATAACTTAGTTTTCTATAAATAGTTTATAGATATCATTGATAGGATCAAGTTCATCAGGAGTCATAAAGTGCTCCTCTTCAAATTGGAAATTGTTTTTCAAGAAGTCAACAAAGTGTGCTATGGTGATATTATCTGTTTCAGATTCTGTTTTGTAAAAATAAATCTCATGGCAATACTCTCGATATAACACAACTCTAGGAACTCTATTCCATCTCTTTCTATCTGTAAGAACGACCTCTTGGTCCTCTATACGAGACAGAAATTTATGTACTATGGCTGCATTCTCAAGGTATTCCTCAAAGGTATACAACTCAGAAGACACAAGGGCTCTTTTATCTGCTAACCACCTATGGCAAGCTCTCTGAAGTTCATGATACAAAATCACTTGATCGGGATCCAGGATTCTATCTAGGACAAACCTCTTGATTTGCCTAAGTTCGGTTGCTCTAGATGAAATGAGATCCAATCTCCTATCAAGTTCGTCCCACAAAGGTTGAACCCTATTTGTTTGAGGTACTCTAAGCATAGAAGTAATCTCTATAGCTGCTAATTGATTTTCAACATTAATGGTGACAGCTCGTCTTTTATTATAGTCTACCATCTAAATATGACATGCAAATTTTCTTAAGTCTAAATGCATTTATGTTTTGATTTTTATTATTTTTTTATTTTTAGAAAGTTTTTGTTTTCAAAAGGTTTATGTTTCACGTCGGGTTCACCAAAATGTATCGCTCCAAATTTTTTGCACCCTTACCTTCAGGCTATAGGATCCGCGCCGGAAGGGGGATGTGAAAAGGATGGGACAATACCTCGGATCGAGAGGCCCTTTGAAGGTCCCGCCTCTCGGGGGAGGTGTATAAGGGTGAATTTTTGATGGATGGTGGGTTCACCAGGAAACTTTTGAATGGCGGTTTCCATGCCTAGGTTGATAGTGTGTTTGATGTGTTCATTTTTATGCTTGATCATTCAACTCCTAGGTTTGGCCGATATGAATCTAAACTATTCTATATGCCAATGCTGATTTAAATGAATACAAAAAATAGAAATGGATGCAAATAACAGAGAATATGCTAACTAGAAGGTGTCATACCTGATTTCGGATGTCTGATGGAGATTCTGAGTCTTGTAGCAATTCAGATCATCTCAATTTGTACGTAATCATCTGATATTTCTCGGGATCATCCCAAATCATAGAAGGTCATCTGAAATCAGACAGAATCATCTGAAATCTGATGAATTCGTCAGAAACCTGCAATCACAAAAATAGACGCAAAATACCAAATATGCAAATGCAGAAGCAAGGGATAATGGTAGAAATAACAACAAACATGCCTAAATAATAGATTCTAATAACAAATAAGGAAATGCAATAGATTTAATGATTGATTTTAACTTTATCATGCGATTATGCTAAATGAGGTGAACTCCAAGATGCATAAAACATAATAACTTAAAACAGTGCAGAGATATGATATGAAAAATGCAGAAAAAGCTAAGAAAATGCAAACTCTAAACTCGGACTGCCCCCAATCTGGACTATAGTCAGGATCGCCTCCAATCGTACGAGATCGTCCGAAATCGTTCGAGATCGTCCATGATGATCCAAGCTAGCTTCGACTGAAAAATAGTAGAGTTCCTGCAATAAAAAATACAAAAATACCAAATGCAAGCAAAATAGTGCGAGGGAATAAGGAGCTAACTCTGCAATGAAATCCATCAACTAAGGGGTTAGGGGTTCAGGGAGAATCAGCCGGAATCGACGGGGGATAAACTAGAAAAATCCTAGTTTATATAGGATTAGGAAGAGGTTTGGGAGGTTGGGGATCATCCCAATCCGGGAGATCTCCAACAGGGAAATCTCCAGCTGCGCAGACATGCTTACGCACGAGTTGGAGAGGTTGTTGAAACAGAAGCTAATTATGAAAATTTGGTTTTGGGACAAAATCGTCCGGACGTTCCGTTCCAGACGAATTCGTCGGATCGGGGACGATTTCGTCTAATCCGAGACGATATCGTCCAACGGTCAAAACAAATCCTAAAAATGGCACGAAAAATGGGGAAAGTGGGTAAAAGGCGGTTTAACGGGCAGTTTGGGGTTGAAATTCAAATTTTAATATTTTATCTTTTTACTAATGTTTTAACCGTGCCAATTTTAGGGTGCTACATAAGGTATCACTATAGATTCCCTATTTACACCAAGGTTTCTAAAGAGGTCCTTAACGACCTTGTGATTATTAAGGGAACATATGAGTTCCTTTGTGGCAAGAGCGTACTCTAATTATTTAGAGGAAGGAAATTGGGAAATTTCTTAATGGTATCATAAATTTAACATGGGAAATTTGAATTCCTATTTATATTTGACTGGAAGGGATCTATAGATGCCCATTTATTATTGTAACCTAGAAATGATATATGTAATGTTTATTTTTATGCATTGAATGTATGCTAAACTTTCAGTAGTTTAAACATGTATGGATGTTGTAAAAGTACGCTCAATTTTATGATATGTTGATAATTTAAAGTAATTTAATTGTATCATATATTTTTAGATTATAATGGGTAATTATGAATTATTTTAGTAAGTAGTATTGTTCAAATAATAAATTCATGCGAAGAATGGAGGTTTGTTTAAATGCGTTAATGACTCAAGGAATTTGTCTAATTTATTATAGCATTGTGGGATGATTATTTATGAATGATACACCTTTTCATATTCAACACTGATTATGTTCATGTTGTTGGATTCCAATAACTATTATGCAATAGAGACCAAATATTAAGAGGTAAAAATTGGATTTATGCAACACAAATCTTGTTAAACAGGAGTCTCACATAATTCTTTAAACCTAAGGATAATATGTAATGAATCTTGATTCATGGATTAAATGCAATCAATATGGTTTAGTTGAAATCATATTGTGGAATGAAACTCTCAAGAGGGCACTTTGACCTTGATTTACAAACCAAGATAGATCCTCCACTCTACACTAAAGAATTAAATTTACATGGGACTAGTATTGTCCATTTAAAAGGAATTCAATAGAGGGATTGCCTAATCAAGGGTGTAATAATGTGTAATGAGTATTAAAGATAGATGTTCCATGGATTATTATCACAATAGTGATATAGTAGTCTTAGAACTCCTTTCTAGATGGATTGGATCGGAGCTAATATTTATGGATAACCATAGGTGTGGTTATTCCATCTATGATGGTTTACCATTGGTGTGGTTAACCATATTCAAGGCATTCACCTGGTCTGTGTGGACCACTTGGTGATATACTACTTTTATGAGGATGAAACCAGTATGCTTGGCCATCATACTCATACCAAGTGAGGTATGAGGGTTTTGTATAAGATGATCACTTTTACTTAAAGAGACTCTGATCAAGTCTCTATAGCCATTAAAGTTATATGCCTTTAAAGATACAATTCAAATGGAATATGCCTATCTTAGGTTATAGATTAGATCTTTTCCACATGAAGATGAACAAAAAAAAATAATTATGTGGACAATAAGGGTAACAAATAGGTTCGTTACACTTACACATGTTGATGTGGTACCTTGTAATGACATGCAATATTATGATGACATAACACCCATAGATGATGTGGCACCTACGATAACATGGTGTCTAATGACATGTCACTCGATAGTGTACTTCATGATACTAGGGAAAGTGACATGGTACATGATAACATAGCAGGGATTGAATGGTAGATAGAGTGACATATGAAAAGTATAAAAGTAGGTTTGACCAATCACATTCTAAAAAACCATCAAACTCATTGACTGTATAGTTACAAGGTCAAGAATAGACTTGGCAAAGCATAAATTATAGAGCAAATAAGAAAGTGATAAATGATGTAGTCTAGTTTGTAGGTTATAGAGTAAACGATAATATTAAAAATGGCGTAGTCCAATTCGTTGGTACACTACATAACCAACACCTAGTCGGAAACCCTTGCATAAAATAATGACACACGACATCTTATCATTTATTGGTATGTTATATAGTTAGGAGTTGGTTAGAACCCCCTTAGTCATACATGAAATGAGACATAGTGGCCTCCCATTCATTGTAGATACATTTTTTTTAAATTTAAAAGTTTTGAAGGCATTTTGTGTGATTTTAGGGCCAAATTTTTTGGGGCCATAACTTTTACTTTGAAAAGCATTTACAACCCTTTTCTCAAATTTTATGAGTTTAAAAGATATCTAGATTAATAATGTTGTTTTCATAAATGCATGCAATATTTTGTATATGGGAAAGAATATTATGGATCAACATGTGCCCTTGTTGAATGGTCCAAACTATACCACTTGGAAAATCAACATTGAAACAATACTTCAAAGAAAGGGGTTGCTCATATATGTGAATGAGAGACCTCTAGAGATTTATTTTGAAGAAAAAATAGTTTTGCAAGGACAATAAGGATGAGTCCCTTGGTATGATAGTTCTTCATGCTTGTAGGATCTATGACACCAATGTTAGAAACATTACAAATCCTAAGCAATTGTTGGACAAATTTCAAGGGTTGTGTGATTGCATTGATTCCACATAAATCAACAGATTGGAGATGGAGATTTCTACCTTGACTATGGATTATTTTCATACTATTGATAACTATATTAGTTGATTCAAGAAGTTATAAGATGATATCTAGTCTATTAGAGGGTTTTCAAAGGGAATAGGGTAGGACCAAGAAGCTAAAGATAATATAAAAATATTAATCTTCTCAACATTGTATCAAAGACATATGAGATAGTTTTTATTGTGTTTGATATATTTTATGTATAATTTCCAAATTATGCTCATCCTCCAATTGATGATGTGTTCAACTACCTTCTTCACAATTAGGCTCAAACATAATAGTGAAAGGGTTATTCTCTTACCAATTAGGATCATGTAAAATAAGTGACTAAGACTAAGACTAATAAGAAATTGAAGAAAAATGAGAAGAAGATTAAGAAACATTTCAAGAAGAAAAATTATGAATTTTAGAACAAAAAGTAGAGTTTTTCTAGATACACATCAATAATCTTGAGAAAACATCCAAAAAGAGGGGTGTTGACATTACTCTATTCTATGCTTATAGTGAGTATAATCAGGATGGCAAAGCCTCATAATATCATGTAGTTGTTCATTCAACATGTTGGAAATCCACTTATTTTGATGTTTGGATTATAGATTTAGGGGCAATAAGGCACATGAACAAGCACACCTTCTACATAATTAAACCACACTACATTCAAGAGAACATGTTGTCATTGGAGATGATTCCTCCTTATAGGGAGTAGGTTATGGTGAGTTTAGTATTGGATATTCATTTGACGATATTATAATTTCATAAACATACCTAGTTTTTTCATGGAATGAAGATAATGTATGGTCTCTTGTGTAATGATTATACCATCAAGTTTTCGTTTACCATGAACAAAACCACCTTGTTCATTTGAGATAATATATTTTAGAATACCTTTCAAATTATTTTCCATAATTTTTTAGATGAGATTAAAGATCATATTAGAATATCTTATTGAACAAAAATTATCAAAATATTTTGTCTCACCTTTATTGGGAACCAACGTAATAAAAATAACATTAATATCACTTGTTGTACCTTTGATGTGGCCTCTTCAACCATAGCTAGCATATCACTCTTTAATAAGTCCTATACGTTTTGAAAGAAAATTGTAAAAAACACATTGGGGCTAGTTACCTTATTAGGATGAAAATAGAAAACTACTTCATGCAGCTCCTCCATAGATATCTTCATCAAACTTTTATTTTATCCCTGTGTGATAATTGATCGAATATTTTGTAAAAGCTTATCTTGTGCCTCCTCATATTGCCTATTATTTGAAAAAATATTTTTGAAATAATTAATTACTTCCTTCCTTATATCTCCTTCATGGTTTTCCCTTGATCAGTGCTGCTTGTTTTAGATAGTTTACCTTCTTTATATGGAGAGCTCCATCACCCATTTCAACCCAGTTAAGCTATTTCCTTTCATTGCCTTGCCATATCCCTCTAGTTTTTTGTATTCCCCTTCTAATTTTTCCTTGTGTGTGCTCCCCTTTTCCATGGTGGACTCCAAACCTAAGTCCCTTCACCTTGATGCTTTGGTTGAGGATATTTTTAGGGATTACAGATTGCTCCATTTTCTATAGAATTTCGAAGAGAGTGATAGGGACCTCTCCATGGAGTTCATGCGTACATGGGTTGATGACCACATCATTGTTCGTAACTTAAGTTTCATATTTATGGTTGATCTCATGGCAAAGATAATTGGATTACCAAATTATGGGGATATCATTCATAGAGAGAAGCACTCTCTGTAGAGTGAGCTATCTCTGTTCAAGGATAAAGGATATAAATTGGACAAGGAAAAATGAGGGATCATTCGGGAGATCCTCCCCAAACCTTGGGATATCATGATGATAATAGTGTTGTAGTACTTAACTCTAGATGGTCCCAAAGCCATTTTGAGGAGTTTCCATCTAGCCTTTCTCAATCACCTAAGAGGTAAAAAACCATAAATATTCTAGAATACCTCTACAGGTCGATTGAACATTCAATTTTGAACATCAAGAAAGTGTCTCTTCCTTCCCTCTTCACTAGGGGTTACACATGATTCTCTATAGATGTGATCACGCACGAAGCGAGGAGAGCCATAGTAGTAGCTACTGGTTCTATGGATTATAATGCTATTGAAGATCCACTATCTTCAAGAACCAATTGGGTGCTTGATTATTAGGTGAAAGAGGAAGGAATGCCTAACTCTCTAAGGTCAAAGCAATGCTACTACTAAACCAAGAGCAAATCTGGAAGTAGAAAGCATAAGGCCCCTATCATCATCGATAACCCATACTAGTCAAATGATTACTTTCCCTTCAAGATAGAGAAGATCTCTAGCTCCAAGAAAGGTCACCCTACAAAATGTTCTTCCAAGAAACCTCCTCTACTAGCCTCGCGCGTATCGTGCTGACCCTCATTTGATGAGGGCCACCTCTAGGACCTTCAAGATATTATGAAGGCCCTCTCTCAAGCAACCAAGATGACCTCTTCCTTACTGGTCCAAGCATACTCTCTTTTAGAATAGTATAAATACCAGTTTGATATTCTGGAGGAATTTAATAGTTTGGTTGGCGATGATGGGCAGGCTTATGTACACCGTGACAACAATAATACTGGTGTTTAATCTCGCTTCTCTTTTGCTTTATTTTCACTTTTTGTCAAGGAAGGTGTGGATCTCTTGTTTTATCTCTTCTTTTGCCCTTGAGAGGCCATATATTTTTTCCCTACGAGGCTTGCTCTTCTGCCCCTATGTGGGATTTTTTTTTGTTTTAACAATTTATCTTCGATGGCCCGAAGAGGGTCTATCTCTTTTGATGTAGGTTGGTTGGGAGATTCCCTCTCATCATCAACATTTTGTAAAAGGTTATGGGATCCTTTCAAAACCCCTATTTACCAATCAAAAAAAAATATATCTCCTTATTTCTCAATATTTCTTCCATATGGAGTTAATATAGTTTTTGTGACAAAGAAATATTATTTTTGTTGTAGCATGAAAATAATTATATTCTATCTCCTTCCTTGAGCCATTTCTCCCTAGATTTTTGGAACCAATAGGACTCCTCATTTTTCAATGTTTTACGATAATCAATGAGTAATTATTTTCTATCACATAAGATTCTTGATCCATTCAACCGATTTCTACTATCTGTTGTAAATTTTTACGATTAAATTCAATTTTTTTTGTTCTTTAAAAATGTTACCAAAATATTTGCTTCCAAATATTCATTTTCCTCTTTAAATATTTTATTTTTGAATAAAATTATACATATATGATCCTTCAAATTTTGGTTCATCCCACCATAATATAACCATCTCAAGGAAATTGTGAAATCTGCTCCGTACACAAAAATTTACACAACCAAATTTTATTTTCAACCAAACACTCACTTATGCTATAGTTATTACAATTTTTTTGGTGAATATACACAACTACAATTGTTTACTTCCCTTCAGTTACAAATTCCACTACCTAATTAACTTGAAAGAGAATATGCACAACTCAATTTTTGCACAACATCACATTTTCAACATTCTCCCTCTTGATGCTAAGAGATCTTATAAGACTGTCTCTAAGTTTTTAGAATTGAGCTTTGGAAACTTCTTTTTTGAACACATCAACAAGTTGGTCTTGAGTGTTATGATACTTCAAATCTATAATTTTCTTTTGTACCATATTTCTCATAAGATGATACTTGAAATCAAAGTGTTTAGATCTACTATGATGGATGGGATTCTTTACCAATTGAATTGTACCCATATTATCATAGCAAATGATTTTAGGATGACATTGCTTCTCACCAATCTCTTCCAATACCTTTCTAATACACAAGGCTTGAATACTAGCTATAGTGAATGCAATATAGTCAACTTCAATAGAGGAAAGAGCAACTAAGAATGACTTCTTTTGTTAGAAAAATATTACTATGCTTCACAAGTTAAGAAATTACAAAATTCATAAATATCACCAATAATCAAGAATATAAAAAATTAACAATAATATCACATAAATATCATAAAAAATCTTTATTAAAACTACTAAAGCAATGTATAAATTCAATGCTTCTTCGAGTTGCATAGTACATGGCTTTATCTTCAATATACAGATACACAAGACTATTCACATTACATGACTCTTGACATTTTATCTCCTAAAAACTTATGGGAGAACTTAAATCTTCATATTCCTCTCTTACAAATAAATAAAAAATATTATAAAAAGATAAAGTCTCTCATGATTGCACATAACTCCCTACTTATAAACTTGACACATCACTCAAATAACTCTCACTTGCTAACTAGACACCTCACACACTTAATTACATGACACATTCTCATCCTTAATTACTTGACATATATTATAAACACAAATATCTAAACACACACCCTAATCTAAATATTTACAACGGTACTAAATAATGTAATACCTCCAACACCCCCCTATTACATTATTCGGTAATATAGCCTTTTGCCTTCAATATCTAATTCTTGTCTTGGTCTTTCTAATCTAGCTTTGTTACTTCTTCAGTATCTAGTTATGAATCTATTCCTTTAAGCTATTACATGTGCCTAAATATAAATCATGGTTTGCTTCATCATCCTTACTATTAGTATGTCCTATTATATCATATCTCTATGAAGACTTCATATTTTTATCAATAATTTTGCAAACACATTCTGAACCAATACATATGCCTTGTGTACATTCTTTGTCTATATTCAAGTATCTTTTGTCATATGCCATATCCATTCCTTGAACAAGATCATATCCTTCATTTTTTGTCATTGTTTTATGAGTATCACAAAGAACCTTTATGATGAATTTCTTTGTACTTGGATTATACATGAAGAAAGTTTTTGTTATCCATATTGGTTAATTATATGTGATATCATTATTTGGAAACCTTTATAATGCCTTAGTTTGTTCCATGTTCAAATATATCATCGAAAGGTATTTTGGAACTTTATTAATCTTGGATGGTATCTCATAATTTATCTTGATCATTTTTTGAATATCATTACCAAATTTCCTTAAATATTTATCTCTTGCTCTTGATTTATAATTTTGCAATCTTCTTCAAACTAATTTCCTTTGATGTGGAATTCCTTATAACTCCAAAAACTAATATTCAAACAATTTTCTTCAATTTTCCACTCATCAATTTTTCTTTAGTTTAATTTTCAACTTCAATTATTTTTATTTGTTTAAAATTCCCCTCAATTTTTATTCTTTAATTTATCTTTATTCAATTAAAAGAATATTTTTCTTCTTTAGCTTCTTATAATTCCATTATTCAATTTTATTTTTCAATTCAAACAATCTTCAATTTCAAATTTTCATTCAATCACTTATTTTCTTCAATCTATCTTCAATTCAATTTTTTCGTTCTTCAAAGTTTCAAATTTCAAATTCTCAATCAATTTCAAAATTTACTTACATCAAGGTGTTACAACACATTGTAATTTTTGCACACTCATAAACTAGAAAATATCTCTACTACTTTCTTTCAACTCTGGCAAGTTTCTTCTCTCCTATACATGAATTGCTCTCTCTTAGGTAATCTACTCTTATGCTCTATAGGTCACTCCAGTGCCACACCTCATAAGTCTCTTTGCTATTGCTCTACGAACTTACCCATGTCCTTATTGCTAATCCTTATGCAACTAAGTTCTATTGCAATTATTCTTGTCATAACTATAAATTGTTTCAAATTCTAGCTTGGCACTTCTTAGACCTCAACATCTCAAACCAACAATTATATTCCTCCAAATATCTTCTCTAAATAATTCATTTCCTCTAATTCTCATTGCTCCTTTGTTGTATCTTCACTTTAATTCTTCTTGTCTTCCTCCTCCATACTTGCAATATTTTTTCTTGAATATATGTAATGGTCTCTACCTATAGTTATTTCACTCAAGGTTGCTATCACGAAGTCCAGTAAATGTGGCTCTGATACCACTGTTAGCAAAATATGACTATGCTTCACAGGTTAATAAATTTTTGAGAATCATAAATATCATAAATAATCAAGCATATATCAAATGAACAATAATATCACATAAATATCATAGAAATATTTATTGAAACTACTAAAGCAATGCATAAATGCAATATTTCTTCAAGTTACATAGTACATGGCTTTGTCTTCAATATATAGATACATGAGACTCTTCACATTACATGAATATTGACCTTTTCTCTCCTCAAAAATTGCGGTAGAACTTAACTCTTTATATTCCTCTCTTACATAATAAATATCACATATTACATAATGAAAAAGTCTCTCATGATTGCAGATAACTCCCTACTTCTAAAATTGACACATCACTCAAATAACTCTCACTTGCTAACTAGACACCTCACACACTTAATTACATGACACATGCTCACACTTAATTACTTGACACATACTATAAACACAAATATATAAACACACCCTAATATATATATTTACAATGAGATAAAATAATGTAATACCTCCAACATCTTTGAGATCCATGTGATCAGTCCAAAACCAAGAGAAAACAACTACCAAAAGTTAGTCACCCAAGCTATCACCCTAATCAGAATCACTAAAACTAATAAGCTCCATCTCCTTAGTTTCATAATAAAATATTCCTAAATTAAGAGTACCTTGTACATACCTCAAGATTCTCTTGGCATCCATTAAATGAATTTGAGATGGTTCATTCATGTACCTTGAAACAAGAGAAACAACATAAGCAATGTCTAGTCTAATATTTGTGAGAAACATCAAACTTCCCATAATATTCCTATAAACTATCACATTTACTTTGTTAGCTCCATCATACTTGCACAACACTACTCCATAAGCGATCAAAGTGGGAATTGGTTTACATTTATCCACAAAAAATATTTTCAACATATCTTTAGCATATTTTTTTTGACAAATAAAAAGCTCATCTTCGCATTGATGAACCTCCATTCCACGGAAGTAACGCATCAACCCCAAATATTTCAATTTGAACTCATTCAACATTAGTATTTTTAAATTCATATTTTCTTTTTGAACCCTTATCCATGCAAATCAAATTATCTACATACAAACATACAAGAAGAATATCACTACCTTCCTTCTTGGAGTAGAGGTAGACTCACTCTTACTATTTTTTAAGCCACTTTATTGATAGTATCCATCTATATAGGAATGCCAAGCCCTTGGTACTTGCTTGAGTCCATACAAGACCTTTGTAAATATGTATATAAAGTCTTATTTACCTTTAACCTCAAAAATGTGTATTTTTACATACACTTCTTCTAAGTACCCATTCAAGAAGGCACTTTTTACATCCAAGTGATACACACTCCACCTCTTTTGGGATGCCATAGCAATGACCATTCTGATTATTTCTTAACTTTCTATAGGTACAAATGTTTATTTTTAATCAATTTCATGCCTTTGTGTAAATACTTTAGCAACAAATTTGAACTTATGTCTTTAAATACTGTCATAAATTTTTTACTTGGTCTTGCAAATCCACTTGGAACCCACACATATCTTACCATTTGAAAGTTTCATAAGCTCCCAAGTATCATTATTTTAAATGGAATTTATCTCTTCTTGCATTGCTTGCACCCACACATCATTAGTACAAGCATATTAAAAAAATAATGTTCAAACATAGCTTGAGACATCATAGCATAATTAACTGACTCACCTTTATTTTCTTCATCTCCATATATATGTAGCCTTTCCAATTTTGAAATTTGATCAACTCTTGATCTTGGCCTCTAGTAAGCCTCCTTTAGAAATTGCTATCAAGTATTTAACTTGGTGGGCAAGCTTGAAGAGTTATCTTTCCCTTCTTAGTCTTCATAAGATCAATAATGGGTGATGAATTACTTGAAGATCTTGATTAAATCTCCTTAGGATTACTTGAAGAACTAATTGGTAAAATTAATGGAGGAGTAGGCACACTAGTATTTTTTTCACCACCAAAACTACCATTACTAACATTGATGGTCTTAGTAGCTTGGCCTATTTTATGTCCATATACTCCCCCTTCATTAAAAATCACCTCTAGAAACCACCACTTTATTATTCTTTGGATTGTAAAGCCCATAAGATTTGCTATTTTAATAATATCCAACAAAAATGCAAGGCTCACTTTTTGGATCAAGCTTCTTCCTTTTCTCATCAATAACATGAACATAGGATAAACAACCAAAAACACTTATGGGACTCCTATTAATAATATGTAATATTGTAGCAACTACATTAATCCCTTGGTTTAAAGCATGATTCATTCTATTTCAACTATAGTCTAGTTATTTATTTTAGCCACCCCATTTTGTTGAGTGTAGGAGTTTTATGCTACCTATTTATTCCATTCTTATCACAAAACTATGTGAACAACCTTGAAAAATAATTAATTGTATATCCACTTTCATTTTATACAAAGGCTTTAAAGTTTTTAAAAACATATAAAACCTCATATTTATCCTTCAAACAATATACCCAAAATTTTCTAGAAAAAACATCAATAAAAGTAATAAAAGAAGATGACTTACCCAAGATTTTAGTTTACATTGGGTCACAAATATCAAAATAAACTAATTAGAGTGGATGGTGGGCCCTCCATACTTTTTCTCACAAAAATATTTCTCTAGCATGCTTGCCTTTGGCACATCCCTCATAAACTTCTTTGTGATTTCAATTATGAAAAACAAAAAACTAGCTCTTGAAAAGTCAGCAACTTCAAATTTTGAATGTTTAGGTGGCCATACCTAAAATTCCATAATTAGCTCTCATTTTCAATAGCAACATTTGGTAAGTTGCTACCATTACCTCAAAACTTTAAAGAAAATATTTGATTGCTTGATATGGGAATAATAGTGACAAATTTGTTCCCATGGTTCTTGTAATGTATGATACATTGCTTATCATAAAAAATAATTCTACAGTTCTTTTTACAGATTTATCCGATACTCAAAAAATTATGCTTATGATCATGAGTGTAATAAATATCATAAAATTTCTTTTTATCTTCCTTAGTATTTATGTCCATTACGCCTTTTTCTACCATCTCCAAAAATTTGTTATCACCAAGCTTGATCTTGGTCTTGAATTTCTCATCCATAGTTGCATACAATTCCTTTATGCCCATTATGTGGTTGGAATATCTAGAGTCAAGATACCAAGTCTTTGAAAGAGTCTTTTATGCCTTTTCATAGTATAAGAACAAGTTGCTTGAAACTTCCTCATTCTCATTTGCATAATTTACTATTTTTTCTTCATTTGCAACTTTTACTCTATATTTATTTAAATGTTCATACCTTTTGTAGTAGTAGCATTGGATATTTCTCTTTTCAAGTCTTCCTCTTTATCTAGCAACAAGCCTACCTTTTCTTCATCTTCTTCTTAAAAATTTCTAATTCTATGTTTTACCTTGTCCTTGTCCTTGTCCTTAATTGTTTGTACTAGAACCATCATCCTTTGAGACTCTTATTTTTGAGGAAAATACCTTCTCTTCAACATCACCAAAGGTATCTTAGTCTTTATTTATGTGACATAAGAGAACCAACAAGGGGATCAAACTCCAATATTTTCAAATATTTACTCTCTTCAATAATGATGTCAACATTGTTCCATTTTGGTGGTATATTTTCTTCACAAATTCATTCTCCATTGTTTCTCCAAGAGTAGCCATTTTATTAACCATATATTTTACTCTAACAAAATACTCAATTACATTTTTTGGTTCTTGAATCCTCAAGTTATCAAACTCTCTCTTCAAAATCTACAACTTGACCACTTTCACTTGGTTATTACCTTGGTAAACCTCTTGTAGATCCTTCGAAGCATCCTCGACCAATTTTACATCTATAATTGTCTAAAGTTGACTAAATGTGGTACAACACAAAAAAAATATAAACAAGCTCTTGTCTAAAGTTGACTAAATGTGGTACAATGTAAAATAATCTTCTTCTTAGCTTCCTTTGCTTGTTTTTCATTATATATAATAATAGACCAATATGTTGGCTTATCATAACTAGCCTTAACAATATACTAAATATATTTCATAGTCAACAATGTTCTCATATTAATGCTCCAGTAGTCATAATCTTGCCCACTTGATTCTGGAATAGAAAGGGAGTTATTGTTGGCCATAATCAATGGTTATAAAGATAATGTACTCAACATCACTCCAACAGAAGACTAGAATGACTCTAATACCAAATGTGAAATCTATTCTTTTACATGGCACAAAGAAATTTCACACAACAATTTACATAGCCAAAAATAATTTCAACCAAACACTCACTTATGTTGCAATCATTACAATATTTTTGGTGAATATCCACAACTATAAATTTTTACTTCTCTTTAGTTACATATTTCAATACTTATCAGACATGATAGAGAATATGCATAGCTGAGGTTTTACTTAGCATCATATTTCCAATAGAAATTAGGGTCTTTGAGCCACATAAATAAGAAGGAAGAAGGATATGAATGACCATTATTGGGTAGATCAAAAGTCAAAGGAATGGGTTTGTAATCTAATCTTGCTCACAATAAAATATCTAAAGGGATTGTATACTTCATTTATAACCATTTGTTAGATAACAAGAATTTACCCAAATTTTCTACTATATGAGTTTGCCTAATGCATTTATTATCCCTTGTATATTTAAAACTTGAAGGACCAACATCCAAAGGCCATTTGAATTGATAAATGAAGCAAAATATTACATTTATTTAGACCACATTTAAGTACTACTCTTCTTTTCAAAAGAAGATAGGACTGTGTTGAAATCACCTCAAAGAATCCATAGATCATAATTATGAATCATTATTCTATTTGATAAAAATATTCTAAGGTCCTTCCAACATATTTCATGGGGCATAACTATAGTTAAAGCATATACATTTTTACCCAGGTGTTGTAGGTGATTTGGAGAGGAGAGGGCAATCCTTTAAGGGAGGTCCCATGTTCGAATCTCCACCCTATCAAAAAGTTGAATTGGGTACCCAAAATCCAATTGATAATTTTGGTGCGGGCAGGGCCGAGCATGACTCCCGGGTGACTTTGATGGTGTAGAACCCCCTGTTCATGGTCTCTCAGACCAAGGTGGCCCTGCAAGGGATTTTTCGCTTTAAAAAAAAAAAAACATATACATTTATAATCCCAACCTTGATGTTTTTATCTTTCTTGGAAAATAGTCCAATTCAATTAAATTTTTCTTCTAACAATTGCCCATCCCATTTGTGTTTGTCCCATATTGATGCAATACCACCTAAATCTTGTGTAGAAGAAACAACTAGACAATCATCCATCTTCCAAATATTTTTAAAAGCATCCTTACATTCCTCACTTATTAATTTTGTTTCTTGTATTAAAATAAACTCATGACTATAACAACCTATTAATTCCTTAATAACTCATTTTTGGGAGGATTTTATTCATATCCCTAATATTCAATTATATCATTTTCTTCATCATCAATTTTTTTTTTATTAGTGGGATTAGCCCCACTTCTTCGTAACACCTATGATAATTTTAATTGATTTCCCAAATCAGTATTCCTTTGAGTTTATTTTCTCTTTATTCATACTCTGATGGCCTTACTCTCATTTTTCTATTCCCACCAACACTTTCAGCTTCATCAATCTCTTCTATTTTTCCATATTGTAGATAATGAGACTTATCTCCTTAAGAGTTATGCTACCCTACATAATTTGAAATGAAAGGAATGGCCTCATAAACACTTATTTATGCTTCATCAAAAACCCTAAAGTGCACGAATGATCCTCCATAGTCATTACTTTCTTATACTGCTGTAGAAACCCTAAATTTCCTTGGATATCCTCCATATGCTTTTATTAATTATGTTGCTCTTAAAACTCTAAAGCACAATGAATACACTATGTATTGCTTTCATTTTTATTACAAGGAGAAGATTTTATACTAATTGAGAAAACTAAAGATGGTTTTCTTGAATTAATTTTGACCTCCTTCACCTCATTCACTCTAAGATTTATGTCCCTATATTTTTTGCTTTAAAATTTTCCTCTTTATCTTCCTTTGTACATTTAAATATTTTTATATTTGAAATTGTGCATTGTACTTTTTCATCCCTTGCATTATTTTTCTTCTAATGGTTGATTATATTGAACTATAATGGCCTTTTACATTTGATGATGCACAGTGGATTTTATTAGAAATGAGAATCCTTGAATTGACCCAGCTTCTCCTATGATATGATCTCCTTATTCATATTGAATTTTATTTTATGCCCAAAATTTTCCATTTATTTCTCTACCATTTTCACTTTCTCATCTATTGCTATGTGTAATATTTAATGACATTTGAGACATTGAAATGCAATATTTTCACAATCCACATGTTGATCTCATTCTCTTGATTCAAACTTAATCCTAATAGACTAGGGTAAAGGTTTTAAATATCCATGGCAACAGATATTCAAGTGTATACATCATGCCTTCGCTTACTAGTAGTTGGTCCCTTTTGAATGAACTTGTTTAGAGTATTGCTAATATTCTTCAAAAAATCCTTATTGATGAGTTTATAAGGAAGTACAAAAAGCCTAATCCACACTATTACTCTTTTAATGCTCTATATTGAAAGAAAAATCTCACTCCATGAACTTAAATATAATACATCTTTGTCCTTAAACCAATGATCTCCATCCATTATTTTATTCCTTATTTCTAAACTAGAGAAGAAAATGAGAAAAAATCCTTTCAAAATAAAATTTATGGATTAATTTAAATTCAATATTCACTTCCACTTGATTCAATTTTGAATCTCCAAAAAAACCTAGCCATTATCCATAAAAATTACATATTAAACATATGATTTTATGAACCATTATATCATGCTCGATTATCTTATCCTTGATAATCACTTTTGGTGTAGTATCTTCTACCTAGATAGGGTTTACCATATATTTTTTATTTCTCTTATTAGGGCATCCATACTTCCAACTAGGGGATCCTTAATTCTAGTAAGGACTTTGAAAAATTACTTTCCTTCTATGTTACCTAGATTTTCTTCACGGGAGGTGATTTCAACCTTGTTCTATCTCCTTTAGAAAAAAGGGTGGTACTCTAGGATGGTCTAAACTAATATAATATTTTACTTTATTTGTATTTAAATAGACTTTGGGATGTTAATATTTCAATTTTTCAATATATAATAAATAATAGATGCATTGGGCATACTCAAATGGCAAAAGGATTGGATAGGTTCTTGTTATCCAACACATGGTCGCAAACAAATTATACATTCTCTTTAGATATTTTTTTGTGAGCATGATCAGATCACAAACCTATTCTTCTAACGTGTAATTTACCTAATAATAGTCATCCAAAGCCATTTTGCTTCTAGTCTATATGGCTCCAAGACCTTTATTTCTTCTAGATTGTTATGTTATGGTGGGATAAAGCAAATTTTGAAGGATCATATATGTATAGATTTGTTTTAAAAATGAAATATTTAAAGGATTGGATGAAGATTTGGAATGTCAAATATTTTGGTAACATTTTTAAAGAAAAGAAATAATTTGAATCCAAGCTCAAAATTTTACTAGAGATAGTAGAAATCATTGGAATGGATCAAAATTCTAATGTAAAAGAAAAACAATTACTTTCTTACTGTGATAATGCATTAAAAAGGAGTTATATTGGTTCCAAAAATCTAGGGAGAAATGGAAAAAGGAATGAGATAGAAATATAAAATAAATTCTTGCCATAGTAGAAACAAAATTTTCTTTTTGTCACATTGATATATTTTACCTTGAGATGGAAGAAATAATGAGGAAGAAGAAGATATAAGAAAGGACACAATTAATAATTTCAAAATACTGTTAGTGGGCAAGATAAGGAGATAGAAGATAATATTTTATAAAATATTTCACCAATTATCACCAATGGACAAAATGAAATCTTAAAAAAGAAGATATCTATGGAGGAGCTACATGAAGCAATTTTCTCTTTCCATCCTAGCAAGACACGTGACACCGATGGATTTCTTGCATTTTTATTTCAAAAAAGGATATATTAAAAAGTGATATGTTGGTTGTAGTTGAAGAGGTCCAAAAAAGAAAGACTACAATAAGTGAGATAAATGCCATTTTTATCACATTGGTTACAAAGAAATGTGATACAAAATAATTTGACAATTTTCATCCAATAAGCCTTTGTAATGTGATTTATAAGATTAATTAAAAAATTGTGACAAATAGTTTTAAAGGTATTCTAGATTGTGTTATATTCGAGAAATAAGGTGGTTTTGTTCATGGTAAACAAATTCTTGATGTTGTAATCATTGTACAAGAGGCCATACATTCTCTTCATTCCATGAAAAAATATGTATGCTCATGAAATTAGATATAAAAAAAGTATATGATAGGGTTCTATGAATTTTTATACATGATATTCTAAAAAAATTTGGTTTTGATTACAGTTGGTGTAAATGAATTAAATATTCACTAAAAAATATTCTATTTTGATCAATGGTTATCCTATTGGTTACTTTAAGTCGTCTTGTGGACTTCACCAAGATGATCCACTATTTTCTTGTTTATTCATTGTTCTTGGAGAGGAATTAGTGAGAGATTTCACAAAAGCAAAAATGGAAGAAAAAAATCAAAGATATCTAGGTTGCAAAAAAAAGGTTTCTTTAAATGCCATCTCCAATTTGTTAATGATATCTTTTGCACCATCCCTCAGTCAACGTGGCCATAAAGTTTAAATTAATATTATAAGGCTATGAGAAGCTTGTTGGATAGTTGGTTAATATAAAAAATCTAGGATTTATTCATTAACACTTCCCTAGATTTACAATGAATTACTATGGAAATTTTAGGGTTTAAAATTGAAAAGTTACCATCAACCAGTGATCTAGAAAATGTATCATTTCATTGCATATAAAATATCAAGATTATAATATTTTTATAATATTCCCCTTTTGGGATTAAAAATTGGGGATTTGTAAAAAGGAAATAACCCTCTTTATAGAAAAGAGTCTTATGATACCTCAATGTTCTTCACACCACCTCATATTGTGGATGGGTTTCTGGCTTCGATTGAATGCACTCCTAAGAATTCTTGGGTTTTGGAAAAATCCTTTCAATCTCTTATATTTTTCTATATTGTAGATAATGAAGCTTATCTCCTTAAGAATTATGCTACCCTACATAATTTGAAATGAAAGGAATGACATCATAAACACTTATTTATGCTGCCTCGAAAACCCTAAAGTGCACAAATGATCCTCCATAGTTATTACTTTCTTATATTGCTCTAGAAACCCTAAATTTCCTTGGATATCCTCCATATGCTTTTCTTAATTATGTTGCTCTTAAAACTCTAAAGCACAATGAATACACTATGTATTGCTTTCATTTTTATTACAAGGAGTAGATTTTACACTAATTGAGAAAATTGAAGATGGTTTTCTTGAATTAATTTTCACCTCCTTCACCTCATTCACTTTAAGATTTGTCTCCCCATATTTTTTTGCTTAAATAATTCCCTCTCTATCTTCCTTTGTAACTTTAAATATTTCTATATTTGAACTTGTGCATTGTACTTTCTCATCCTTTGCATTATTTTTTTCTTCTAATGATTGATTAGATTGAACTATAATGACCTTTCCCATTTGATGATGCATAGTGGATTTTCTTAGAAATGAGAATCCTTGACTTGAACCAGATTATCCTATGATATGATATTATTCATATTGAATTTTGTTTCATACCCAAAATTTTCCATCTTTTTCTCTATCATTTTCACTTTGTCATCTATTGCTGTGTATTATTTCATGATATTTGAGATATTGAAATGCAATATTTTCACAATCACATGTTGATCTCATTCTCTTGACTCAAACTTAATCCTAATAGACTAGGGTAAAGGTTTTAAATATCCATGGAAACACATATTCAAGTGTATACATCATGCCTTCTCTTATTATTAGTTGGTCCGTTTTGGATGAACTTGCCTAGAGTATTGCTAATATTCTTCAAAAACTCTTTATTGATGAGTTTATAAGGAAGTCCAAAAAGCCTAATCCACACTAAAACCCTTTTAATGCTCTATATTGAAAGATAAATCTCACTCCATGGCCTTAAATATAATGCATCTTTTCCCCTAAACCAAGGATCTCCATCCATTATTTCATTCCTTATTTCTAATCTAGAGAAGAAAATGAGGAAAAATCCTTTCAAAATAAAAGTTATGGAGTAATTTTAAATTCAATTTTCACTTCCACTTGATTCAATTTTGAATCTCAAAATAACCTATCCAGTATCCATAGAACTTACATATTAAACATATGGTTTTAAGAACTATTATATCATGATCAATTATCTTATCCTTGATAATCACTTTTGGTGTAGTATATTCTACCTAGATAGGGTTTGCCATAGATTCTCTCTTTCTCTTATCGCTAATTAGGGCATCCATACTTCCAACTAGGGCATCCTTAATTCTAGTAAGGATTTTCAAAAATGACTTTCCTTCTATGTTACCTAGAGGAAATGAGATTTCAAATTGGGAATTTTTGAAGAGGAAATGACCCCCCTTACAACATAAAGTTTAATGATATCTCGATGTTCTTCAGACCACCTCAGATTGTGGATGGATTTCTTGATTTTCTTGAAGGCTGGACCATCCTTGACTGCATGTGCTTCTAGGAGTTCCTACACATAATCAAAAAGATAAAATCAGTAGCATTTGAAAGGCCTAGCTAGGTTAGGCTTGAATTTCACAAAAGTTGCAAATCAATCACCAAAGCATTTAAAATAAAATACAATCAAAGCTTAAATTAGTCACATTTTTTGTTTATTTGCTTTTATCTATGGCTAATTTGATGGCTTTTGTAGGACCTATCTTTGATATGAAAGTAGCTTTAAGGACAGGATGCGTGCGTGATGAGGGTTACATTCCTCTTCATGGTCAATGGAGGAATATGTAAAGGGGATGGGCTATAAAGGGAGGCTACACACACAAGGGGGTTAAGTGGAAATTTCAATAGGATTCTAGTTTATAACATCATGCATTCTTGTAAATGAGAAAAAAGAGGGGGTATTTATAGGAATTTGCAAGAGAGATGGGGAGGGTGCCCAAGATGTGAGGTAGCAGAATTTCCAAGTGTGAAAAGGGTTTGTAAATTTAATGTGTATTTATTAGGATAAATGGGCACCTTCCCACATTAGTGGCCTTGGGAAACATGAAGAAATTTTAAATTCAAAAATATTATGAGGTGGAATGTGAAAGGGACCTAGGGATTTAATGTGCATTTATTATGAATTTTGACTTGGGGTCTTGGGGAATTTTTAATTAAAAGAAATTGGAAGGGAGAGTGTGAAAGGGACCTAGGGATTTAATGTGCATTTATTATAAATTTTGGCTTGGTTTTAAGGAGTTATCAGGGCTATTATTAGAGGAATTAATTAGGGATTAGAGGCTAATTGAGGTTTTTGGAATTTTGAGGATAATTTGGAGCATTTAGTGGGATATTAGAGGAATTAGGATAATTAAGAGGGATTAGATGAATTAAAGGGGGATTAAAGGAAATTGGAAGTATCTAGGGAAAATTAATGGAAATTAGATGAATTAGGGAGAAATTAGAAGGGCTTAGAGGATAATTAGAAAAATTGAAAGAATTAAGAGAATTTACAAAATTGGTCAAAAAATGATTTTAAGGCGTTACAAAAATGATATATTTTTGGTGTCTACATTTACCCATTTTTATATTGTGTTGCATGTGAACACAATGTGGTGCAAAAATAGATAACACCAGGTGTTGGATTGAAATATTTTGCTTTTGCCCTAGTAGAAAAAGTATGGATAATGATTGGATGATTCTATTTTTTCCCTAGCAAAAGAGGACAAATGATGACTAGATGGTTCTACTTTTTCCCTAGCAGAAGATGGATAATGATGATTGGATGGTTATACTTTTACCCCAACAAAAGAGGGTAGATGATGATTGGATGATTCTACTTTTTGCCCCAACAAAACAGGGTTGGTGATGATTTGATGATTTTGCTTTTTGCCCCAATGGAGAAGGGTGGATGATGGATAAGTGTGATTTTCAAAATTGAGTTTTTGGATGTTGAGTTGATGTGGGATAGAAATTTTGTGGGTGTTATCTACCCCCTAAAGTAGTGAGTGGGTGGAAGAATAATTAGATGACAATGACAAGACGATTGAAAAAAAAGAAGTGGGATGGGCAATGAAAGAATGGAGAGGAGATGGCCAAAGAGTGAAACTTATCCTAAAAGGAGGGAAATATATATATATATATATATATATAAATATATATATATATATATATATATATTTTAATTTTAAACTATGAGTGTCCTTATGGTAATCTTCTCATCCTACCAGATTGCATGGATAACCAGTTTTTGCAACCACCAGGTGTACTATAATAGATCACTACTTACGAGGCTCACTCGATGAAAGCGATAAATTAGTCCCACCACGATCACCAAAAATGTGGGTTGAAAAACACGTCATTTCATTGCATATAAAAGATTCATTTACAAGATTACAATATTTTTATAATAGACCCATTTTTGGCCTTTCAAATTGGGAATTTCTGAAGAGGAAAGGATCCTCTTTACAACATAAAGTTTAATGATGCCTCGATGTTATTCAGACCACCTTAGATTGCAGATGGGTTTATTGCTTCACTTGAAGGTTAGGCCATCCTTGACTGCATGCACTCCTAGGAGTTCTTGCACACAATAAAAAATATAAAATCAGTAACATCTAAAAGTCCTAGCTAGGTTAGGCCTAAATTTCACAAAAGATGCAAATCAATAACCAAAGCATTCAAATAAAAGACAATCAAAGCTTACCTTACTCACCTTTTGTTGTTTGTTTGCTTCTATTTATGGCTGATTTGATGAATTTTGTAGGCCCTATCTCTAGTCTAAAAGTAGCTTCAAGAACAAGATGCATGCATGATGAGGGTTGCATTCCTCTTCTCGTTAATGGAGGAATATGTAAAGGGGATGGGTAGCAAAGGCAGGCTACACACACAAGGGGGCTGAGTGGAAATTTTGATAGGCTTCTAGATTATAATATCATGTGTTCTTGCAAATGAGGAAAAGGAGGGGGTATTTATAAGAATTTGCAAGAGAGAGGGGGAGGGTTCTCGAGATGTGAGGTAGCAAAATTGCCAAATGTGAAAAGGGTTTGGGAATTTAATGTAGATTTATTAGGAGAAATGGACACCTTCCCATGTTACAAGGTGGATTATGAAAGAGACCTAAATATTTAATGTGCATTTAATATGAATTTTGACTTGGGGTCTTGGGAAATTTTTAATTCATAAAAACTAGAAGGGAGAGTGTGAAAGGGACCTAGGTATTTAATGTGCATTTATTATGAATTTTGAGTTGGGGTTAAGAGTGATTAGTGTTGTTATTAGAGGAGTTAATTAGAGACTAGAAGTTAATTGAGGTTTTGAAAATTTTAAGGTTAATTTGGGGCATTAAGTGGGATATTAGAAGAATTAGGGGAATTCAAAGTGATTAGATGAAAGGGGGATTAGAGGAAATTGGAAGTATCTAGGGAAATGAATGGAAATTAGATGAATAAGGGAGAAATTAGAAGGGCTTAGAGGAGAATTAGAAAAATTTAAATAACTAAGAGAATTTGCAAAATTGGTCAGAAAATAATTTTCAAGGCATTACAAAAATGATATTTTTGGTGTCTATATTTATCCCTTTTTGTACTGTGTTGCGTGTGAACACAATGTGGTGTAAAATATATGACACTAGGTGTTGGATTGAAATATTATACCTTTTCCCTAGTAGAAGAGGTAAAATAATGGTTGGATGGTTCTTCTTCTACCCTATCAGAAGAGGGCTAATGATGATTGGATGGTTATGCTTTTGACACAACATAAGAGGGTAGATGATTTTTGGATGATTCTACTTTTTTTCCTAGTAGAAGAGGATAGATGTGGATTGGATGATTCTTATTTTTTCCCCAGCTGGAGAGGGTAGGTGATGATTGGATGATTCTGCTTTTTTTCCCAACATAGATGAGTGGATGATGGATAAATATGATTTTCAAAATTAATTATTTGGATGCTGAGTTGATGTGGGATAGAACTTTTGTGTGTGTTATCTACCCCCTCAAGTGATGAGAGGGTTAAAGAAAAAAATATGACAATGATGAGCCGATTGACAAATAGAAGTGGGATGGACAATGGAAGAATGGAGAGGAGATGGCTAAAGAGTGAAACTTATCCTGAAAGAAGAAAATAATATTATGGTTTTTATTAATTTTAAAATACGAGTGTCCTTATGGTAATATTCTCATCCTACCAGATTGCATGGATAACCAATTGTTGCAACCGCTAGGTGTACTAGAGTAGATTATTACTTACAAGGTTCACTCAATGAAAGCAATAAAAGACATCAAAGTAAAGCTAAACTAGGAAAGAGATAAAAGAAATGAAATGAAACCTAAACTAGAAAAGCAATAAATAACATTAAATAAAGTCTACACTAGCGGGAAATGAAATGAAGATAAACTAATCTAAGAAAGCAATAAAAGATTAATTATTGATGGCTCATAATTGATTGATGATTGGTTGTGATTGGGGGAAAGTGGAGATACCTTAGACACCCTCGAATTGATTGATGAGTGATGATTGGGTGGTAAGGATTCATACACACCAAATGATGTGATTGATAGGAGAAGGTGAGATACCATGGATACCCCCAAGACAATGGTGATAGTTTTGGGAAATTTGGAGAAGATTGGATAGGGAAATATTGGCTCATAGATGATCGTGTTTTTTTTTAAGCGATAAATGTATAATTTTGAATCACTGCATGGCGAATTTGACTTGATTGATTAGAGTTCATTCCTTTCATCGATAACATAAGAGAGGGTAATCACAATGGACATTAAACACTAGATATGAATGATTACAATATGTGGTTTGAATAAACTACACCAAATGAGGGATGGGATAGGACGTAAACATAAAGATGAAAACATATGATAAAGAGCTACAAGTAATATGTTGCCCCAAGTGGTATAGGAATTTTAGATTTGAGAAGTATTTCATGAAACTTAAACACCCTAGTGGTATCTATCAAGTTCATATAATAGCCAGTTAGGAATCTAGAGAGACTGAGATCATCTTGGAGAGTCGAGTGACTCAAGGACCAAAGTTTATGCAATGAGGTTTCTTTTCAATTTTGAGCAAGGTTGGACTAACCAATTTTTGTTCAAGCCATTTTAAGATATCTCATCCGCAAGTGGGTAGATATTTGTACAAAAGAAGGTTGCTAATATGACAGACATGTTGCTATGTGGAGGGCATACTACACTGCCAGTCAAGCGTCTATAGCCCCAATGGAGATAGTCCCATATTACTTCGACATAGCTTCATTGCAAACTAGGTGTCTATAGCTCTAGTGGAGACATCTAAAATACCTAAGGATCCATGATTAATGAGATGGATTTTTTGTTACTTTATTATTGATTTATTTATTTTTGTTGAGTTTAAAGTATTATCACACGTTGCGCATGAGTTGAGTGCGCAACGGCCACACGATGAGCACTCTCGTTCAATGTGCATTGAATGCATGTTCTGGGCATATATTGTGTGCGCGTGGTGCACATAGGATATGCATGCTTGCATGCATTATGTGGCGAGACCATAGGCGTAGGGGAAGGTTTGCACCAAAAAAGGGCGTGCAACAAACGCTCCCACTAACATACTATTTATTTATTTTATTTTTTGGTGGGATGCAGCTTGCGTGCATGACATGGTTGAGGTCGTAGGGGTGGGGGAAGTTTTGTACCAAGAAATGGCAAGCAACATGAGCCTCCACTAATATTTTTTATAAGGGTTAGTGTGTGTGGTCAACGTTTATTGACCACATGCGTAGTGGGATGCACAAAAGTGCACGACCTTTGTGCACATCGTGGATCACACAACATGATGCACAATCAATGCATGCTAACCACACCTGTTGCAGTGCATATGGTATGCACAGGTCACCCGGGCTGTAGGAATGCAAGAAGGGACATGTTACAAAAAATTTGATAGGGTTCTAGCTTATAGCATCATGTGTTCTTGCAAATGAGGAAAAGGAAGGAGTATTTATAGGAATTTGCAAGAGAGGGGGGAGGTGTCCAAGATGTGAGGTAGCAGAATTACCAAGTGTGAAAAGGGTTTGATAATTTAATGTGGATTTATTAAGAGAAATTGGGAACCTTCCCACATTAATGACCTTGGAAGATGTGAAGAAATTTTTAAATTCAAAAACATTGCAAAGTGGGTTTATGGATTTATTAGAAATTTATTATGAATTTTTAAATTCATAAAAATTGCAAGGGAGAATGTGAACGGAACCTCGAAATTTAATGTGCATTTATTATGGATTTTGACTTGGGGTTTTGGGAATTTTTAATTAAAAGAAATTGTGAGGGAGAATGTGAAAAGGACCTAGGAATTTAATGTCCATTGATTGTAGATTTTTACTTGGAGTTGAGTGATTATGGTTGTTATTAAAGGAGTTAATTAAGGATTAGAGGCTAATTGAGGTTTTAGGAATTTTGAGGCTAATTTGGGGTATTTATTGGGATATTAGAGGAATTAGGGGAATTAAGAGAGATTAGATGAATTAAAGGGGGATTAGAGGAAATTAGAAGTATCTAGGGAAAATTAAGGGAAATTAGATGAATTAGGGAGAAATTAGGTCTTAGAGGAGAATTAGAAAAATTAAAAGAATTAAGAGAATTTACAAAATTGGTCAAAAAATGACTTTTAAGGCGTTACAAAATTGACATATTTTTGGCGTCTACACAACCTACTTGAGTATTCCTTTGTCTCATAAAGGAAATAAAAAGAATATTTGGATCTCTTATTTGGATAGAGTAAAAGCTTATTAGGAAAGTTGGGAAGGTAAGTTTTTTAACCATGGCCAAAAGGTTATAACTCGTAAAGACTACATTGCAATATATCCCTATTTATATGATGCCACTTTCAATATTACCAATAGGTATAGCATCAAAAATTGATAAAATTCATAGGCTTTCTTTAGAAGGAGACAAGGAAAATTTTAGGTTTTATCTTTGTAAGTGGGATAGAGTTTGTAAAGGAAATATATTGGAGTAGCAAGCTTGTAGAATTATAGACATGAATTTGGCCTTAAGGAAAAATCTTGGGTGGAGATTATTCAAATATCGAGGAAAGAATTGGAAAAAAATATTATATCAAAAATATATAGGTTAGCTTGATGCATTAAAATTATTTAAGAAAAGAAGCCTACCTAAACGATCATCAATATGGAACTTCAGATCAGATAGTTTATGATTGATCAAGAAACATATTATAGATGGTCAGTCAATAAGGGGAATTATGTAAATTTTTGATCTCATGCTTGGTTGAAGCTTTATCCTCTTATCATTGACTCAATAGATACCATTGGCTTGAACATGCCTAACTTGTAAAATTCCAAAGGTCAAATACTATATTAAAATAAGTAACAACTCCAAATCATGGATTTTTATTAGTAACCTGGTTGAAGGGCAGCAACTCAAACAACTTATAGATGAGCTTCAAAAGATGCTTCAAGAGTTTTATTTATTGATTTTCACACGAAAGGATAAGTGATTTAGGAATCTATCAAAATATGGTAGATACTTAGTCAATTTGGGATATGAGGATTTAGAGCAATCAAAATTTTCTACTCCCAACAATTTTCTTTGGAAGAATGTATCGTCACTAGAGACTCTCCTTGAGGCCTCAACATTCCTTTAGTTAGCAATTCAAAGTAAGATTCTTACAAGAGATTCTACAAAGAAGAGGGTATGATGAACCTTTCATATATGCCTTATGTGAGAAGGATCTAGAAACATCAAAGCATTTACTTCTTTATTATCACTTTGCTCACACCATTTAGGGTTACTATTTTAAAAATATGAAAATAAATTGGGTAGCTCCATCATCATTGAAAGAATTGATATAATATTGGATTAATTATTTTAAATCTAAAGCATTATATGGAGGATTGGTCTAGCCATGTTGGAACTTATGGCTTGAAAGGAATAATAGAATGTTTAAAAATAAATCTCAAATTTATGTACAAGTTTGAAACCATATTATTGCCTCTCTTGTAGAATATTTATAAATATGGTGCTCATCATGGAAAGTCTCGAGTGTAGAAAAAGAGGTGGTAATAACTTGGTTATAGGATTTGAACATACATGAAAGATTCATTTACAATAATGTCATTAAAACAAAGTATCTACTTCAATTCATGGTAAAATAGAAATATCCCAAATTAGGTTTATCAAACTTAAATTTTATGGTGCTTCTTAAGGAAATCTAAAAAAGCTAGCGGAGGTTGTGTTATTTGAAATAATGAAGGAATTGTTTTTTAATACATAGGGGGGGGATAAGTAACACCATTGGGTGTTGCCACTATAAATACTAGCCTATTGGGTTAGATAAAGTCAATGGGATCCCTAACCCTTGAGGGATTCAAACTAGGGTAGCCAACCAACTAACACTCGATTGCTACCATTCAAGCTATCCTTTTATAGGTACGTCATAGTTCAAACCTTAGGCCTCCCCAAAGAGAGGCCAAAGCCCTAACCATTACTTTATTCTTGTCGAACAAAAAAATTAACTTTTTACTTAATGAGAATCATATGGAACTTTAACTAACTATTGAGAGGTTAGGGCACCTCTTACATGAATTAAAATTGTAATTAAAAAAATGCTAGAAATATATTTCAATTGAAAGGAATTCACAAATTATCATTAATGTTATCAACAAAAATGGATGTGGATATTGGATAAAAATAATACTATTGTTGATGTTCATAGTCTATTATTGGGATCAATCTATTGGAAATGTGAGCATCTCTATAGAGGAGGAGGTAGTAGATAATTTAGCCAATCATCTTGTTGATCTTCATCCTAGTGAAATTCAAGTTTTTGAAAGCAATTGGCCAAGTGAAATTTTATCTCGTAATAAAAATGATGTCAGGAAGTTGATTGTAGAAACATAACACTTTAAGGAAGATGAAGAATATATTTGATAGAAAAAGAAATTAAAAATATTTGTGATAAAAAACATTGAAGCCAATATAACTTATTTAAAGAAATATATATATCATTAAATTTTATATATTATTTAAGTTTACACATTTAATTGTCCTAGGGAACAACACAAAGGTTCGACCTTTGGCTTTTCTTCGGGATATCCAAGGTTCAAGCCGTAGTGTGTGAGTGTGTGAGGGATGGTTCAAGTTTTGGCTCTTCTTCAGGAGTTCAAGTCGTGGTGTGGGTGAGTGTGAGGGATAGTTCAAGTTTTGGCTCTTCTTTGAGAGGTTTGAGTTTCAAACCACGGTGTGGGCGAGTGTGTAATGGTTGGGTGTGTGTATGGGTGTGTGTTTTGCCCCTATTGATAAGCTCAGCTCTCACCCTTATGAGAAGTCATGGTGGGATGGGGATGCCCAGCCTGAGTGTCGATCATAAGGGTTTCTCACACTAACCAAATCTAAAAAAAAGTTTACACATTTAATTATTTTATATTTATTGTTTAGTTTTAGTTTTTTTTTTTATATATATTTATGTATTATGGCTGTGTTAAATTCCCTATTGATAAGCATAGCTCTAGGCTCTCGACTTTACAAAGGGTCATGGTTGGAAGAGACTTTAATTTTTATGTTAAAGTCTCATGTTGTTATTAATATTTTATTTTTTAATTATTTTTATTTTGATTAAAAAATCTCATGTTAAAATTTAAATTTTTAATTTTTAAATTTACTAATATAATAAAAATGAATATTAACAAATCAATCTCAACATATGTTTTAAAAAAAAAAATATATATATATATATATATATATATATATATATATATACCCGTGGTGGAACACCCTAATGGTTAGGGCTTTGGGCTCTCTTTCAAAAAATCTAGATTCAAACCACAGTGGAATGTTGTATTTGTAGGTGTGTGTGGGAGCTTTTGTGTACCACATATACACACACACACACACATATATATACACACACATATATATATATATATATATATATATATATATATATATATATATATATATATATAAAAGTAAATTTAAATTTAAATACAACATTTTATATATATACTTAGTTATCAAGTTCGAGTTCGTATTCGAATTCATTCGACATTCGAAAGAAATTTGTCATGTTTAAAAATTTGAAATAAAATTTGATACTATATTATAAATGTGCATATATAAACTTAGGTGTATACACATAATATTTTTTATGAATTGAATATATAAGTAAATTTAAATTTAAATACAACATTATATATATGTATATATATACTTAGTTATCAAGTTCGAGTTCATATTCGAATTCATTCGACATTCGAAAGAAATTTGTCATGTTTAAAAATTTGAAATAAAATTTGATAATATATTATAAATGTGCATATATAAACTTAGGTGTATACACATAATATTTTTTATGAATTGAATATAAAACCAATATTTTCCAATACATTACCCAACACACTAATTAGAAATAACAATAACAATAATAAACTCTCAAAATTAAGTACTGGTCAAATCGTTTGGTTTACTAAATCAAAATAATAATAAAAATAACAATAACAATAATAAACTTTGAAAATTGGGTACTCGTCAAATCATTTGGTTTACTAAATCAAAATAATAAAACTAGATGTCTTCTCCACGCAATTTGGTGCCGGAGCACTGAATGGACTAACTTCATTCCTTGCATGACTTTCACACCCTGTAGATTGCATAACTTACACAATTTTTAATGGTTTTAAATTTCATAAAATTATTATTATTTTATTTATATATAATTCCTATTCTTCTTGTCCCTTGAAACTTCCCATAAACCCTCCCAAAAAAACTCCAGTGCGTGATCTACAACATGAAAGCCACAAACCGCAAGTCCGCAAGTGATAAGGGCTTCGTAAAAAACCAAAACCACACATTAACATACCAAGTTGCACATTGTATGTTTGAGGACCAAAAATATTCCTACGGGAATGATTTTTCTTTCTATATGCATTTCCACTCATTTTTTTCATGCCAAATCTAGGGTTTGTTCGTCGTTTTTCTCTTCTGCATGCATTTTCACTCAATTTTTCCTATGCCAAATCTAGGTTTTATTCATCGATTTCCACTCAATTTTTTTCCATACCGAATTTAGGGTTTGTTTTAAATTTGACGAATTTTTGATAACATATATATATATATATATATATATATATATATATATATAAAATTAAATTTTAAATACAACCTTGCAAGATTCTCTTAGAATATCTATTTCAAGGATTGCAATGATTATATAAATAGAGTCCTCTTACCTCAAACAAATATTGAAATTGAGGTCTTCACGCTTGGATTTAATACAAAAGGGACCCTCTTAAATACAATCATGTCCTTTCAAGAATAAAGTTATGTAAGGTACACATTATAATATGAATTGATAATTGTCTTTGTAGAAATATGTTGGTTTTTTAAATAGATATTTAAACTCAAAGTATGAATAAGATGATTATTGTTATGTATTTGTGAAGTGTGGTCCCAATTGTATTCTTAGTTATATTTAGTATTATTTATTAAAAAAAATTGTTGTACTTACGAAAGGGTGATTTTATTATTTAAAATAAAATAACAAGATATTAGTTAATGAGATCATGGTTCAATGGTTGAGACATGGATGATGCAGATATAGTTTGATATGATTAAGTTTACGTAAAAAAAGACAACCCTTTCAAAACCGAAGTTGATGTAAAAGAGAAAAAACAACCCTTTCAAAACCCTACTTTATTAATTAAAAAAAAAAGGAATTACAAGATAGATATTATTAAGATTTTTTTAATATGACTAAATTAATTAAAAGAGAAAAAGGACAATTATTTTTCATAACCCTATTAAGTTGATATAAAAGTAAAAGACAACCCTTTCAAAACCATGCTTCCTTATTGATTTGAAAAAAAAATACTACTAGGTTAAATAAATTTAAAAAGTGTCAACCTTTTTACAACCAACATTTTCTATTTATCATTCATCTCTTAATCGAGACTTGTTTAACCATTATATTTTTTTCAATGAGTTTACATAGGTTTTTATGAGGGGGTTTTGTCCCCTCATAATGAGTAAGGTTTTAACTTTGGACTTTTAACTATAATATATACTATTCATAGAGTGTTGGATTTTTTTTGTGCATAGGAAACCTTTATAATTATTTTTTTACATAGGGAACCTTTATAATTTTTTTTTTTGCATAGGGAACCTCTATAATCCCTAGTCTGATGGGTAAAGATGAAGTCAAAAGGGCCTCGACCCTTGAGGGAATAAAACTGGGGTAGCCAACCGATAAGCACTCGACTGCTACCAATCAACCTATCCTTTTTAGGGTAAAGTGTGGATTTTTGAGGGGTATTGGACCCCTCATATCGGGTTTGAACTTGGAACTCCTAAAAAATATTAGGTAAAGCGTCGGTTTTTATCAAGGGTCCTAGTCCCCTCATACTAGGGTATAAAATTGGATTTCCTAGATGAAAACCCTAGGACTTACCACTATGGTATCCCTCTCGGGATAAAGTCTTAGAAAACTTATGCTAAATGTATATAGGATAAAATATTTAGAGGTTTTATAATAGTATGCACTTTTACGTAGATGAATTTGTTTAATTTCATAATTGGTGTTTAATAGTTATTTATTTATTTATAGTCTATATGGTGAAGGATGGATACGAAATTATCCTTCTAGAACCTCCTCCTATCCTCATGTGTATCAGGTTGAGGATTAAAGATAAATTTGGCAACCCAAGTGTTGGTCGAAAGTAAACTTATTTTCCTGGCTCCTCCTCGTGCATATCAAGTTGAGAAATTTTAGAGAAACCTTTTCATCTTTGGATAGCGTATGGTAGGTCATTTGGAGCAAAGTCACAAAAACCATGGTAGTGTATGCTAAAGAGGAAACCTAAGATGATATAGGGATTATGGAGAAGGAAGTTGAAGCATAGGACAAGTCTAGTTAGAATACACCCTCAAAAGGCTAGATTAAGATTGATACTGATGTAGTTGCAAAAGGTAATCTGGTTAGATCTGGAATTGGAGTAGTTTGTAGGAATCATGTTGGGATAGTGCTCTATTGAGAACTATAGGATACAAGAAAAGCTAAAAACAATGAAGGATAAGTCTTAGCTATTAAATATGCTTCTATCTGGGGGGTAAGACAAGATTATAGGAGGATAATAATAGAATCCGATTTTCAAATCTTGGTAGGAGCTCTAGATTAAATTAGGAGCTTTGCTTTGGAGACATGGAGGTTGAGGATTATTGTCATCCAAATTAAGGAAATCTGGAGGGAAGTGGGTGATGTGACCTCAATTTATGTGGATATAGCTTTGAATATAGTGGAAAAATTCTTGGTTAAGACAAGTACTAAGAAGGAGGTAGGGGTTCAATGATATAGTGGTATGGCTATTTAGGATAAGAGGATTAGGTAGGTTGGTGATCCAATTTAATGTTTGGATAATTTGGACAACCATTGCAAATATATCGTTTAGGATATTTTGATAGATATTAATTATGATTTTTTATATTATGCATATGTCCACTAGGGATTTAAATATTATATTTTATATTTGGTCACCTTTTGATTATTGTAATATTTGTGGTCATTGGCTAATCATCCATGTAAAGTTACACATGCTTTTTTTGTTGATTATGTAATATGCATGTGGAAACTCAAGGAAATATAGGCCTCTAGGTGTTTATTTGTTGCAGGCCTAATATTGATCCTTAATAATGATGAATCTAGTTATTTATAGGCTATTTGGTAATGTAAATATTCAACTTGGTGTTGTTTATTTTTTTTCCCTACTTGTTCATATCATACTGGTATCTAGAGTGGTTTGCTCCTATGGGATCTCCTTGGAGGGAGAATTTTCCTCTTGAAAATACTTTATTTTCCCTCGAATTTATTGAAGTTATTCTATTGCTTCTAAAATATATTACAGAGTGTCTCTCTTAACCATATTTATCCTTATGCTCTTGGGATGTTCAAATTGACGATCTCTTGTAGTCATCTATTTATGTGTGTGCTCTTTTCGTGCACTTGTTGGTTTGCATGCACCATTTTTGGTGTCTTTTCTTCCTGATTTTTTGTTTGTCTATAATTTTTTAAAGAGCTAGCTTTAGTGGATCTGTTGGTTTAACCTTCTTGGATGTAAGTTGGCCACAAATCTAGGCCACTTTTCTTATTTTCATAGATGAATGCACTTTGAGACATTTTACCCCTCTATCGCTTCATTCTACAATGACTTGTTCTCGAGCATACGCAATTCGAGTTTCTACCATACAACTAGGTTGTTCCATTTGAGTACTATTCTTCTCCTTCAGTTGGACCTTTCAAATACACTAGGGCCATTTAATGTTTTACAGTGCATCTTAGACGGTAGCTAGGAGATCAATCTATATGCCATTTTGTGATTAACACCAATTATGAATAAAGTATTGATGTCCTAAACATTTGCATTCTTTCTATGCGTGATTCAACATATAGCTATGTGTCGAGGCTCTATTTCATAGTATTTTTGTGTCCATGACTCTTCTTGCTATGGTGACTAGAAAATGACACAACAATAAAAGCTAGAGTGGTATTGGTCCTCACACAGTGGCATGGTTTCTCAAAATAAGGGATTGCATGTAAAAAAGTGGTGGTATGGATTCAAAAACAACACGTATCCTAAATTTGAAAAGAATTGAACTACCAAGGCACATATCCTTTTGGTGCATCTTCGTGTTCTATATCGTGACCCACTAATCATCGCATTATACATAGCTTGGTTCCTATTTCAAATGAATTGTCGAGGCCCTCATGTTTTCTATAGCCTTGCTTGAGGATAGAATGAAGGATATTTAGATAGAATTGGAGGAAACAAAGTTTTTGAGATCTCCAGTGATAGATGGAGCCAAGAACACAATATCCTATTGACTATGATCAACCTCTTTGTTTCTCAGCTAAAAGTTAACTCCATGCAGTGCCTTGTTTTTACTATTCCATGAAATATGGCTCCTTTTGATGAATGCATATGTGAGCCACAAAATGTGACATGTCAATAGAATTCTTATGGTTGTGTGAAAAAATTATGTTTTTCTTATCCCACAGTATTCGTGGGAGGGCTTCACATAGCCCCTATATTGGATTTTCTCCAATACTTTATATTGTATATAAAAACAGTTGTCTATCAATAATAACTTTTAAATCGCATATCCTCCAAACTACTTCGTTGAAATATTCTCGAGAATATTCCATCCATTATGTATCTAGCCCCCTTCTCTTTTGTATGAGAGAGCCACTTTGTTTTTCCACACATCAAGGTGCTATCCTTTAACAAACATAGTCTTATTTATAGTCATTGGAAAGCTATTTTCAATTTGGATACAGTAGACGCATTGTTTTTCTATTTTGTAAAGGTCTACTTCAACCTCTGGTGATTTGAAATTTTTGTTACCCCAAATTACTTGTATCTTGAAGTGCATTTTTGATCAACACTCCTTTGTTTGAGCAACTATATCTGTAAAAACAATCCACTTTTAACTTTTCACATTAGAACAAGTACTATGGTAGTCTTGTTCTATATCCTATTCTAAGGCAAGTTCTACAACAGACTTGTCCTCACCTGTCTATTGAATTAGATTTTGGATTTTGATTTATGTATGTATGTGATCAATAGGTGTCACATTTGGTACTCCCATCAGAGTTTTTTTATCTCTCTAGTGGCATGTTTCTCTCCTAGTGGATTTTAGAAATTTATATTTTTAGGTTGATCATCAGATTTCACAAGGTAACATTACATCATTTCATTCTACATTAGCTTCTATATTTAATTCACTAGTTCCTCAATTATTCTGGCTCTTGCTCCTATTCAATTATTTTAGGGTCTTACTCATATCCAATTATCTTAGTTCTTGTTCCTGTATGATTGTTCTAGTTGTTCTAGTTCCTATTTCTATTTTAGTTGTTTTAATTCATGTTCCTGCTCCAATTTTTGTTCCTTTTGCTTAGTCTCTTCTCACTAGATGGATCGTGATTCTCCTTCCCTAATTGTACGCATTAGAATCTAATGCTTCTATAGTGGAGAGGAATGATAGGGATTAATTAAAATATTTTATATTATGCATATGGCCACTAGGGATTAAAATATAATATTTTATATTTGGTTACCTTTCGATTGTTGTAATATTTGTGGCCATATGCTAATCATCCATGTAAAATGACACATGCTTGTTTTTTTTTATTATGTAATATGCATGTAGCCACTTAAGAAAATTTAGGCCTCCAAGTGTTTATCTGTTGTAGGGCCAATCCTAATCCTTGACGATGATGTAACATAAATATTCAGCTTGGTGTTGTTTAATCCTTACCCCTATTTTTTCATATCAGATTTGGATTCAATGCGGATCTCCTTTTAGTGTTGCAACCAAAAGTGGTTAGTTCTTAGGATCTTGGGCTTTAGATTTATAGAAGTTTATTGGAAATTTAAAAGAAGGAAATGAGTGCTCTTGTTGACTAAGGTTGGAAGGAGTCTCATTCCAACTTGTAAATAATCTTTGTTTTAATATAATTTTTTTCAAATTCTTTTTTAAAAATAGGTTATATGGAATTAAAGAGAATAATATTATATTTTATATTAGTATTTTAATAATTTAATAATCATGTATAGCTTATTAAGATTTAATTTCCTCTTTGAAAACTCAAGAGTTAATAGCTAATATTATTTAGTAATACTTTTAACTTTTTAATTTATATAATTTTATTATTGATTGATTAGAAGTGTTGAAATAACATTAATATTATGTTATTACATACTTTATTTATGTAGTTCAAATTTGGGTCTTTTTTTGTTGAAAGTGTCTTGATCTTATTAAATAAATAGTAATAAGAGTACACAATTAAAAAAATGGGTGGTATGGAAGCACACCCCATAAAGCATATGGAGTGAACCAAACCAGGACTAAAAGGGCTTGGAACAACTATAAAATAACTAATAGTTCAACAAAATGAAAGGAGAGAAGGCCCGCAAATAATCTAGTTGCCATAGGGGTAGCCCTAATAGATGGAAGGAGATCCTTATATGAGGGATTACCTTAACCAACGAGAGGATTAGGATCTATTGGAACCAAATCCCATCCAAAACCCTCGCCTTGCAACTCAAGAGTGTCATTTGTAGTTTGAGGAAGAAGGTTATCCCACCCTAAAGAGGAGTCCCAATCCTTGTACTACGGGGGTTGTTGCAAGGAGTGAAATCCATATCTGGTACATTAGTCTTGAGGGTGAGGGCTACGAACAACCAAAGTCCTAGACATTATTTAATTCTTTATTTCTAAACTAGTGAAGAAAATGAGAAAAAATCCTTTCGAAAAAGAAGTCATAGAGTAATTTAAATTCAATCTTCACTTCCACTTGATTCAATTTTGAATCTAAAAAAAACTTAGCCAATGTCCATGAAACTTACATATTAACCCTTTTGTTTTAAGAACCATTATATCATGCTCAATCATCTCATCCTTGATAATCACTTATAGTGTAGTATATTCTACCTAGATAAGGTTTGCCATATATACTTTTTTTCTTTTATTGCTAATTAGGGCATCCATACTTCCAACTAGGGCATCCTTAATTCTAGTAAGGACTTTCAAAATGACTTTCCTTCCATGTTACCTAAATTTTCTTCACAAGAGGTGATTTCAACATAGTTCTATCTCCTTTAGAAAAAGGGTGGTACTTTAGGATGGTATACACTAATATAATATTTTATTTTATTTGTATTTATATAGACTTTGGAATATTATTCTTTCATTTTTCAATATATAAAAAAGAATAGATGAATTGGGAAAACTCATATAGCAAAAGGATTGGATAGGTTATTGTTATCCAACACATGGTTGCAAACAAAGTATACAATATCGTTAGATATTTTTTGTGAGCATGATCAGATCACAAACCCATTCTTCTAACTTGTGATTTACCTAGTAATAGTCATCCAAAGCCATTTTTCTTCTATTCTATATGGCTCCAAGAACCTCAATTTCTTTTATATGGTTATGTTATGGTGGGATTAAACAATTTTTGAAGGATCACATATGTATAGTTTTGTTTAAAATATGAAATATTTAGAGGATCAAATGAAGATTTGGAATGTCAAATCTTTTGGTAACATTTTTAAATAAAAGAAATAATTTGAATCCAAGCTCAAAAATTTACAAGAGATAGTAGAAATCATTGGAATGGATCAAAATTATAATGTGAAATAAAAACAAATAATTTCTTATTATCATAATGAATCTAGAATTGATTCATATTGGTTCTAAAGTTCTAGGGAGAAATGGATCAAGAAAAAAGATAGAAATACAAAATAAATTCATGCCACAGTAAAAACAACATTTTCTTTTTGTCACATCGAAATATTTTAACTTGAGATGAAATAAATATTGAAGGAGAAGAAGATATAAGAAAGGAAACAACTAATTATTTCAAAAACTTTGTCAATAGGTAAGATAAGAAGATAGAAGATAATATTTTGTAAAATATTCCATCAATTATCGTAGAGCGACAAAATGAATCTTGATGAAGAAGATATCTATGGAGGAGATACATGAAGTAGTTTTCTCTTTCCATCATAGCAAGGCACGTGATCCCAATGGGTTCTTGTAATTTTCATTCATTTTTTTTGGGATTTATTGAATAATGATATGTTGGTTGTAGTTGAAGAGGCCTAAAAAGAAAATCTACAATAAGTGATTAATGTCATTTTTAGGTTTTATATTTGTAAGTGGGATAGAGTTTGTAAAGGAAACAAGGAAAATTTTAGGTTTTATCTTTGTAAGTGGGATAGGGTTTGTAAAGGAAATATATTGGAGTAGCAAGCTTGTAGAATTATAGACATAAGTTTGGTCATAGGGAAAAATCTTGGGTGAATATTATTCAAAGATCAAGGAAAGAATTGGGAAAAAGTATTACTTCAAAAATATATAGGTTAGCTTGATGCATTAAAATTATTTAGGAAAATAACCCTACATAGAGGATCATCAATATGGAATTTCATATTAGATAGTTTGTGATTGATCAAAAAATATATTATAGATGGTTAGTCAATGAGGTAAATTATGCAAATGTTTTTTTTGATGCTTGTTTGAAGCCTTATCCTCTTATCACTGACTCAATGACAACCATTTGATTGAACATGCCTAACTTGTAAAAATACAAAGGTCAAATACTATATTAATATGATTAAAAACTTCAAATCATGGCTTTATATTAGTAACCTGGTTTAAGGGGAGTAACTCAAACAAATTGTAGATGAACTTCAAAAGATTCTTCAAGAGCTTTATTTTTTTATTTTCTCATGAAATGATGAGTTGGTAAAGAATCTATCAAATGATGGTAGATACTCAATCAACTTGGGATATGAGGATTTAGAGCAATCACAATTTTCTACTCCCAAATATTTTCCTAAGAAGAATGTGTGGTCACTAGAGGTTCTCCTTGAAGCCTCAATATTCCTTTAGTTAGCAGTTTAAAGTAAGATTCTTACTAAAAAGTCTACAAAGAAGAGGATATGATGGACCTTTCATATGTGCTTTATGTAGGGTTATGCATAAGGGGTCGGACCCAAAACGTACTTGTAAAAAATAGGTGAATCCATTTCGAAACTGCGATGAATCCTGGCCAACCTCACATCGAAGGAAATGGTGAATTACTTTGGTTTCTAAAAAAAATTGGGAAAAAATGGTGACTTTGATAGTTTTGGCTGGACCGGGTGGAAAACGTGTTTCGGATCCAATCGGATGCATACTAAGGTCCGGATCCGATCTGATGCATACTAAGGTCCAAATTTGGTCTGATGCATACTAAGGTCTAGATCCGATTTGATGCATAATAAGGTTTGAGGTCCATTTGATGCATAATAAGGTTCGAGGATATGCCCTGATGCATAATAAGGTTTGAGGTCTAGTCTGATGCATAATAAGGTCTAAGGATCTAGCCTAATGCATAATAAGGTCTAGGGGTCCGATCTGATGCATAATAAGGATCAAGGGTCCGATTTGATGCATAATAAGGTCCAAGGATCTAGCTCGAAGCATAATAAGTTTTAGGATCCGATCTGATGCATAATAAGGTTCGAGGATCTGGCCTGATGCATAATAAGGTCTAGGATCTGATTTGATGCATAATAAGATTCGAGGGTCTATTGATGCATAATAAGGTCTAAGGGTCAAGTTTGATGCATAATAAGGTTCGAGATCGAGTCTGATGCATAATAAGGTCCGAGATTAGGTCTGATGCATAATAAGGTATGGGTGACGAGTTTGATGCATAATGATGTCTAGGGTTGGATTTGATGCATAATAAGGTCTAGGTATTAGGTCTGATGCATAATAAGATTTGGAGGGTCCGATATGATGCATAATATGGTTTAAAAAGTGGCCTGATGCAGAAAATGGTCCGATATCGGGCTTGATGCACAATATGGTCTAGTACCTTGCCTGATGCAGAATACGATCTGCATGCAAAAAATGGTCCATCATTGACCACCTGCCACGTGTCACACAATCGATCACCCATACTGCATGTCCAATACAATTCTACCATGTGTCGACTCCATCCATTCTATCTATAAAAGGGCATCAACTATCATTTTTTGAGTTCATTTCTATGACTGCACCCAACCAGAGTGAACCATTATCGAGCAACCAATTTCTCCTATTTCTCCTATTTCCAAGTTTCCAACTTCTAGCAATGGCCACTACTTCCACCCCTATTCCAAAGTTCAAGAACCCTTCTTGCACTTTAATTTTAGATTTGCTAATAACCCTAGGTACAAACTTATCATGGTTAGAAGATGCAGGTTTGACAACCTTGGTGTCAATGCCACATTTCAAAACTGATAAAGTCCTCTTGCAACATATTATTTGTAGTTATGACCATGACAAGGCCATTGTCAAAATGAAAATATAGAATAGAAATCTGTCGTTCACCATCACAACTGCAGACATTCATAGATTGACAAATCTTCCTTTCGGTGATTGTCCTCCAGTTCAAGCGAAGTGCCAGCTCTCTATAGAAGAGAAAGGCTACCTCGAGAAAATGTACCAACTCACCACAGAATATTTGGTAGGTATAATTCTTGTGTCTTAGAATCTGTTAATGCTAAAAATTTCAAATTTGTAAATTGTTATCTATTTTTTTTGCAGCTTTCACCGCCAAGTCAAAAAGAGGGTTAACAATCATCGATGTTAAGAATACAAATTTGAAGGCCATTATTGAGTTCTTCCAGGCAAGACTGATTCTACTTGGAAGATCAAAAATTCTATTTTGGGCACTATCATATGTTATTCATTGTGAGCATCATGAGAGGTTCGATTGGTGCACCTATATTGCAGATCGCATCAAGGCCGAGCTGCATGCGGTGCAATTGCAAACCAGCAAGACACAACCCATTGTGGGCACTATTAATTACATTTTAGCACTTTATTTTGAAAGTTTTCATGATTTGCAAGATACTCATGTTCCTACTATAGTGCATGCAACACTACAAGCCATTGCCTTGACACCAGAGGAATTGAAGGTAATCAGTCCATATTTGACAATAAAAAAGTATTTTATATTTTAGCATATTTTCATTTTTAAATTTTTCTTTTCATCTAAATGTAGGGTAGGGCAGCCACAATAAGGACTAAACAAGATGTTGCCAATAGGAGTCATAGGCCAGAGCAAACTGGTGATTCTGAGGACACTAGATCAAAAATATCACCATTATAGAGGCCACCAAAATATTCGAGGCAAGCTCCTTCACCTGGTGGATCTCGTACGCCTAGGTATGCACAAAATGTGTAGGCTGAATCTAGTGTGGCCACCCCCTCATCCCCCATCGATGCCCAAATTCAATAGATTTCATCATCTTCAGGTAAAACAATGTGTATTTACTTTGAATTATGTTTTTTTCTATTTAATTTTTAGAATAATGCTAATAAATTTTTTTATGTTTTCAGCCACCTCTCAATGACAAACTATGAGAATGAGAGGCCATATGGCACCACCGCTTCCACCACAACCATAGTTTCCACAACAACAACAATAGTTTCCACTACAGCAGCAAAAGGTTCCACCACAACATCCACGTTCACAACAACAATGACAGGCACAACCTACACAGATGAGAGGCCAAACATGGGTTGGAGGTGGAAAACAAATTTTTCATAGAGATCACTAGTAACACAAAGTTTTAGGCCTAGGTTCTCATATTTTTCATTTCACACTTCTTCACAGGCACCAGAAGTTTCATCCGTTGGATTGGATAATATCCAACTTGATGATGATTTTCTATTGTAGGGCAACATTTTAGGCTTTAAGGCAACAAATGTGCTTCAAGATCCACTGGGTCAAGCACAACAATAGGAAGCCCCTACACCTGAGCAGAGATCATTCCCAAATCCTAAAGGAAATGACCCTCATCCTCAAACTGAGGATGACATTGTTAATTTTGATGAGAATGTTTTAATGGTTGAAAATATGGAAGCAACCATGAAACAAATTGTGCTTCAATATTTGCAAGAAATGAAGGATTGGGAATATCGGGCCAAGGTCCTAATAAAGCAAATAAATGCCCGATATGAAAATTATGCAAAAAGAGATTCAATTTATTCTTTGGTTCAGTATGAACTAGAAAAGCTTAGCGACCTACTGAATCAAGCCACAACAGGAACAATGAATTCTGAAATTGTGTATGATGATGATGTTTTAAATATTGTTGTCAGCAGATTAGAGAATATTAATGTTGAAGCCCAAGATTTTTATAACCAATGGGCTTCCGATAAGGAAAAAGTTGCACTTGTTGAGTCTACCAGGGATGTGGTTGAGGTAAGAAAATATTTATTTATGTTTTAATTTGCTTTTGTAGTTTATTTTTATATTTCAATTTTCTTTAAAACAAGTAATAATTTTTTATATAACTATTTTGAATGATGTTTTCATTTTATTTTTTGTAGTCAAATTTTGAAAACCTAAAAATGCAAGTTAACAACATGCAGCTTAATATCAATGCGACAAAAATATTTTTGCTAAATGCAATGGAAATGAAGAAAAAATGCAATTAAAAGTGGTGGATAATAATCGTTTGAGAAGATATATCAGGGAGAAGCTCCATGAAGATCCGGACATCGTACTACAACACTAGAAAGAAAAAGAAAAACTTCCAACAATACTCGAAGATCCAAACCAACAAGAAAGTGCATTGTTGGGGAGTATTGTGAAAGTTCAAGAAAACCTAGTCAGACTTGGTGCATTGTCGAAACAAGGTGTCAAGCAAGGAGATAAAGGAAAAGAAGTCGTTGTTGCAAGTGAATCTGATGCAGCTATCCTGGAATAAGATATTTTACAATGTAAAAAAGTTTTGAAGTTGACTGCAGTCAACAATTTTGTACAATGTATTATATTTCCAATCGTATTAATGAAAACTATATTTTCAAAATTTGTGTCTTCAGTCATTCAAAGGTTTTTTGCATTTATAATTTTGTGTTGCTTTTCTAGTATTACTCGCCAATATTATTTACTATCTTCATCTCAAACAACAAAAGAATATTTTTGTTGATCAAAATTCATACATTAACAATACAATACCAATACTGTGATATAAAATATAAGACAACAATTTATCAAGGCAGTTGAAACAATATGATATAAAACATACAATATTTAAAAGTGCAATGTGATATAAAATGTACAATTTTTAAAAGCATAATGTGATATAAAACATACAATTTTTAAAAGCATAATGTGATGTAAAACATACAATTTATGAAAAAGTAAAATTTTGAAATCTTGTACATCTGAAACAACATTGTGAAATATAGAATGAATAGTTGTGAAATATGGAATGAACAGTTCTCAACTTGTGAAACAACATTGTGAAATATGGAATGAACAGTTCTCAACTTGTGAAACAAATATTAAGCATAGCGCATTTTGAAACAAATATTGTGAAATATGATAACAAAGAAAGTCAAATGTTACATTGTTGTGAAATACTAGAAAAATCAGAATTCAGGTAGCTAAAACGAACAATTTTCAACTTATCTAGAATCAATCTGTGAAGCCACCATTTGATCACTAAAAGCATCATTATCCTCCTTATCGATCATATTCATGATACCCCTTATATCTGCAATTGAATTCTAGTATGCTAATGCTCTATCATATGGAAATTTGTCCAACTGATATGATGACACATAAATTCTTAAACAATTTTCTAGATTTTTGTCTAGCCTATTATGGAGCTTAGATTTAACAAAATATAGTGCACTAAAAACCCTCTCATCTTCCATAGATCCCAAAATCATTGTTTGACATAATTCATATAAACAAAAGTATTCACTAATCGTATCTTGTAAGATACTACTTGGATACAACTTTTGCCACAAACGTGCAATGGAACCAGTCTCATGGATATTACTCAAAAGTGATGCTTGATGAACCATTGTTCTTCCAAAATGTTGTGATTGTTGTCTTAAAATATCTTTGTTGAGTATACCTTTTATTTCAACACCATTGACTTCCACACTTTTACTGAAATGCTCAATAAGGTTGCCCATATATTTAATAAACAACTCTTGTGTAGATTTTTGATCATTGCAAGAACCCCAAAACAAAGGGTTAACAACACCCATGGCCTCAAGCAACTCATGTCTTTGAAACCGATCTCTTATCTCTTTTGTCAATGATTTTGCTATGTTGAACAATTTTTTCTTTGTATTGTGTAAAACAACTTCGTATCTATTGTGTGTTACACAAAATTTTTCAACATCATCAATAACTATACTTGACTGTCTTTCATAACAATATAGAGGTATCATATTTTCATGAACATTAATACAAATATTATCATTAATGTCAAACTTCAAAAAACTATTTGCATCTTTCACGTTTGTCAATGTTTTCCAACTTTCAAATAAGGGATCTGTAAAATCTGGTTTGAACACATATAACCTATCAATAATCACACATATTTGCTTTCTCATCCTCATGAAATCAATGATATAGATGGATCTCTCTTGTGCAAGTTTAGTCAATCTGTTCATTTCTTGTAACATTGGAAGAATACCACATAATGTTAAAAGAGTTTCCAAGTTAGTCAAATGGAACAACATATCGTTTGCCTTATCAATTGCCCTACTATTTGTGTACATAAACCCTATTAAAGATTTATATTCTATAAAAACTTTGAGTGCAGGTTGATACAATGAAATCCACCTTGTATCCACATCTTTCAACAATTTTTTTCCTTCTGTAACTCCTAGTGCAAATTGTTGAAACTCTGCAAACCTTTTAGGACTGCAAGAAAAATAAGAATGTATTTCATGAATGAGGTCTTCCACTCTAGCAACATTTTCAAAAGTGCTCATGATTTTATATGCAAGATTCACTCTATGAGCCATGCAATGAATGGGTATCATATATGGGGCAACTGAGGTTTGGAGTCGAACACACAGGTCGTTCCTGTGCCCTTGCATTATAGTAGCACCATCAGCTCCAATGCAAATTAACTTTGTGGCTATGTCAATATCATTCATTCCCGCAATTTCCTTTAAACTGGTCAAAACAACATTATAGATGTTTTTTGCATTTGAACTTTCCACCATATTATGTAATCCTAGCAAACTAGGTTGCCTCACATGATTTTGAAATGTGTACACATGCATGCAAATCCAGGATGTGTTGTCCACAACCGTCACCTCATCAATAGAAAGTGAAATGAATCTGGAAAGTTTTACTTTCTCCCTCAGGTCCTCCTTCTCAACTAAAGATAGATATTTTACCATTTCCCAACCACTTCGATCTGACCAATGGGAACTAGGAAGGTTTTGCACATCAGCTAGTTGATAAAGGTGCTTATAATCAATAAAATCAGACATGGGTCTACCCTTTTTGAGAATACTAAATACAACAACAAACTACAAACTTTTTGAAGTTAAAATGGTCTTCTGCATTTTATGAAATTGGGTTTCAATCGTTCCACCTTTCTCAACAAGGGATTGTTGTTGCTTTAAGTGATTCTCATAATCTATTGCATATCTGACATGCATACATTCTGATGCATCCTTCCACCTAACATCTTTTGTAATTTTACCATCACTTCCTATAACTTTTACATATACTTTGCCAACATGTTTTTCTATTGTATCTTTCTTAGTTTGCAACCTGTGATCCTTACCTAGTTTCCAACTACAAATTTTGCATCTACATTCTTTTTTATTGACTTGGTTGTCTGCAGTCAAGACCGCCTCAATCCAAGGAAATTTTTTTGCCCATTCATTCTTAAATGATCTTCCAATAATCCAGTTAGAATCTATCTTCCTCTTTTTAGAATTTTTGCTTGAAGATTCATAAGAAGTTTGTAGTGTATTTGATTTATCACTTTCATTTTCAACTTGCATATCTTGGTTAGGAATATCTTCAAGTGATTGTTGGATGTCATTGGTAAGAGAATTTTCTTTAGAAGGCATCTCTTGGTGAGGAATATCTTCAAGTGAATGCTTATCAAGGTCAACAGGGTATTCTGCATAGTAGCATACAATAATATTCTTTACCATTTTTGGATTTTAAAAAACTAACTTACAGATAAAAAAAATTCATATTGAAAATAATTACAAAATATAATGACAACTAACTGTTTGAAGAAGAAAGCAGTATTGAAAATAATTACAAAATATACAACTAACTATTTATAAGTCAAAAATCATTTGTACCTCAAATTTGTACGGATGTCGATGGCTTGTTTGTTTTTGATATATGGCTAAAATATTTGAGGATACTCTTTTCAGTAGAATATTTGGCCCCCTTCTTTCCATTGTCGGTGGGTGACATTTTACTTGTAAAGAAAGTGTTTTTCATTTTAGAAAAGTAATAAAATGTTAAAGAGATGTTACTTCTCTTAGGCCTCAAGATAATATTGTAATTAGAATAAACAGATGGTCGGTCGCTAGAAAATAAATACCTATTTCCTACCATGTTTTATTGTGATTTTGTTAGTGTATGCCACTACTACATTTTCTGGTGATAACACTTGTAACTGATAAGAGCACAAAAATATGCAATATACAAATTCAAATTAAATTCAAAAAATAAGTTCTCTATGCGAAAAATAACTAGAGATACATATATGGAACAATATCATATTATAGTATAAAAAAATAGAAGAAAACCTACAATAGTAGAAAAATAGAGCATTGACATATTTTCAATAAATGATAGAAAAATAGCAGAAGAAAAACCTACAATTAGTTGACAGAAAAAAAAATCTTATTACTATAAGTGCTTCAACTTATATTCAGAATGTCTTAAGAGAAACAGAGAACCTAGTGCAGAACGTGATCCGATAGTCAATCCTAGTGCAGAATAGGGTCCAAAAATTGGCCTTGTGCAAATCAAAGTTCAATGTTGACCTTGTGCAAATCGGGATCCAGTGTCGACCTTGTGCAAATTAGGATCTATGTCGACCTTGTGCAAATCGAAGTCCAATGTCGACCTTATGCAAAATGGGTTTATGTTAGGTGGAATAGGGTCAATGTTCAGCCTTGTGCAAAACATATTTTGATGTTCGACTGGTGAAAATAGGTCCAATATTTACCTTATGCAAAACTAGGTAGTTTGATCTAAGATATTTTGTAGAACAGGGTCCATATTAAAAGATCATTTATTGAAGATTGATCTATTGTAGAACTAGGTTGATATACTTTTAAAAGGTCCAATATCGTCTATTGAAAATAGGTTTAATATCTCTATTGTAAGGTCCAATCTACTATAGAATAGGGTTCGAATATCGATCTTCTCTAGAATAGGGTCAAGATATTGATTTATTGCAGAACTGGGTTCGGTCTATTGTAGAACACAATCTGGATGTCGATCTGGTGTAGATCAAGGTCCGATTTGGGTCCGCATAGAGTTTTGTTCTGGATCAACTAGTTTTTGCACATGGTCGAAGTTCGGTGGAATTCTCGATTCTGTAATAGTTTGAATGTTTTAAGTGGAAAAGTATCGTTGGCGTGTTAGTTATATATAGTGGTATACTTGGCGAACTTGGTGGGATAATTTTAAAATTTTAAAATTTTTGGGTGAAAAGTGTCCTCATTCTGGCAAAAAATGATGGCGAAGTTTTATAAAAATTCGTAATACTATTATCAACGGATGGCGAACCGACACCTTAAAAAAATTTTAAAAATTTTGGGCGAAAGGGCCGACCTTCGGGTCCCCCAAACTCGCCAATTTGAGTTTTCAAAAATGCAAATATTAGCCCAAATGGTGAATATTCGTCGTTGTGCATAACCTTGGCTTTGTGTGAGAAGGATCTAGAAACACCAAAGCATTTACTTCTTCATTGTCACTTTGTTCACACCATTTAGGGTTGCTTTTTAAAAATATAAGAATAAATTGGGTAGCTCCATCATCATTTAAAGAATTGATAAAATATTGGATTAATTATTTTAAAGCTAAAGCATAATGTATCATAAGGAGGATTTATCTTGCCATTATTTTTTGGAATTTATGGCTTGAAAGGAATAATATAATGTTTAAAATAAATCTCAAGTTCATGTCCAAGTTTAAAATCATATTATTGCCTCTCTTGTAGAACGTTTAGAGATATGATGCTCATAATGGAAAGTCTCAAGTGCAGAAAAAGACGTGGTAATAACTTGGTTATAGGATTTGAACATACATGGGAGAGTCATTTACAATAATGACATTAAAACAAAGGATCTACTTCAATTCATGGTAAAATAAAAATGTTTAAAAATTAGGTTTATAAAACTTGGTTTTTATGGTGCTTCTAAAGTAAATCCAAAAAATTTGATGGAGGTGGTTTTTTTTTAAATAATAGGTAGAATTATTTTAACCTACTGAGAATCATATGGAAATTTAACTAACAACTATGCAGAGGCTAGGGCACTTTTACATGAATTAAAATTGCAATAGAAAAATGATGGAATATATTTCAATTGAGAGGGATTCACAAATTATCATTACTACTATCAACAAAAATGGATGTGGAAATTAGATGAAAAATAATATTATTATTGATGTTCATAATCTATTATTAGGGAAATTCTATTGGAAATGTGAGCATCTCTATAGAGAAGGAAATCAAGTAGGCAGTAGATAATTTAGTCAATCATTGTGTTGATCTTCTTCTTGGTGAAATTTAAAATTTTGAAGGCAACTAACTGGCCAAGTGACGTTTTATTTCTTAATAAAAATGATGTCAAGGAATTGATTATGGAAACATGGCACTTTAAAGAATATGAAGAATACATTTAATAGAGAAAGAAATGAAAAATATTTGTAATAAAAAGACATTGGATATGGTTTAATTGAACCATCAAAAAACCTAATATTTTGGTATTTAATGGGAGTGACCCCAATAGAAATCAATATAAATTAAAAAAAAAAATGAATATATATATATATATAGTATTCTACTAGCAAAAATCTTAGAGAATAGGGATAGCAGGAGTGGGAGCAGTAGGATTAGCAGGAAGGACACAAACTTGATAGGGTTTCTGCAGTTTACAACCCCATGCCCAAGTCAGATTTAGAGGATTCAAGCCACAAGGTGGATTTTTCATGGGACCCAAGAGAGCATCAAATTGATCCAGGAATACGGTCTTTGGTCACATGTAGTCGGTGGAAAAATAAAAATCCTAAAATCAAATTTTGTTTTATAGCCTGAAGAGGGAGAGCTCTTCATTCCTGATAACCTGGTTGATATGGCAAAAGACCAAGGGAATCTAAACCTAGTTGGACATTTTATGGGTGTTCATCCTAATTTAGATGCAGTGAGGAAATGGGCCTTCTTAAATTGGAGACCAAACAGATACATGGAAATTGTGGTGTTGTCGAAAGGTTTTTTTATGATTAAATTAGTTTGTAAAGAGGATTCAGATAGGATCCTATGGGGAGGCCCATGGTTTTTCAGGCAACAAGGGATCTTTTTGGGAATATGAGAGATATACTTTGATCTAAAGATGTAGAGTTTATCCTAAGCTCCAGTCTGGGTAAGACTTTTGAGCCTTCCATTTTATTTTTGGAATGAAGAGGTGTTTGAGGGTATAGCAAAGGAATTTGGACAATTAAAATTCCTATACCTTACCACTAAGGCTTGATCAAGGATTATTTTTGCAAGGATTTATGTTAACGTGGACTTAGAGAAGAATTATTTTGAGTCAATTCGGTTGGTTTCGATGTTGGGTGTTTAGAACCAAAGAATTGAATATGAGAATGTACCAACTAAATATAGTATCTGTAAAAAAATAGGGCATGGATCTAGTGTATGTCTATTTAGAAAATAAGTGACCCAAAATAAAATGGCTTGGTATAAAAAGCAGAGCGGAGGAGAAAGTTCTGAACAACACAAAAATAAATGAACTAAGGATGATAAGAGGGAAGAACAACAAAAGGAAGTTCCAATCCAGTAGGACATATTGGAAGAAGGGGAAATCATGGAAGAGTATCCAGCAAATCCCTAATAAATCCAAAAGGAAATTAATGAACAAGACGAAGAATATTCACCCAAAAATTTGGACCAGATAAAATCCCTAATTCCGAAATCTAGTAATCCTAGGAATAGAATTAAAAAAAAAAAATTATTTGAATGTCTAAGTGATAACATAGAATAATTGGTAGAAACAAATGATGAATCCCAAGAAGTGGAGGTAGTGCTAGAAAATTAGTGGGATGTTAATGTAGGAACCAATCAGAAGAATTTTTTTTAAAATAAAATAAAGTAATTTTCTCTGATAATGAGGAAAAAAAAGGAAAGGTTTTATCTACCCCAATGAGAATCACTAGAAAATAAAAAAAGAAAGGGTAGATGTAGGAATTGACCTGAAGACTAGCATACCTACTAATCAAGAAATCAGAGAAAAAGAAACAACTGCTAATATTGTGAATGGTACCCAGTCTATATTGGATTGGGATGGAGGGAAAAAGTAGTAGAACAAACCCAAAAAATGAAGATAGTTTCTTGGAATGTGAGGGGTCTCAATACCCCCTCTAAGCATAGAGTAATCCAAGCATTGAGAAGAGAAACTGACCCGGATATCATGTTGTTACAAGAAACAAAACTTGATGAACCTCAAGCTGAACTTATCAAATAAAGACTATAAAGAGGGGTCGATTTTGTGGTAGACCCATATTTAGGGCCCACAAGAGGCCTTTTAAGTATGTGGAATCAGAATAGATTTGAAGGAAGATTAATAGTTTTGAACTGGAGCTTCATGACTATCCATTTTTGATAAGGAGGAAAATCAGCAATGGATAGTTACTAATGTTTATGCTCTAAATTCAATTATAGGAAGAAAACAGTTATGAAAGAATCTAAGCCAATTAAGGAATGCATTTATGGATCTTCAATGGGTTTTGACAGGGGACTTTAAATATATCATTTACCCTTCAGATAAAAATGGAGGGAGTCAGTCCATTACTGAAGGCATGATAGATTTTGTAAATTTTATAAATGAGAATGAAATTATGGATATAGAGCTTCTAAGAGCAAAGTATAGTTGGAGTAATAGACAACTAGGAGACCAATTAATCCAAATTCCTTTGGATCATTTTTTTGTTGTCACAAGAGAGTCTTCTCCTTTTTGGGAATTCAACCCAAACAACCCATCCGAAGATAGGATCTGATCATAATCCACTAGTTTGGGAGTCATATGTCCAAAAAAGAACCTTTAATAGCCCTTTTCATTTTGAGAATATGTGGCTCCAACATGAGTATTTGGAAAATAGGATTGAGGATTTGTGATGACAGGATTTTTCTAGAAGTAAGTTAGCCCAAGTGGCAAAAAAACTAAGGTTTATAAAAAAATATCTTAAGGTGTGGAATAGGGAGGTTTTTGGTGATCTTCAGAAGAAAAATGTAGAGTTGAAAAAACAACTAAATGATTTAGAGTCAACCCTTCAGTTTGAAAATCTATCTTGTTTTGAGAGCAAAAGAAAAGGAGCTTTTGTGTGAATTCCACAATATTTTAGCTTGTGAGGGAATTTTTGGAGGCAAAAATCTAGAGTTACCTAGCTAAAGGAAGGTGACAGGAATACCAATATTTTTCATGTCTCTACCTTAAGACATAGGAGTTATAATAAAATTAAAGAAGTGGTTAAACCTGATGGATCAATAACTTTTGACCCCATACAAATAAGAGAGGAGGTTGTTAATTTCTTCTTCAACCTCATAGGTGTGGAAGATCCTATAAATGAGGCTGCTTTAGATTCAATACTTCCAAATATTCCTTGCCTGGTTCCATACCAATTATATAATTACTTGCTCAGGCCCTTCAAAGAAGAGGAAATTTGAAAAACTGTGTTTGGGATGCATGGAGACAAGGCCCCAGGACCTGATGGTTTTACAACTATTTTTTCCATAATTTTTACCATATTGTTGGAGGGGATGTCACTCAAGCAGTAATGGATTTCAAAAAAACTCAGTTTATGCCAAGAGATGTCAACTCAATATTTCTAGTTTTAATAGAAAAAGTAGTTGGAGCCAAGTCTTTTTCTGAATTTCGATCGACAAGTCTTTGCTTATTTCTTTACAAAATTGTTTCAAAAGTCCTTGCCAATAGATTAAAAAATGTATTACCATTTATTATTGATTTCTAACAAGGAGGTTTTATGAAGGGGTGTCAAATTTTAGATGGAATCATTACCATTCATGAGGTAATTCATTCCATTGATAAGAGTGGAAATGCAATAATGTTACTAAAGTTGGACATGAACAAGGCATATGATAGAGTCTCCTTGGAGTTCCTAATTAAGGTTTTGAGTAGGTTTGATTTTCATCAATAATAGGTAAGTCTTATCAAGGGACACTTCTCTTCTACTATATTTTCCATCCTAGTGAATAAATCTCCAGTAGGGTATTTTCCAAGCAAGAGGGGGTTGAGACAAGGAGATCCCTTATCTCCCTATCTATTTAGTATCCTTGTTGAGGCTTTGGGAAGGACAATCTCAATGACTTCAACAAGCGGTAGGGTTGATGGGTTCATCACAACTACTAATTTGTAACCTGTGTCCGACCAGTAGCTTGTGGATGATACACTTATCTCTTTAAAATTCTCTATTCCATAGGCAAAAGAGTTAAAATTGATCCTGGATTAGTATGAGCAGGCTACAAGTCAAAAAGTTAACTCTGATAAGAGCAAAATTTATTTTTTGAACACTCTTGGCCCTAGACAGGTTAAGTTAGCTAGTATCTTTGGCTGCAGCATTGGAGACCTTCCAACCACCTATCTAGGAATACCACTATTTAAAATAAGGATGAAGGTAGCTCTATGGAACCCAGTGGTGGAGCATTTAATAAAAATATTTCAGGTTGGAGGGGTTCCTTACTTAGCCAGGCTGGTAAATATCAATTGTCAAGTCTTCACTTCAAAACAGACCCATTTACTTCATGTCTCTTTTTAAAATGCCAACCAAAATCTGTGAGAATAGAGCAAATTCATAGAAACTTCTTGTGGTCTAGAGCAGAGGAGAAAAAAATAATAGCTTTAGTGTCTTTGGATAAGGTGTGTTCCAGAAAAGAAGTGGGTGGACTAGGTTTTAGAAAGCTAAGGAAAATTAATTTGGCCCTAATGGGTAAGTTAGGATGGAAACTAACAACTAATGTAAATCTTAATTGGGATCACATCCTTAAGGTAAAATATTTGATATCTACCTCAAATTTCTTAGAGGTAGATAATCTACAAAAATGGTCATACCTTTGGAATAATCTTCAAAAAACCAAGCCACTTTTACAAGGAAAATACTGGCAAATTGGGGATGGATCCCAAGTACACTTTTGGAATGATAAATGGATTAAAAGTATTCCTCTTAGTGAGGATCCAAATTTTGCAGGGTTAAAACCTTCTATTGAGGCTGCTTATGGGGACCTAGTCAAATATTCTATAATCATTGAGGAAAATAGTAAGAAATGAAATATTTATAGGTGGATAATATTGATGACAAAAATCAATAAAATATAAGGAAGCTAAATATTCTTCTATAGGTCTATTTCTTGAACAATACTAGATCTTCAGACTCTCTTATTTGGATGAGCCAAAAGGAAGGAACATACTCAGTAAAATTAGGTTATTATCTCCTTGAAAGGGAGGGCTTTGGATGGCTACCAGTAGCTAAGATTTGGATCAAAGACCTCATTCCCAAGATATCCCACTTCTATTGGATAGCAATCCAAAATAAGGTCTTGATCGTGGATAATTTACGTAAAAGAGGCTTCACATTTCCAAATAGGTGTGTTCTCTGTGAAATGAGTGAGGAACATATTGATCATCTCTTTTGTACCTACCCTTTTATAGTTGAGCTTCTAAATAATATTTTGAAGAACTTCTAGGTAGAGTGGGTTCTCCCCAAGTCTCTCTTTGATCTTTATCTTCAATAGGAGTTCCCCTTCAAAAGTAAAAGGTTGCAAATGTTATGGAGGCTAAGTCTTCCACATGTTCTATGGAGGGTATGGAAAGAAAGGAACCAGCATATCTTCAAAGACAAGAAGAGAACTTGCACATCAGTGGAAAATAGAATTTTAAGTGTAGTGTTGGAAAATTTAGGTATCATAAAGTTCAACAATGGTTTTGAACCAGACCGAGAGAAAGAAATTTCTAGAGTTTTGGGGCTAGCTTCCAATTATCAAAATTCTTGTTCATCGTCAGTTCATCCATGAACCAATTCAAAATGGAAAAGACCTCCAAGTGGATGGATAAAATTGAACATTGATGGAGCAACAAAAAAAATCCTGAGAAGTTGGAGTAGGAGTGTTAGGATCCTACTATAAAATAAAATCAAATAAACACACTCTCACACAATTTCTTGGAAATAAACTCACATAAACATCATATTAATATTCAAAACAAAATACACATTATAACAGAAATTTGCATAAAGGAACAATCTCACAATAAGATAGAATCACAGGCCTCTTCAAGGGGGCAACCTCCTTCAACACTTCATTAATTTGCAAAAAGATGAATACATTGGTGTCTTCTCGGGTATTTAAAGAGTTCCCTTCCATGGTTGGCTTACATGTAAAATGCCACCTGGATTACATGCATAATGCCACCCGAATTACATGCATAGTGCCACTCGAATTACATGCACAATGCCACTCGAATTACATGTACAAGGCCACCTTACATACCTATCTACCATGTGTTACATAAAAAGGGTGTCATTTATCATAGGCACTATATAAGCTAAAACTTAGAACATTACAAAATATTAATCATGGGTACTACCCACGTTATTTAGGAATTATTACATCATGAAAGTTATTACATTAAGGGTTAGGATGGGATCCTAACAAGGAGGCATATTTCGAGATCATTGGGGTAGACCACTCTTGGCCTATGTAGAGCCTCTAGGAGATCAAACAAGCCATGTTGTTGAAGATAGAGCAGCCTTTATGGGTGTGTCACTTCTTGGTAAGCTAAATATAATAAAATTAATAATAGAAGGAGATTTTCAAAATATCATTAATATTTTGAATGGAAAACATCCTCCAGAATATAGTAGATATAATAAATGACATTAACACTAAACTAGAGTTCCTTGAAGAAGTGCATATTGACCATGTCTAAAGAGAGTCTAATGGGGCAGCTGACTATCTGGAAAACATGGGTGTACCTTTGGATGAATTGCAATGTTGGGAGTTAATATTCCCTCATAGTGTTCAAGAAATAATTAATAGTGAAGCCAAGGATGATGAACAAAATGAGATTAGAGATTAAATTTGTTAGGGGGATTTTAAATATTTTATGCATAAAGCTTTACTAGTTCATCTAGAGGGAGGAGGTTGAACATACCTGACTACTACAAGTATAATATTAGGGATGAATGAAATAAAATATGACTTGACAGTGAGTCTCCAATAGTGGTGGATCCTTTATTTTGGAACTGGATCGTGTGTTATTGAGCAAACAAGATTATGCCTCTAGCGAACTCCACTTTCTGGTTTGGTCTACTCTACTCTTGGTTTTTTTACTAATCATTATTTTGTGAGCTACAGGTTGCATCTTGTTTCTCAATGGGACTGGAGCTAGTATGTGGGGCTTCTCTAAGTTCCAATACTCATGTTTTTGAGTCCACCTAAAAAACATCAGTCATTATTTGTACCAAAAACCAAAGCATCAAAAGGAAATATGACATGATTGATCCTGCTGAGTAATATGTTTCCACGAGTGTCTCATTGACTAGAGCCATGAATAAGGGACTAGAACTGCATATTGAAAGACCTGCATTCTAAACTGCTTTCTAAAAGATCTTTTTGACTCATCAAAATGTTTGCTCCAATTGTTCTTGGAAAAATAAAAGAAGCAAAAAATCACTTGGAGGACCTAAAAAAGAGGATCTTGAGGCTCAAGGCCCAACAAAAAGTTTAAGATTTGTATGGTTTTGTTGATTGTTCATTATCTGTTACATCTTTTGTAATCTTAAATGATCATGAAGTCAAAAACTTAGATAGTATTTAGGTTTTTTAATCTTCTTGTTTAAGGTCTGAAACCTTATTTTTGAAACCATATTTGAAGTGTAAATCTTATTTTTTGATGTTTATTGTAAAAGGTTTGGGATCCCTTTCAAAACCCCTTCTTCTACCTTTATATATATATATTGATGTAAAAAAAACATTATATTAAAGAATTAGCAGAATACATTTTTACAAACAAAAAATATATATAAATATTATTTGTTGTTTGTTGAAGCTCATTATTATTTTATATAGTATTTAAATTTACACATTTAATTATTTTATATTTATATTTTAGTTTATTTATTTTTTTAGTAATATTTCTTATACACATCCACCATGGGGATTGAATTCGGGTCACATCACCGATAATGCAAGTGGCGTCCTTACCGGTAAACCACACTCACAAGGATTTATATTTTAATTTTAAATTTTTAATTATATTATATTTATCATTTTAATAAAAAAATTATAAATATATATCTAATTTTATATTAAATTCTAATATTAATAATAATAACAATAATAATAATTTTATTTTTAATTTATTAATATAATAAAAATCGACTATTAACAAATTAATCAAAAAATATATTTATTTATAAAAAATTAAATTAAATTTTAAATACAACCTTGCAAGATTCTCTTAAAATATCCATTTCAAGGATTGCAATGATTATCTAGATAGAGTCCTCTTACCTCACACAAATATTAAAATTGAAGTCCTCTTTAAATAAATATCTAAATACACACGAAAAACGTAAAAAACACGTGCGATGAGGTACGCTTGGATATAATACAAAAGGGGCCCTCTTTTATTGTTGAATACAATCATGCAAGGATAAAGTTATGTCGGGTACCGCATTATCGGATAGAATATGAAATGATAATTGTTGTACTTTCAGAAAGGGTGACCTTATTATTTAAAAAATAAAATAAAAGATATTAGTTAATAGGTCTTAATGGGTTTATGGTTTAATGGTGAGACATAGATGATGTAGCTCGTATTAAGGTTCAAATCTTGGTGGCAACATCAAATAGGATTTATATCTTGATACGAGACTATATAGTTTGATATGACTAAGTTGATGTAAAAAAGAAAGGGATAGCTTGATATAAAACTATATAGCTTGATATAACTAAGTTGATGTAAAAAAGAAAGGGATAGCTTTATACGGGAGTATATAGTTTGATAGAACTAAGTTGATGTAAAAAATAAAAGGCGATCCTATATAGCTTGACATGACTAAGTTGATGTAAAAAAGAAAAGGATAGCTTGATATGAGAGTATATAGCTTGACACTACTAAGTTGATGTAAAAAAGAAAGGGCAACCCTTTCAAAACCTAAGTTGATGTAAAAGAGAAAGTACAACCCTTTCAAAACCTTACTTTTTTGTTGATTAAAAAAAAAATACAAGATATTATTAAATATTATTTATTTTTATGACTAAGTTGATGTAAAAGAGAAAGGACAACCCTTTTTCAAAACCTTGCTAATTTAATATATAAAAGTGAAAGGCCAACCCTTTCAAAACCCTGCTTCTTTATTGATTTGGAATATATATATTATATTATATTAAATTAAAAAAATGGTTATGACTAAGTTGATGTAAAAGTGAAAGGACGACCCTTTCAAAACCCTACTTCTTTATTGATTTGGAAAAAAATTAATTAAAAAAACTTGAAGAGTAATCAACCTTTTTACAACCAACATTCCTTGTTTATCATTTACCACTTAACCGAGACTTGTTTAAGCATTATATTTATTATTCATAGGGTCTTGGAATTTTTTTCCCTAGTTCTTTTATCTCTCTAATTCCTAGCTCGTTGGGTAAAGACAAAGTCACAGGGACCTCGACCCTTAAGGGAATCTAATAAGGGTAGCCAAATAGTAAGCACTTGGTTGCTTTCAAGCAACCTATCCTTTTTAGGGTAAAGCACAAGTTTTTATGAGGGATCTTGGGTCCCTCATATCGAGGTTTGAACCTGGGTCTCTTAAAAATGTTAAGATAGAGTGTGGATTTTTGTGAGGGGTTTCGGACCCCTCGCACTAGGGTTTGAACTTGGGTTTCTTGGATGAAAACCCAAGGACCAACCACTACAATATCCCTCTTGAGATAGGGTCTTGAAAAACTTATGCCAAATGTATATAGGATAATAACACATTTAGAGGCTCCATAATAGCATACACTTTTATGTAAATAATTTTTGTATAATGTTACTATTGGTGTTTAATATTTATTTATTTATTTCTAGTCTAACAATAGAGGATGAATATGAAAATATCCTTCTAGAACCTCTTCCTCATGTGTATTAGGTTGAGGATTGGAGAAATATTTGGCAATCCAAGTGTTGGATGAAAGTACACTTCTTTTCCACTCCTCCTCATGCAGATCATGTTGAGGATTGGAGAAAGATTTGATAGTCCAAGTGTTAGTTGGAAGTAAAATTCTTTGCTTGGCTCCACCTAATGCATATCGAGTTGAGCATTTGAGAAAGATTTGGCAGTCTAAGTGTTGGTCAAAAGTAAACATCTTTGTTTGGTTTCTCGTCATGCATATAAGGTTGAGGATAGGAGAAATTTTTGGCAGTCCAAGTGTTGGCAGTCCAAGTGTTGGCCGAAAGTAAACTTCTTTTCTTGGCAATTCATGTACAATGGAATTTTTATTTTCGATAACCTAAGGTATAGAGGAATAGTTGACCCATCCCAATGTGTTCTATGCTACAAAAGTGAAGAAACATTTGACCACCTCATGTTTGAGTGTTAAGAGATGGATTTTAGCTTATATAAATTGAAGCCAACAATTATTTGAACCAAATTAATACTTGGGAAATATGGAAGAGGGGCAGATTTAAATTTGAAGCTCTTCGTATTGGGTGGAAGCTTGGATTAAATTTTATTTGGTGGTAATTGTGGTTGGAGAGAAATGATAGAATTTTTAGAGAAACCTTTTCATCCTTGGATGGTGTCTGGTAGGTCATTTGGAGCAAAGTCATGAAAACTATGGTAGTGTATGCTAAAGAGGAAACTCAAGATGATATAGGGATGATGGAGAAGGCAGTTGAAGCGTAGGATAAATCTAGTTGGAAAACACCCTTGGAAGATTGGATTAAAATTAATACCAATGGAGTTGCAAAAGGCAATTTGGTTAGAGATGGAATTGGAGTGGTCTAAAAAAATCATGTTGGGTCTGAGAAAGGCTAAAAATAATGAAGAAGAAGCCTTATTTATCAAATATGCTTCTATGTGGATGATAAAACAAGGTTATGGGAGGATAATCATAGAATCATATTATCAAATCTTGGTAGGAGATCTAAATTGCATTAGAACTTTGCTTTGGAGATGTGGATGTTGAGTATTCTTATCACCCAAATTAAGGAGTTGTGGAGGGAATCAGAGGATGTGACCCAAATTTATGTGGGTAGATTGTTGAATATAGTGGCAAAATTCTTGGTTAAAATAGGTATTGAGAAGGAGGTAGGGGTTTAGTGGCACAATGGTATGGCTATTGAAGAAAAGAGGATTAGGTAGGTTGGTGATCAAATCCAACGTTTGGCTAATTTGGACAACCGTTACAGATTTACGGTTTAGGAGATTTGGATTCAATGTAGATCTCCTTTCAATGTTGTAACCAAAAGTGGTTAGTTCTTAAGATCTTAGGCTTTAGAGTTATGAATTTTTTTTGGAAAGTTAAAAGGAGGAAACAAGTGCTCTTATTGAATATGGTTGGAAGGAGTCTTGTTCCAAATTGATTCTTTTTAAAAAAATGGGTTATATGGAATTAAAGAAAATAATCTTATACTTTATAGTAGCATTTTAACAATTTAATATTTATGTATAACTTGTTAAGATTTAGTTTCCTCTTTGAAAACTCAAGAGGTAATAGCTAATAGTATTTGATAATAGTTTTAAATTTTAAATTTATATAATTTTATTATTGATTGATTACAAGGTTTGAAATAGTATTAATATTATGTTATTACATATTTTATTTATGTAGTTCAAATTTGGGTCATTTTTTTTTGAAAGTGACTTGATCTTATTAAATAAAGAATAATAAGAGTACACAATTCACAAAAAAATGGGTGGTATGGAAGCACACCCCATAAAGCCTATGCAATGAACCAAACTAGGACCAAAAGGACTTGGAACAACTAAAAATTCAATAAAATGAAATGGAAGAAGACCCACTAACAATAAATTTGCCATAGGGGTAGCACCAATAGATGGAGGGGGATCCTTATATGAAGGATTGCCCCAACCAATGAGAGTATTAGGATCTGTTGGAACTGGCTCCCATCCAAAATCCTCATATTGCAACTCAAGAGTGGCATATATGATATAAGGAAGAAGGTTAGCCCACCCTAAAGAGAAGCCCTAGTCCTAGGATTGTGGGAGTTTTTATGGGAGAGAAATCCATCTTTGGTACATTGGTCTTAAGGGTGGGGGCTACAAGAAACCAGAGTCCTACCCCAGGATCTCTTTAGATCATGATCTCTCTACTGAGAAGAGGAACTCCTTTGGCAGGGTGGGAAGGATGAAATACAAGCCACGATGCAAGGAGCATTTGCCCAATGATTTGGCAAAGACTGTAGATGTTGAACCTCAAAGACAACATTATTTGTCTATGCTTTAATCTGACGTAAACCATTGGAGCATATTAAAGCTTTTGAATACATGAAAAAAGCTAGAGATACTTGTTGCTTAGAAAAAATGTTTTATGACTTTTCCATATGTCAAATAAATATCATCCCTAAAGTTATGCCAATTTTTCTCAATGTTTGTTGGCATTTGGGTTGTATCTCTAAGAAATACCATGTGCCTAGAAAAAGGCTTCGACCTAAAAGGTTTGAAAAAATAGATCCAAGTCCAAGTAGCTTGGGATTTGGGACAGTACCCAAAAACTTGTTTAATGGATTCCTTGCAATGAAAAAAGGGGCATTTGGAAATATGTAGCCCCAAATTAAGAAGGCATTATCCTATAGGAAGCCCTTGAAAAAGGAGACACCAAAGAAAATAAGCCACTTTAGGCTCTAAAAACAACATACTAGAGAGTGTGGAAGCTATTTTTCTAATCTTTGCTAGTTGACTAGATTCTTTACTACCCAGTCAACTTTGGCACCATGGCTAGATATGGTGAGAGCCATAAGTACCCTTTGCAAGATTTATAGATCCTAAAGGGAGTGTCAGGATATCATTTCCAATATTTCCACCATAGATGTAGAGTTCAAACCCTAATTTTATGAACCATTTCAGGTGGGTCTGTGTCTTGAATTGCCTAAAACATCTTCTTGTTGGCCTTAGAGAGATAAAATTGCACTTGAGCATATGCCCATGAAAGCAAAGTTTTGTTATTTTTAGAAAAAATGTCAAATATGATCATGATGCCCTTATGGAAAAATTGAAGGGCTTGGACCCAAGGGACTTTGGCCAATGAATGAACTTGATAAGTGAGAATGGGAGACCACCAAAGTGACTATTGATTGATGGAAAGCCCATTGCTAAAATTATTGTCATTCTAGAGCAGCCAAGGTCAAAGAGTTTCCTAGTCTTTCCAAATACTTTTGGCAACAAAAGGGCCCTAAATTTGAACTGACACCTTCATTACCATAATGGATTGAAGTATAAGCCCCTTCCAGGATTTTCTCCCATGGGGGACACTAGAGACTATGTAATTTTTGAGTAAGAGTTCCCAAACCTCATTACCTTGAATAACATGAATAACCCATTCGGCACACAAAGTAGTTCCTCATTGAAAGGTTTCAAGAAAACCTAGTCCACCTATCTCTCATGGGAGATAGCAAAAGTCCCATGCAACTCTATGAAAACCATATTTCTTTGACAAATATGACCACATAAAATATTGAAGAAGCTTCTCCAATTTTTGATGAGAGGCTTTCGAGGACACCTAAAAATATGAATAATAAACATGAGTGGCAACAAGGATCTTAGAGAAAACTTGGAATTTTATTGTTAAATAAAGTGGTTTGGGAAGCTGCTTACAAAGTTTCTTTTCCACTCTATCAAGAACATGCTACCACAGGGTAGATGATGAATACTGGAAGGTGAAGGGTATTCCAAGAAATTGAAATATTTTTCTATGTTGAATCCACTTCTACCTGTAATAGTTGAGCTAGGAGGGTGTGGGAAAAAATGACTATCTACAGCAATGGGTGTTCTCTCATTGAATACTTGATACAAAATCCAAATAGGTGGTCAAGAATTGAAGGGCTTGCAACATAATGTCTTATACAATTAGGGTGAGAAAAGAGTCATTAGCAAAGTGGCCATTGACCAACTACTGAGAAGTGTCAAGAAGAGAAATCCCTTTCACTTGACCCTTGGTAACAACATCGACAAGGAGCTACCCAAAGTACTTAGCTACTAAGACATACAAAGTTGGGGCAATAGGACACCCTTGTTGAATAGATCTATATAACTGAAAAGAGGAAGAATACTAGCCATTGATAGTAATGCATGCCAAGGCATATGCAAAAAGCATTTTAACTATTCTCAAAAAGTTAGCGCCAAAAATGAGGGCTTATTTCATGGCCAAAATGAAATGCCACTCAATATTACCCTAGGCTTTGGAAAAATCAATTTTAAGAAACAAGGCTTTCTGTTGAGATTTTCTTGCCCATTCCATTCCCTCCTAATCAACAATGATATTGTCTAGAATGTATCTACCATTTATGAAGCCCATTTGTTTTGGTCAAATGATGAGGGGCAAGAGGTCTTGAAAATAGAGAGCAAGGACTTTAACAATGATCTTGCAAGAAACATTGAGTAAAGTGATTGACCTCCAGTCACAAATGTTCTTTGGATCTCTAACTTTATGTATGAGTTGAGAGCTTTGAGATAGACTTGATATAGATTCAGACCAACTGTGTCCCATAGGACCTTATAAAATTCATAAGGGAATACATATATGTCAAGAGCTTTATTATTGGTTGTAGAATTTTTTTTTGCTTTAAGCTCATCCTAAGATAGAAAATTATCACATACGACCCATTGGGAAGTAGAAAGTTGACAAGACACCACTCTTAGACACTATTGTAGAGAAAGGTCTTGAGTAGGGGAGGGATAATGCATGGTGAACACTTATTGATAGTGTTAAAAAAAGTCTTGCATAATGTTTGGGAGGTTTGAAAGAATGTGTTGTCCTTCCCAAATAGACTTGATTGTTTAAGATGGATCATGACCTTTAATATAAAGAAATATTTCTTTGGAAACTCTATCTCCCCATTTGAGCTAGTGAAGTCTAGCCTTGAGTTGAGCTCCCCAAGTTGCATAGGTGTCAATAACCTATTATTGATGCCTCAACTTGACTACCTCCAATTGGAGAGATGTGGAACAAGGTTAGGCTTCAAGGGCCACGATGGCATTTTTGAGTTTGGAGGAGATGGTTGCATTGGATTGACAACAAAATAGGAATAACTGGTGATTGTAAGTGAAAAGAAAATATGTGGTATATTCAATCGTACTATTCCACCACTCAATCCATCCATGATTAAAAAGGGGATGTGGTGCTAAATTCCACACATGGAAAATATGGGCTAGAGGGGAAGTGTGGCAAAGAAATGACACGTTGAAGGAGAACTAACTACTTAATGAAACTCACCCACTATCATTTGATTCAATGCAAAAATGTATGGGGTAGTGGTCCAAGAGGATGACCTTGATGAGAGGTTCCATTAGGAGGTAAAAATGGTTGTCAAAATTAAATGTGGGTTGTCCTGATAGCATTTCCCAATCAAGCCATTTAAGGATCCTATCAGGACTAGCCAGTATATTGGACCATGTGAACCAAGAAAGATGTGGTTAGTGTTGCCCAGTAATGGGATAAAAAAACCTCAATTTTTGGTGTATATAGAACCAAGTGGCCCTTTCATTAGATGTCCAGTGTATGTGGTGCTCACCTTGCTTGCCAAAGCCATCTTCAACCATATTGAATTCATCACATATGACCCCCATGGCAAAAGATAAGGAATCTACAATCCAAAGCTAAAGATGAGATCTTTCTATAGCATTATTGAAGGCATATACATTAATAACCCCTAACATATGGTTATTAATGTGGAACGTGTCCCAAAGCACTCTATTGTTTTGGTTGCAACCATGGTCCTCCAAATAGGATCACCATCACATCACCACAAATGTGGTAATGCCACATCAACTTGGTTCATGGTTTCTATGCAAAAAAAAAAATATATGGCTAGATGGCATGATAGATCGAAGACAACAAAAAATATAAAAATTTCACTTCATAAAGACATATAAATCCTACATATGGAAAATTTTGACAAACTTTGCAAACTACAAATTTAAGTTTGGATTCCATTAGATCCCAAACATTCCAAGAGAGGAATTTCATTGGGGGAAGGAATCCAACGAAATATACTTGCCACCAAGGTACTCCAAGATGCTATAGTTGTTAGAGGTTTCAAAGACATAGTTACCTAGCTATATATTGGACACATAAAGCCACTTATCTATAAAAATATATTTGTCTATATTCCTCCTTCATTGGTTGTAAGAGCACCTTGTATTTTCTAGGGGGAGTGTGCGAGAGGGTTAACCAAGGGTATAGATTGTGAAGCAATCATGGTTGTTTCCTTCGAGGTATGAAAATAAAGAGGTTGGGAAGCCTCTTTGCTATTGTTTTTTGTTGGGGGATCAACCTTTTCCTTGTCCTTCAACTCCTCAATTAGCTTTGAAGAAATCATCAATTTTTACTGTGAGCCTTTAAGAGCAGTCGATCTTGCATTTTTATGCCCATCCACAATCGTACATCCATCCTCCTTGGGCTAAGGAGTTGGCGTACTAGGTTTGGTGGGGCTCTGCTTTTCACTATAATGAGGTATCATGGGATAATATTTGAATTTGTGTTATGATAATTAACATCAAAAACACGTGTTGGGCAAGTTGATGTACAAAACCCATTGGGAAATCATGGATTCACAACTTAGATCTGAATAGTTTCCTTGAGGTCCTGAGATATATTAAATGCAATGCAAAAATACTTTTGAGGATATGCATGGAAAAATTTATCTGCCTAAACAAGGATGACATGACCTGAAGGGGCTACTGTACAACTTAAAAAGGGCCATAGGGAAAGAGGGAGTCCAGGGAATTCATCTTACATGGGTGCTTTGGTGGTCCTTTCTTCAAAAACAAAAATGTTGTGGATCCATGATGAAAAATAAGTAGGGAGATCGACATGTACCAAGGGCCATGCTCGTAAATTGCCTTAGCATGGGCAAATTTTACAAAGCAAAATAGAAAAATCTCTTTATAAGGTTTTGAATCATTATTAGCTTGAATCCATGAGTCCTAGCTACGTTAACCTAGGTCCTAAAGGAAGATTCATTGGAGATATAACCCACAAAGTACCCAACAAGGGTGAATGACTTTAACCATTGACATGCATTGTTGAAATTAGGTAGAGGAAGAACTACATCAGGGGAAAGAGGGTTACCTCGTGTACCACCTTTGAAATAAGCTTTCATGGTCATTTTAGAGGATCCATATTCTTATGTAATTTATTCTATGGCACCAAGGCTATTCACTAGTTTTCTAGGGATGGGGATCATATTTATACTACCATAAACACTCAAAACCCTACGCAGGCCGATGATATTTTGAAAAACCCAGAGGTTCACTCGAATCGCCAAAGCCTCCTACAAAATTGAGATACTAGCTTAAATTTAGAATCGTTATTAATTTATTAACATTCAAATTTGGGTATTTTTATTAGAAGCTAATCTTTTTAATCAATAAATTGGTGTCATTGAATATAATTTTACACTTTAAATAAAAATAAATTTATAATATAAAATTGATTAGTACAATATAAAGTGATATTATAAAAAATATAATATAAACAATTAAAATTAAAATTATTTACTTGAGTAAAAATTTTCAAATAATTTAATTATAGAAAACAAAATGTAGAGTCTCTCATTTGAACACCCTAGTTTTTTTTATTCTCATAGTGAGATTTGTCTATTTGTTCACATTTATTATAGTCTAAATTTAGGTTCACTCATCTTGGAAATATGTTTGATCTATATATGGATTCCTCATAAGTGAAAACAACTAGTTTAATTGTCTTAATTAAGGGAGAATTAGATGCAAATGGTTCCCAGCAAGAGACCCCCAAAATTTGTTTGAAAGTTTAATGAGGTGAGATAATTCCTCTTTATTAGAAGCTCACATTTTTAATCAATAAGCTCATGTCATTGAATATAATTTTACACTTCAAATAAAAATAAATTTATAATATAAAGTTGATTATTACAATATAATGTTATATTAAAAATAATATAATATAAACAATTAAAATTCAAATTATTTAATTATAGAAAAAGAATGTAGAATCTCTCATTTGGACACCCTCATTTTTATTGATTCTCATAGTGAGGTTTATCTATTTTTTCACATTTACTATAGTTTAATTTTTGGCTTGTTCATCTTGAAATTATTTTTTACTGTACATGGATTCCTCATAAGTGAAAACAACTAGTTCAATTGAATACAAAAAAAAGGTCACTTTTATTTATAGTGTTGGAAATTTGGTCAGCCATACATTAAAACAAAAATTCAGGCCATTAGATGATGTTTTAAGCCTTGGAAAGCGTCTCCTTTGAGAGGAGACAAAACGAAATCATAGAGCTTTTAAATTTGTGCAATATGAAAAAAATGGGCTCAAACAGACACCCGAGTCAAAAGTTATGGCCGAAATACTAAGACATGTAATAAACACCGTCGATGTAGATCCGACGGATGTGATTTGCTAGGGTTAGGGTTTGCTTTGTTTTTTCTTACTTAAGGCAGTTTTAGGGTTTTCTTTTATGAAGAAGAATTTTGCATTGTAGCAAGTGTGTGAGCTCTTCTAGAGCCTGTGAGGATATTGTAACAAAGTAATAAAACTCTGCCAGAATTATTCCAGATAATAAGAAGATAATATTTGCTCCAATTTTATTTTATTGTATTATTGTAAATTCTTCATTTGGTATCAAAGCGAGGCGATCGAGAAATTGGGTTCGAGTAACTATGGAATTTTTGCTGCAAGTTTTATAGAAGCTTCTCGGAGATCTCAGTTCATGTTGAAGGGAGCTATTATGGCCAACAACACCAATTCAATTCCGATCCCAAAATTTGATGGTTCCGACTACAAATATTGGAGCATCCGAATGAGGACGATTCTGAAGGCAAAAGGAGCTTGGGCCATATTTGAATCTGGGTTCATCGAACCAAAATATTGGAGTGCATTGAATGCAGATCAAAAGAAGGAGATGCAAGAGAAAGAGAAAGAAAATAATTTGGCTTTGGCTTTCATCTAGTCGGCTCTAGACAAGAGTCTCTTTCCCTGGATTTTTGCCTATGTTTCGACTCAAGAAGCTTGGAAGGCATTGAAGGAGAATTACCAGGGGAGTGCCCAAGTTAAGGAGGTGAAGTTGTAGACCTTGTAGAGAGATTTTGAAAATCTCAAACAGGAGGAGAATGAAACTGCAGGAGATTACTATGTTTGGGTAAAAAGAGTAATAAATAAAATGGGAACACTTGGAGAGTTCATAGAGCAAAATGTAGCAATTAAAAAGGTTTTAAGAACCTTGACAGAGAAGTTTGAAAGTGCATCCCTTATCATAGAAGAAACAAAAGACCTATCGAAAATTGATATAGATTCATTAATTGGATCTCTCACATCTCATGAAGAGAGAATTTCCAAGAGGAAGAAGGATAAAGGAGGTTATATAGAGGAACAAGATTTTTTGAAAAAATATAATGATGGAGGAATATGTCACGGTTGGGGTTCCAGAGGAAGAGGAAGAAATGGAAGAGGAGGTAGAAGAGGCTCCTACGGTGGTAGAGATAGAGGAAGATATCAATATTCAGACAATGACTAGGCTCATGCTACAAGAGAAGGATCCAATGCAAGAGGAAGAGGTAGAGGCCGAGATATGAGAAATGTGCAGTGTTACAATTGTTACAAATATGGCTATTAGAGAGGGATTGTAGGCAAAAAAAATCAGCACATATGGAGAAGAGGATTCCTACGAGGATGATACTTTGTTCTATATGATTGAAGAAAAAGTGGAGCAAGAAGATTTCCTATCTACACATAATAGCATAAAGGAGACATGGATCCTAGACAGTGGGTGCACAAACCTTATGACCTACAAGAGGGATGTATTTTAATATCTTTATTCTTCTTATCAATCCAGTATCAGGCTTGGGGATGAGAAGATCTTGGAGGTGGTTGCAAAAGGAGAAATGGAGGTTCCTACAAGGAGAGGAAAAATAATTACGATAAAAGATATTTAATATGCACCCCATTTGAAGCATTTATTAATGAGTATTGGTCAAATTTTGGAAAAGGATTATAAGTTAGTGTTTAAGGATAAAATGTGCAAAATTTATTGTCAGAGGAGAAAATTGATTACCACGACCAAGAACATACTCTTCCCATTATAGTTTTTAGATCAAGGGGGAGCTCTAGCATTTTTTGGTGTAGAAGGTAATGAGAGGCTATGGCATTTATGATTTAGGAATTTAAATTATATGAGTTTGAAGATGCTTTCACCACTTGTCTACGAGTTGCCAAAAGTTGAAGACTCCAAGGAGGTTTGTGAAGGCTGTGCACTTGGAAAACATGCAAGGGGGAAGTTTATGCATGGTGAAGCATGGAGGGCCCAACATCCATTGTAGTTGGTTCATAGTGACATTTGTGGACCAATGTAGACACAAAGTATTGGTAAATATTCTTACTTTCACACTTTTATTGATGATTTATCCATATATTATTGGGTTTATTTTATTAAGCATAAGGATGAGGTATTCAATTGCTTCAAGAATTTTAAGGCTCTAGTTGAAAATGTTTGAGGACAGATAGAGGAGGTGAGTTTTGTTCTCATGAATTTGATGATTTTTGTAGTGATTTTAGGATTAAAAGGAAGAAAACAAGTCCTTACACAACTCAACAGAATGGGGCGGATGAAAGAAAAAATAGGACTTTGGTGGAGATGACACGGTGCATGATGTAAGAAAAAGGTATGAGTAAGTTTTATTGGGTTGAAGCAATTAGGACTGCTAATTACATTTTAAATAGAAGTCCTACTAAGAGTCTTGAGAATATTACCCCTTATGAATGTTGGTACAACAAGAAGCCAAATGTAAATAATTTTAGAGTTTTTGGATGTGTGGCTTTTGTGCATGTTAATGGTGATAATAGTAAGAAGTTGGATGCAAAGAGTGAAAAATGTATTTTTATTGGGTACAATGAGCAATCTAAGGCTTATAGGTTCTTTAATCCTATTTAACATAAAATAATTGTATCTAGAGATGCAATTTTTGATGAAGGAGGAAGTTGGGGATCATAAAAATTGTTTGTTGAGGATATTTTTGGTTAATAGAAGGTGGAACCAAGCCATGTTTTAGTTCAGCCCAGCCATGAAAAAGTTTTCAATTCATCTTCTAGAAGTGCATCTTCAAGTCCATGAGAAGGTTCTTCCAGTAGTTCTCCACCTCCATCACCACCGGCCAAAGGAAAAGGTAAAATATTGTTGAAGGATCACCCAGAATATCAAATTCTTGATAATAATTTCCATAAGAGGGTGACAAGTAGTCAACATACAGAGATGAATGCAGTGATAGAGAATTTAGAGAACCTGCATCATTATGGAGATGATGACAATGGAGATCCCAAAGGTGATGTTGTAAACTATGCACTTGTTTCACAAGTTTCTAAAGTTTCAAAAGTTGTTGTTGATGATTTTGAGCCTTCATGTTTTGAGCATGCTAGTATTAACAAAGTGTGGATGAAGGTTATGCAAGAAGAAATGTATTCTATTGAAAAGAATGATACTTGGGAGTTGTGTGAGTTTCCCAAGGATAGGAAATGTGTAGGATGCAAGTGGGTCTACAAGATCAAGAAGAACAATGATGGATCCATTGAGAGGTATAAAGCACAGTTGGTAGCAAAGGGTTTCACTCAGAAATATGGTTTGGACTATAAGGAAGCATTTGCTCCAGTGGCAAGGCAAGAAATAGTAAGGATGTTGCTATCATTGGCAGATCATAAAAGATGGAGGGTGCATCATATGGATTTCAAAAGTGCATTTCTCAATGGGTATTTATATGAAGAAGTATATGTGGAACAACCACAAGGTTTTGTTGTCCAAGGAAAAGAATATCAAGTATACAGGTTGAATAAGTCTCTATATGGGTTGAAGCAAGCTCCAAGAGCCTGGTATGCTAGAATCCATGACTACTTCCTGCAGTGTAATTTTGAAAGAAGTAAGAGTGAGCCCACTTTGTACTACAAAAGGGAAGTTAATGATATTATTATTGTATACCTTTATGTTGATGATATATTATTTATAGAGAGTAGTTCTTCTTTGAATGATTATTTTAAACATGATATGAAGAAGGAGTTTGAGATGTCTAATTTGGGTTTGATGAGTTACTTTCTTGGGATGGAAGTACATCAAACTAGCAATAAGATTTTTTTTGTCAATCCAAATTTGTAAGGGATATGCTGAAGAGATTTGGTTTGATTGAATGTGTACCTGTAGCAACACCCATTGCACATGGGAAGATCTTGAGTTTGGAGGATGGAGCTGAAAGGGAAAAAAAATAGAGTCAGGAGTATTGTTGGTAGCCTTATGTTCCTTTGTAACACTAGGCCGGATATATGCTTTGTTGTTTCATAGTGTTCCAAGTATATGGCTAATCCATCACAATTACATTTGAAGGTAGCAAAGAGGATTTTGAGGTATGTTCATGGAACAATTGATTATGGGATCCACTACTCACAGGAAATTAATTTGAAATTAGTGGGATTCAGTAACAGTGATTGGGGCAGTAATATTGATGATAGGAAATCCACGAGTGGCCACTGCTTTTCTCTTGGTTCATGTTTGGTGACATGGAATTCCAAGAAACAATCTACAGTGGCGTTGTCTTCTATTGAAGTAGATTATATTGATCTTACATCGGCAAGTGCACAAGCATTGTGGCTTTGAAAGGTGCTAGGAGAGATTGGGGAGAAGCAAGGGACTCCAAATACTTTATTCTGTGATAATAAAAGTGCCATTAAGTTGGCACATAATCCTATCCACCATATCAGGTCTAAGCATTTCAACATCAAGTACCGCTTCATTCGAGATATGGTAGAGAAGGAAAAAGTTAAATCGAGGTATTACTCCACACATGATCAAGTAGAAAATATTTTTACTAAGGGAGTGATAAAACCTTAGTTTTTGCTGCTAAGGGACTTGATAGTCAGTCCCCTTACTAGTAAGGAGGAGAGTGTTGGAAATCTGGCCAACCATACATTAAAACAAAAATTTAGGACATTAGATGTTGTTTTTAGCCTTGGAAATTATCTCCTTTAAAAGGAAAGGAGATAAAACAAAATCGTAGAGCTTATAAATTTGTGCAATATGAAAAAAAACAGCTCAAACGGACACCCGAGTCAAAAGTTATGGCCAAAATACTAAGACATGTAATAAACACCGTTGATGTAGATCCGACGGATGTGATTTGCTAGGGTTAGGGTTTGCTTTATTTTTTCTTACTTAAGATAGTTTTAGGGTTTTCTTTTATGAAGAAGAATTTTGCATTGTAGCAAGTGTGTGAGCTCTTCCAAAGCTTGTGAGGAGATTGTAACAAAGTGCTGAAACTCTGCCAAAATTATTCCAGATAATAGAATATAATATTTGCTCTAATTTTATTTTATTGTATTATTGTAAATTCTCCATATAGATGTACATATTGCGATGGAATTATCAAGCCTGATCCTCGACATATCAAGAGCCCACTCTTGGTTTTTCACCATGGACCCATGATTTTTGGTCTCAAATAGGTATTTTATGAAAACACTAGGTGGATATAAACCCTCAACTTGCCTTTACCTATTTAGAATTTCATTGAGCATCTAGCATTTCCTTTAGGTCATTTTATTTGCTATACATAAAATAAGTTACATTTGGTTTATCCTAAAAAATGTATATGTTGAAATGAGCCTCGTTAAAAAGCTCAAAGACTTTATTGATATTCAAGAGGATGAAAAGTGCCTCAAATATATATAATATATATATATATATATATATATATATATTGAATTTACATGGTGGAATCGATAGCCGCCACGAATCCGAGCAGGCTGTCCAACTTTTATGGTCACCACAGTATTTTGTGTTGTTCGCCCCGGAAGCCGCCACACAGATCTTCATGCAGTCCGCCCCTATAACCACCATGCCACAATCATTTTAAACCTTTTACACCATTGAAAGCACCAGGAAAAGGACAAGCATTCAGTCCGACGAGGCCCGATATTTGAACCTTGGACCTCCGCCCCCTTATGGGGTTTGGATGAACCAATTGGTCTACACCTCGAACCTCATGCCTCAAATATATTAAACATATATTCTTAGTATTAATCTATTGATCATAATATTAGGGATTACCACTCATAGCCCATATGTTCAAACTAATATCTAGCCCCCAACTTGAAGCTCAACCCTCAAGTTCTAATGTAGAGGAGGTAGAATTTGTCATAGTCACAAATAATAAGTCAAGTTAGCAAAACGAGTTTGCTAAAAATGTTGTGGTTCCTTTTTGTTCAACTTAACAACCTTATATTTCTTGATCATCACCAATAATAAAAATTATTATGCTGACTCTAGCTGCTCTCAATGTCAAAGCACAATATCCAATCCCAAAATTACAAAAAATTGCAAATATAGTTTATTCAAACCCTAATGGAATGTTAGAGCTTCACTTTTTGTGCAATCTATTCTAGAATCTCAATCCCCTCTATGAGTCGCTACTATAACAAATGATAGACTTAGTGCTTAAAATAAAATTTTGTTAAGCTTATTATTCTTGTACATCTTCTAACAAGTGCAAGGATGGGTAGTTTATGCAAGAGAAGAATCATTGGTGTACTTTAGGTGATATTATTGGAACAAGGTACTAGAATATGTTATTCAATAGTTTCAATGCCCTGCAATATTTGGGTGGTGAAGAAGATGATTTAGGAAGAAGGAAACTTGGCTTGCATGCCACATTAATTTCATATCATGAATATGAGAGGATTAATAGACCATATTCATAAGTATTTTTTTTTAATTTCTTATGAAAAAACCATAAAATTGGAATTTCTACCTCCAACAATTTAAGAGGTTTGCTTTTTTGCTAGAGAGTACAAGAAAAATTATTTGGTTGGATAAACACTTTTTATCAATACTCATGAACCTTAAAAGGAGATGTAGCCACATAATTTATTTTACTTATATGTCAAGATAATTTGGAATATTAGGGAATTGACCCTTCTAGTCATGCTCTATGGACTTTAATGGCATTAATACTAAATCTTTTGGGATTCTTAATATTTATGCTCTCAATGATACTATTGAAAAAAAATATTTAAGGAGGTGGAAAATTAATGTGTCCCTCCCACAATATAATTATTTTTTTGGTATTTAATATCATGGAAATTCATTCTATTGATGATCAAACCATAAAGCAAAAGGGGGATTGTTGTTATTTCAATTGTAGGTTTTACATAGTTTTGGAGAATATTATATTATATGGTAGAAGTGAATGTACCCCTATGGAACCATTGTATATATTTGTAAATATTATATTAGGATATGAGTTATTAGATTAAGTTTGTATATTTCCCCTAAAGTATGTATCTATGTTTAGGATGAGTTCAAGTTTCATATAATAAGTGTGCAAGTGTATAGAGTGTGAGAGTGTGCAAGTGTCATATAATAAAGTGTGCAAGTGTGTAGAGTGTGAGAGTGTACATGTGTCATGTAGTTAATTGTACAAATGTGTAGAAAGTCAAGTCATGTGTAGGTTTCAAGTATACAAATGGCAATATGTAAAGCCAAGGGACATGTGTGGTTTGTCTTATGTGTGGAGGAGGAAAGGATGCATCTCCCAGATATGTTAGGAGAGCAATAGTCAAGTATTGAAGAGTCATCTTCTAAGGTTCTATTATAGAGGTAAAGCTCCATTTATTGTATTGGTATAATAATTTTGTATGAATATTGTAACAAAGATCTTGTGTATTTGATTAATATTATTATCAATTTCTATATTAAAACATTGTTATTTTATGAATGTTATATTGATCAAAGATCTTGTATGCATTAATATTTTTATTCATATTTGATCCTAGATATCAGGACCTATGATTTAATCTAGCTAAAAATCCATTAGTGGTATCAAAACCACATATCCTAACTCTCTGTGAGAAGCAATCTAGTTATGTTATTAGTTTTTGATAAGAATTGAGTTGGTTTCTGAATATTGAATATCATTGGGAAAAAAAAAGATTTATTTTATTTTGAATAATCTTGGTAAGCATTAGAATATGGAATTGAAGTGTATTGGTTTTAGAAATTTTGGAAAAAACATTGTTAAGGAGGAAACTTCGTGTTGAAGAGAAAGAACAATGGAGTTATACTCTAAAAGCAAATTGCCTAAAAGCTCAAGCCAATGGCAAGTGAAACAATTGGTGATTGTGACAATTCTAAGGCAAAAGGCAAATTATGACCAGGCTAAAGAGGAAACCAGAGATCATTCTATGATGATTTGAGCGAAGAAGTCAGACTAAGAAAAATTTACAAGAGTATTTGAACTGTGATATTGAATCCAAAAATCCAAAGAGAAATTTGTGAGAAAGAGCACAAATCGGTAGCTGGCTCAAATTTAGCATAAAGGAAGATGTCAAGGTAGAAGGCACTTAAGAGGTGAAACACCATTATAGTTAAGAAGATGTTGAAGCATAGAGAAGATAAGGTTGAAGTTGCTTGAGAGCCAAATTGAGAGCACCCAAGAAGAGGAGAAGACTCCTTAGGTTATATGTTAAAGGAGAAGCCTTGCATGAGTGACGTGTACCTAAAGTATCCCTAAAATCTGAAGCACCCTAACTTCTAATGCACTTTGATGAAGTTTGAAGCTCATCGAGGAGTTCAAAAAATATTAAGTGTGAAGGTAAGGCTTATATTTAATTTTTGTGAAAAACATTTCAATTATTGAGTAGTTAATTTAGGAGTTATAAGGAACAAAGTTTATATATTTGTTTGACTAATGCATTTAGGAGAAATAATGTGAATATTGTATTAATTATTGGATTAAAATAAATTTGAATTTGGAGTAAGAAGGATTGATCGACAAATTGAATTTTATTATTGAAAATTGGTTTGATGCAAAAATTGATTGATTGGTTTTACAAATTGAAATTTGAAAACTGATTTATGATTATGAATTGATTTGGAGAGATACGGATTATTTTATTTTGATTATTTAAAATTGAAATTTTATTATTGATGATTGAAAATTGATTTTGCAAATTAAAATTTAAATACTAAAAAGTATTTGTGGGAGTTAAAATCAGTTGATAAATTTGATATTTGAAATCTAAATGAGTTCCATTATGTCAAATAGTAAGTTTTTCCTTTTTGAGTCACAAATTTTGAAGGGACCAAATTATGCATCATGGAAAAACAAAATGAAGTCAATTCTCATTCTTGAAAAACTTTGGGATATAGTAAATGGAACAAAGGGCAAGCTAAAAGAAGAAAGAGAAAAATAAAAATTTGAAAAAAATTATGCAAAATCCCTTATGTTGATTACATTTGGGATAATTGATGAAATCCATCCATACATAAGTGAAGTAGAGACTTCAAAAGATGCTTGGAAAAAATTATGCACAATATTTGAAGGGAATGATGTTCATGAATGGATCACTATGAAAGGAATTTTGCTAATGGCATTAGACAAGGTACTTAATCAAGTTATTAAAAAAACAACTCTTGAAATAATCGAAACTACATAGAATGTAGTACTAGCAGTGATGCAACACATAAAGTCAGAGAATGAAGATCAAGGTCAAGACAAAGAAGAACATATCAAAGGACTGAAAGTAATAGATTTAACACTAAAGTCTTTAATAACCAAATAATGTAATACAGAGGGGGTGTTGAAGAATATACATTGTTTAGTAAAGTGAATGTACACCCATGGTACCATTGTATATATTTCTAAATATTATATTAGGGTGGGAGTTGTTAGATTAGGTGTGTGATTTATATTTCCCCTAAAGTATGTGTCTATGTGTAGAATGAGTCCAAGTGTCATGTAATAATGTGCGCAAGTATGTAGAGTGTGAGAGTGCGCAAGTGTCATATAATAAAGTGTGCAAGTGTGCAGAGTGTGCAAGTTTCATGTAATCAAGTGTGCAAGTATCATGTAATTAAGTGTGCAAATGTGTAGAAAGTCAAGAGTCATGTGTAGGTGCCAATTATACAAATGGCAAGATGTAACGCCAAAGGACATGAAAGGTTTGTATTATGTGTGGAATAGGAAAGTATGCATCTCCCAAATATGTTAGGAGAGCAATAGTCAAGTATTGAAGAGTCACATTCTAATGTTATATTATGGAGACAAAGATCCATATATTGTATAAGAAATTTGTATGAAGATTACAACAAAAATCTTATATCTTTGATAAACATTATTGTAAGATTCTATATTGAAATATTGTTATTTTATGATTGTTATATTGATTTATATTGATCAAATATCTTGTATGTATTAATATTATTATTCATATTTGATCTTGGATATCGGGAGCTATGATTTAATCTAGCTAAAAATCCATCACTGGTATCAAAAACACATATCCACACTCTATGTGAGAAGCACTATAGTTATATTATTAGTTTTTGATAATAATTGAGTTGATTTCTTAATATTGAATATAATCAGGTAGAACAAATATTTATTCTATTTTGAATAATCCTGGTAAGCATTAGAGTATAGATTGAAATTCTATAGGTTCTGGACACTTTGGAAAACATAAATATTAAAGAGGAAACTCCATATTGAGGAGAAAAAATGAAGTTATACTCTAAAAGCAAATCAACTAAAAGTTGAAGTTGATGGCAAGTTCAACAGTTGGTAACTATGACAAGTCTAAGGTAGAAGGTGAACTATAACAAGGTTAAAGAGGAAGCCAAAGATCAATCTGTGATAATTTGAGTGAAGAAGCCAAACTAAAAATTTTTGGAAAGAGTAGTAGAACCATGACATTGAATCCAAAAAGCTGAAGTGGAACTTGTGAGGAAAAGCATAAATCGATAATTACCTCTAAATCAACATGAGAGAAGAAATATGTCAAGGTGAATGCCACCTAAGAGGTGAAACACCATTGGATCTAAGAATACATTGAAGCATAGAGAAGCTAAGGTGGAAGTTGCTTGAGAGACTGAGAGCCAAATTAAAAGCGCCTGAAAAGAGAAGACTCCTCAAATTGTGTGTTAAAGGAGAAGCCTTGCATGAGTAATGTATACCTAAATTTACCCTAACATATAAAATACTAATAACATTTCTAATAAAATTTGAAGCATCTCAACGAGTTTAAAAAATATTAAGTGTGTAGGTAAGTATTATATTTAATTGTGAAAAAGCATTTCAGTTGTTAAGTGCTTAATTTAGGAGTTATAAAGAGCAAAGTTTAAATATTTATTTGATTAATGCTTTTAGGAGAGATAAGGTGAATATTGCATTAATTATTCAATTAAAAGAAATTTGAATTTGGAGTAAGAAGGATTGATTTTTTTTTTTGGTACATAAGATACTTTAGCATTAATACCGGGTTTTACAGGTTGACCCAAAACCTTTTACAAAAATCAGCCCAAGGCTGTTGATGAACATATCCTTACTAAGGATCCTATATATGTAAAATCTACATGCCGTCAAAGCCATTACATCCGGTAAGGCACATGGCCTGTTATCAAAAAGAAACTTCCCATACAAAATTTTGGGTATACCCCAAGAAAACACACATGCATCATAATTACAAAAAAGAAACAGATCATGGATCCCTTCCTTGAGACAATGGAGAAACAAAAAGTCAGTAGACACACATAGCAGAGTACTGAAAAAAACTCCCACAAGTTCTGTATTGACAGTTACTCTTAATAATTCTTTGGTAATTGCTTTCTTCCGTATATGACATGCTTTGGTACCACATACTATCTAAGAAGGATTGATTATAAATTGAATTTGATTATTGAAAATTGGTTTGATGCAAAAATTGATTAATTGATTTATGATTATGAATTGAATTAGAGAGATAAGGATTATTTGAATTATTTGAATTTAAAAATTGATTATTGATGATTGCAAATTAATTTGCAAATTGAAATTTGAATAGTGAAATGTATTTGTGGGAGTTATAAGAAGTTGATAAATTTGATATTTGAAATTTTTAAGAGTTCCATTATGGTAAATAGTAAGATTTTCCTTTCTAAGTCACAACTTCTGAAAGGACCAAATTACGGATCATGGAAAAATAAAATGAAATCAATTCTCATTGTTGAAAAACTTTGGGATATAGTAAATGGAACAAAGGACAAGCCAAAAGAAGAAAGAGAAAAATAAAAAATTGAAGAAAATGATGCAAAAGTCCTCATGTTGATTATATTTGGGATAATTTGTGAAATTCATCCATACATAAGTGAAGTAGAGACTTCAAAATGTGCTTGGAAAAAATACACAATATTTGAAGGGAATGATGTTCATGAACGGTGCTAGAATTGAAAGGATCTAACAATCATATATTTCCCAAGATCTAGTTGTTTGAAAAACAATATCACCATAATATCTAAAGCTATCAACAAGAATCAAATGACACAATGAAAGCTCTATAGATTAATGGAAAGCATAAGCAAATGCTACAATAATCTAACAAGAATTTGATAGAATGATAATACTAACTATATGACTTACTCTCAAAGAGAGGGAAGCCCTTGTTGATATAGACAAGGGTGTACAATGAGGATCGTAGGATCAAACATGAAAAAGGATCCACTATCCATAATGGGGCACAACATGAGCCATGGATGATAAATGGAGGAAATGCATATCCACCCTAGAAAAAAAAGCTAATAAGATAAGATAGCCAACTAGCAAGCAAAATTCTATATGCACTAATATCCCACTAATAAATAATATGGGAAAAAAATATAAGCTCCTAGGTAATATCCTAAGTGAACTAAAGTAATAAGGTGCATGAATAAGACATCAACACCCCACTTAAGTGAAACTTAGGAGAAAGTGTACAATATAATGAAAGAGACATATCCTCATATATGGGTCTCGACAACTAGGCCTGATGAGGTACCCATGTACAATATAATATTAATGTGAAGGAAGGAGGACTAAAGAAGACCCCCAAGGACAACTTTCGACATCCCAAGCATTTATCACAACTCAAGAAAACAAGGTGATGCCAAAGGTTTGGTGAAGACGTTTACAATCTGCTCATGTGTAGGCACATACTCCAAACTGAGAAGTTGATCTTAGATAAGTTGTCGAATGAAGTGCATATGGATCTCAATATTTTTGGTGTGATGTTGATCTACTGGATTGAAAGAGATGAATAAAAATTTTGTGGTCACACCAAATAGTAGTGGGATGATCAGGTGGAAAATTAAACTCTATCAATAACTAGGGAAGCCAAAGAACCTCTTGGCTAGAAAGAACTGTTTCTCTGTACTCAACCTCTATTGATTAAAGTATAATAGTGGATTTCTTCTTGCATGACCAAGCAATAGGATTAGTACCAAGTCAATAGACAAAAACTAAAGTAGATTTTCAATCATCAATACTACCTACCTAATCTGAATTTGAACAACCAACAAAATTTGAAGTCCCTAGTATCTACAAAAGACCAAAGTGTGATGTGCCCTAAAGATATCTCAATATACACTTGGTTTCCTTACAATGACTCTCATGGGGATCCTATAAAAATTTGGAGACAAGCCCAACAATAAAGGAAATATCAGGATGAATATGCATAAGGTAGATAATACTATCAACCAACTACTTCTATAAGGTAGGATCACATCGAGGTATGGTGCAAGTGGAAGTCAAAGTAATGCATGAATAAAATGTATAAGAGGCTAGCTTGCAATAAACCATGCCAAATATATGAAGCAAATCAAGTGTGTACTTTTGCTAACGTATGGAAATCCCTAAAGAAGACTATATAATCTAAAAACCAAGAAAAAAGTGCAAAAGTTCCAAATCTATCATATCAAAATGCTCAAGCAAGGAGAATTGTGTAGTTTGAATCATGCTAGAGGAGCTACCAGTGAGGATGAGATCATCAACATAAATAACAAGTATGAGAATATCCTCTCCAATCCTCTATATGTAGATTGTGTGGTCAGAATGATAGTGTAAATTCAAAAGCAAGCAAGAAGGCATCTATCTTCTCATACCAAGCTCTAGGAGCTTGCTTCAAACCATAGAGTGACCTTTGAAGAAAATAAACAAGTGAAGGGTCTTGCAAAAATATTTGTGGTTGCTCCATGTAAATATCCTCATGCAAGTCACCATGGAGAAAGACACTCTTCACATCCAACCGATAAACTGACCATCCTTGTGAAGTAGCAAGAGAAAGTACAAGGTAAATGGAATCCATATTAGCAAAAAAAGTGATTTCTTGGAGTAATGAATCCTCTCAACTTATGAGAATACCTTTTCCAAAATATGAGCCTTGTACTTGGCTATAGAACCATCGACTGCATACTTGGTTTGATAGACCCATCTACATTGAACCAAATTTCTTCCTTTAAGAAGAGGACAAGATCCCAAGTGTGATTCTTCATCAAAAAAAGTACTCCTCGACCAAAGTAGTATCCCAATAAAAAAATCCATGTGCATATAAAAAGTGTTATGGATCATCTAAAACTACATTACTCAAAAGTCCATGATCTATGGAGTGATATGTGGAATGTCGAGAAGTTGGGAGGTCATCAATGAAATAAGTTGCCTCATAAAGAGTAGTATAGGCCCACCAAGACATGGTGATAGTAGAAGTATCATAAACAACATACTCATGATGAAGAAAAGAATCCTCAAGTGAAGAAGAGGAATATGAAGTAGAAGTGGAAGGTAGGAAGGCTTTTGGAATGGTTTTATCATCAAAATCTACATCTCTCCAAAAAAGAACATCATGAGTGTCTAGATTAAGCAATCAATAAACCTTCATATCCTCATAATAAATAACAAAGATAAGTGGTTTACTCTTTTTATCCAAGGATTTCATCTTCTTTTTTGGTATATGCACCCAAGAAAGACTACCAAAAACTCTAAATGCTAAAACATCAGGCTTGACATGGGTCCAAGCCTCCTCATGGATCATATGCTCAAGTGCTTTTTGAGCAGTCCATTTTTAAATGTAGTTGGTACTGTTGGAATATATTATATTATTTGGTATATGCTAATGTACCATCATGGGTATGTGTTTATATTAGGAGTTTGTATTAGATTAGGATTTAAGTATTTACTTTATGCAATGGAATAAATGCACAAATATTATTAGATGTACAATGATGTAAATATGCATGTTGTCCACATGTACATGAGTCCTTAAGAATAGGAATATTAAGAGTCATAGGAATATGTAAGATCAAGAGCCATATATAATTATATATAGGCCTTATTAAGTGATAACATAGAGATAATTTTGGAGTGCACAAGGTAGAGTAGTAGTAGATACAATGTAGAGCATATAAGCAATATGGAGTGTTAGAGATCTCCATTTCATAGCAATGTACTATTTTTGTGAGATTTCATTAATGGCTAATTAATGAGTATTTTCTCAAGTTTCTCATAATATTCTCATGATTAGTATATTTCCATTTTCATATATTTAATATTGCATACCCTTTTTATGCCTTGCGGTAGTTATTTAATTAAATATATAACATTAAAAGTTAATAGTGGTATCAGAGCCACAAGGGATTTTGATAGGAGATAGGGAGATCCACAATAATATTGAGAGGAGAATAGATTTTATTTTCAGAATTTTAGAAATTACTATTTGGATAGAGTGTTTCCACAAAGTTGCAAAAATTCTTTTGAAGACTAGGACTCAACGTTGATTCCACTAGTTTGACAAATGAACTAGTGAAGTTCATTTTATTTAGATTTAAATAATTTTCATTATCATTTTATAATTCTTTGTTGTAGATAAGAGTTGATTCAAATAAAGTTGAAAATATTCCTACAATAGCTAGGAAGAATATCTTCTTTGGAATTGATCCAATACTTGAAGCAACAAGTTGAAGATTGAAGAATTTGGAGGCCTAAATAAAAAGGTCCCATTGCAGGATTTGCAGATTGAATATTCCAAGTAGAATATTGAGAAGAGAGGAAGAGGCCAAAGGAGCCACATTGAAGACTATATATCAAGGAGGAGGTCCAAGGAAGAAGGTCCCATTGCATATTGAAGATAAAATATTGAGGAGACTCACAAAAGAGATCTCCATAGAAGATTGAATATTAAGGAGAACCAAGAAGGAGGTCCTCATAGAAATTTGAATATTAAAGACTTTAGATTGAAGAAAGAAGAAAGAAACTCTAGAAGGAGGAGACCCAAGAGAAAGGTTCCATTGAAGAACTTCCAAATTTGGAAGATTGAAGATTGAATATAGAGGACTAGGAAAAGTCCTATTGAATATTTGAGAAGCTACAGAATTTGAAGACCCAAGAGAAGAGATCTCAAGAAAGGTTGGAAGGAGAAAGAAGAAGAAGGCTAGAGAAAACTTATTGAAGAAGTTGAAGAAGAAATATTGGAGGATATTTGAAGAAAACCCATTGGATAATATTGCAAGAGGGACAAGCACCTCAAAAGAAGAATTTGGGACAATTGTCACCATCCAAAAACAAGCCCAAAAGGAACACGGATTTGGCAAGAAGTTTGCCAAATTTTGGAAGAGTTTTTTGAAGATCTTAAGACATTTAGGCTCTTGAGAAGAAAACCAACAAATAGGCCAAGATTGAAGTAAAAATTCGATAAGGAGGTGTAAAGTAAAAATGAACAACACCAATAGAGTAATATATCAAATAAAATGACACAAAATTGCACAAGATGAAAGATTTTTATTTGTATTGAACTCAAGGAGCCTAAATCTCCAAATTGTACAATATATTTACCCTAAATATGGGGTTACAATGCAGTGTATACCTCGATACAATTATTACAATATAAGGGTCATGAAATCCTTGTTCAAAATAATGATGGCATCTTCAATTCATATTTACTCCACACAACTTGTGGGTAGGATTGTGTATCCCTACAAGACCACCCGAGCTACAACAACCATCAAGAATATAGTTCCTATACCTAAAAATAGATCACCATACAAAGAGGTTAATAGCATATGCGAGGGCTCCACTATATGAGATCCTATATGAAACAAATCTACAAAACACTATATGCAATGATGATGAAATGTAAGAAAACATAGAAAATATAAGTTGTAAAGTAATAAACCTTTTACCTTGTTAGAAAATACCTGATTTGTCTGATCTATTCTTTTACTTTTTGCGATTTGATGATGCAAGAATACCCATGATTGTTAGAGGGTTTTTCGATGGTAAACTAGAGGCTAGGAAACATCTTGGAGTCTTTGGAGAGAGCTGTGAATGCCCTGCAACATTCCTAGAATGCTCAACAACATTTGAAGAATGCTTGACAACATTCAGGGGTTTCAGGGAGGTGTACTACAAAACCAGATCTGGTTCATAGGGGTTTGGGCGATATCAGTGGGGGATGCGGTGGCAGCGAGGAGGAAGGATACTAGCAAGATGCTAGGGTTTTTAGGTCACAATGGATGTGAAGGCTCTGATGATATCTAACCTCAGGAAACAACAAATTAACCGCTTAACTGCTTAACCTCATTCACAAAAGTGAATGCTCTTTTATAACTTGCCTTCAACATGTTAGGGTTTCGATGACACCAATGGGTGACCAAGATTAAATCATGATGAAGGGCCAAGATCATGCATTGATATGTGACACGGATCAAGCTAAATGAATGGCTGAGATTGAGATGTGATGAGTGGCTAAGATTTATTTATATAAATATATAAATTTAAATATATAAAATATATTTTTTAAATATAAATAAATAAATAAATAAATAAATATATATATATATAAAAATATATATATATATATATATATATATATATATATATATATATATATATATATATATAAGTATAATGGATTATTGTGATTGGATGATGCATGGAAGACAAGTGGCTAGGATTTGGTGTCTACAAATGCCCCTTTTTGTATCGCATTGCATGAAACACAATGTGGTGCAAAAACAAGAGACACCTGGTTTGGTGAAGCAACTTATTTTCCTTGGAGTGGAAGATCTTGAACAAAAAATATTATTGTAGCTTACCCCTCAATTTGCGAATGATTGAAGAATGAATCTCATAAGCCAATTAATAGAAATGAGGATGATATGAATGATGTAAATGAATAATGCAGTGCATAGAAATGGTGTAAGTGCAATGATTATTATTATTTTTTATCCCAATAGGAAAAGGGGTTTTGGAAATGGGTATGATGCATATGAAGTGATTATGACAAGTGCAATGGTTGATTCTATTTTTTCCCTAATAGAAAAGGGGTTTTTTCTAATGTGGGTGATATGGATGATGTAAATGTATTCTATTTTTTCCCATCAAAAAAGGGGTTTTTTTCCAATGTGGATGATACGAATGATGTAAATGAGTTATCCCAATGTGGGAAAATAAAATCAAATTAGGTTACCCCAATTTTGGGGTGATTATGTGTTGTTGAAAAACATATCTATTGGCGTCATTGAAATGCAAAATGATGACAATGTAGAACATCAGGAACCAATCATCCTAATATGAGGTGACTGCTAGGAGAGAAATTCCTAGTGACAATGTGTAATTCCTACATATATTTAGGAAATGATGTAATAATAGTTATCCAAGTTGGGGACCCCACAAAAAGGGCATCAATGACAACTTTTAAGCAAATTAGTTTGAGCATAGTCTCACTCGAAACATGAGGGACCAAATAGATATTTATTCTCAAACAAGAGGATGTTGAATAATGTTATGGGTAAGCATCCTTATGGTGAGCTACCTATCCTACCGAATTCCATGGATAACCAATCACTGCAACCACTAGGGGGAATAGAGTGGGCAACTAGATACGAGGTTTTCTTAGATGATATGAATGATGTAAAAGAATGTGAATGATGTGATGCATGTGAATGTGAATAGTGTAATGATTGATTTCTATTTTTACCCCAACAAAAAAATGGGGTTGTTGATTTGGATGATATGAATGATGTAAAATGAATGTTAATTAACAAGCATCCTTATGGTGATATACTCATCCTACCAAATTGCATGGATAAGCAATCGCTAGGGGTAATAGAGTATACCACTAGATACGAGGTTCAATTGAAAATATGAGTGGAATTAGAAAATGTTGCATGGGGATGTAATGATAAATAAATTTAATGATTGTGAATGATGATGTATGAAGAAAAATGCATTGATGAGTGAATTGTATGATTTTGTGAAATTTGGAATTATTTTGGAATGTTTTTGAAGCAATTTTGGATAATTTTATGCCTTTTGGTCGTAAATAAGATTTAACCACCCAAATCAGTCTATGTTATCAAAAAATGTGATGAATGATTAGGATGATGAATGTGGAATGTTTGTGAAATTTTGAACCGTTTTGAGCTGTTTGTACGTGATTTAGGCATTTTCGTGACTTTTGGTCGTAAACAAAAATTTTACACCCAAAATAGTTTGTTCTTTCACGAAATATGATGCGATGACAAAATGGATGCATGGATGAATTTTGGAGTGATTTTGTGAAGGTAAGCTATGTTTTGAAACCTTGGAGTCCTTCCACAATATTTTGGAGCCAAACGGTAGCCAACATCTACATCATGTACAAATGCAAGAGATCATTTTCCACTTGGCAACCACAAGGGAGCATTTGAGTGCACTAGGTAGACATCCATGGGCATTTGAGCACATAAAAATTGGCTATAAGAGTGTTGTAGAGGTGAAATTGGATTCATTCTTGCGTTCACAAGTTGTAGAAGTAGTGTTTGAAGGAGAGTGAGTGAGTGAGTGAAGGAGTGTGGAGGTGTGAAGTGATGGCAATGGAGGGAGTGGATGTGGTAGTAGGCATGGAGGTGTAGGTGGCTTAGTAAATGCCCTTGGCACTCTTTTTTGGATTTTTGAAATTTTCTTTTTGTTGTTATGCAATGAATATGCTAGTAATATATTTGTTGTTGCGGTATGCTATAGTTGAGTATCTTGGAGGCTCGACACCGATTCTCACCTATCATACCAAGGGTGAAAAAGGCCTTACATAACAACCATTGGGATAATTTGGAGTGGATGAGATTGGCAGGGGTGGCATGGATTAAGGTGGTGAGGGTTGATGAGGGGTACCTCTCTACCTTAGTGGAGATGTGGGATCCTGATAGGGGGACCATCCAGCTCCCAACAGGGGAGGTGATAGTGATACTAGAATATGTATACCGTATCTTTTGAGTTCCAGTGGAGGGGTTGTGTGTCCAAGTTGGTCACAATAAGGAGTATGAGCTGAGGTATATTTTTGGATATGGATGGAGGGATGTGAGAGTGAGGGGTGGAGGAATAAGGTATTTGGCCATGAATGTGAGGAAGGAGCTAGAGGCATTGCCTACCTTGATCATGTTCTTGTTGGCCAACATATTGGTGCCTAACAACACTAGTTGTTGGTTCCCATAGAATATGATTAGGCTGGTGTACGATATGATTGATGAGCCTTAGGTATATGCATGGCCTCTTGCATTACTAGATCATATGTATCTAGAACTATATGAGGTGAGGAGGCGGGGGTTAAAGGGATTGGGTTGCAGTGTGCTACTGCAATATTGGGATTAGAACTTTAGTGTGGCTAATCCCATGGTCCTACCTTACAAGGAGTGGGATAGATATCAACCATATCCTTTGAGGTGGTAGGTGGCTAAGGAGGTGTAGCCGATTCATCCTAGTCATAGTGTCTAGGAGTGTAGAGATCTATGGGCAGGTTTGACACCAGATTAGGTGTATTGGAGGTTATGGCAAGAGGCTAGGTGGCCTAGTGATGGAGAGCAACTACAAAGAGTTTGATAGGCTAGATGGGTGGTTGGGTGAGATGGGAGTGAGGTGGAGCTGATCCAATTCTTAGGGGTACTCTGATAGTTTAGGTTATGGTAGGGAATACCTAAGGATCCTATTATCTATAGGCATCGATCAAATGAGTCGAGCCTACCTTGTGTGGAGGAGTGGCAGGTGGATTATGAGGATGATGAGGAGATGGACCTCCTCAATGTAGATGATGCTAAGACCATAGTAGAGTATGATGCATGGTTTTATTTATATCCACCATGGGTATCTAGTTAGGTGGTCGATGAGGGTAGCATATATGAGGAGGGGTCATAGAGTAGGTCGAGGAGACTCCTTGACATCAAATATATTATCAATATAGCAACTAAGGGAGGTAGGCAAGGGATGCAATAGAGCATAATCCAAATATTGGAGGTGATTATGGTGGTAAGGTTGATATGGAGGAGGTTTCATAGAGACCTCTAAGTCAGAGTGAGGAGTGGGCTAGGCTTGAGGTAAAGCAAGACCAACTCAGGTTGATGGTGGTGGAGCAAGATATAGAGATAGCTCATCTATGGACAGATTTGGATGCATGAGTGATAGCATATGGAGGTGTGAATGCAATAGTGACGCTTCAGGTAGAGATGGTATAGAGAGACTCTCATTAGAGGCATGATGTACCATACCTTCAATCCTGGGAGAGGTATATCCAATATTTAGAGGATTTTCTTATGCAACACCACATTGGATTGCCAAATCAAACCTCTTCTTCTGTAGCGGGCTCTATTAGGCATAGTGACTCTAGGTCTAGGCATCCTTTTGGGTCACAGGGGTCTACTTTTAAGCATTAGTTAGTACTTAGATGCACGTTTTGTATATGAGCCTTGGTGTTCCATTGTATATAGCCTTCAGGTGTTCATTGTACATGTGATTATATATATACATGGCTTTTATTTTGTATTATGTATTTGTGTGGATGTTTGTGTGAATGCATGTGTGTGTGATGAATGACAATGTGATGATGATGTGTATGAATTGCAAATGAACTGATACTATAATGATCATTTATAGTAGTTTAGATTTACTTGACCATTGTTAATTATTGTTTTTTTTAAATAGGGGCACCAACATGGTGGTATGTGAAATGGAAGACTCATGTAATTATGTGATAATGCTATGGATATTTTTTTTGGGTTTGTGGATGACTTATTGTTTTATAGAGACTCAAACATACTAGTGATTTTTAATAAACTCACTAAGTTATGTCTAGTTTCTCTAAGACAAAATATGTGTGCAGTGAAATGTTCATTTATCGATCAAGATCATGGTAGCGACTCAAGGAAATCAAGAACCAATTAATGTGCAAGTGAGTTCATTAACTCATATTTAATAAATTGAGATGAAAACCTATCATGGAGGAAGACCAAGAAACTAGCTTGTCCTTATGTGCGATCAAAGGTCTCTTCAAGAGAGATGTGTCACCACGCATGAGCATACTCCATTGCTAGTCAAGAATCTATAGCCTTGATGGAGATTAGCTCCATAGTTCAATGATATGATCTCTAAGCTTTGGGGATTCATACTACCTAACTATCTGGATGGAAATGTAGTTCTCTCCTTACGACTTGTGGATCTATGGTGTTTGATGTGTAAAATAGTTAGAGCTTTGGGGAATCAAATTCTCAATCGAGGTAAGATGAGAATTTAACCCTATCCTTACTACTCATTATTTTGTTTGGAAGTGTGAGTAGTGGTGAGGACCACTATTTTTGATTTTGGACTATGTGCATAATGGGACAAGTGAAGATAAATTTTTTGCTTCGAGGTTCAACCCAATCATGGTGTTATCCCTCTTTGACACAATATGTTTTTAATATGTGTAAGATATGTTTGGTTCAAGAATGTTAGAGGTAACTCCTAGAACTCAATATTTTCTTAGTGAAAATGTGACTTAGTCCTATAGAAAACTCGACATGTATTGGAGTTTGCTTGAAACACTATGTTAGGACCCTCCTAACATATTGTAATTATATTTATCTGGGGTGCATCTTTCCAATCGCACCCCATACTTCATATTTATGGCACATCACCATATGCATTTTATCATCAAATACATTCATTTTATATATCAATATTGCAGGTTAAACTCAATATTTCCAAAAGCGATTCTTTTAAAACAACGATTTATTTATCTTATTTATTGCATTATATCAGTTCCTCCGAGCGGTGTCATTGCAACTGGTATCAGAGCCTTCTTTCGATTCCAAGCTTCCGCCCTCACCACCAGCAGTGCCTTGTCTGCGTATCTCACTAACAGATGTTCCCTGGTTTAACAGATCGTGGCTATCCGCCTTCACCAACCAGCGACGTCCGATCCACGTCCGTTTAACAGACGACGCCTTGTCCCCTGATTCAACTGACAATCAAATCTACCACAGCAAGAAAACCCGACGAAGGCTTACTTAAATTTTGCTAAGCCATCGACGTCCCTGCCTGAAGCAAAATCACTATTAAAGACGTTCGTTCGCACACAAAAAAAATAAAAAAAAAATAATAATAATATATTCAGGCGTCTGCAAGCTCACCGGCGAACACAATCCGATTAGCAGCAGCACAGACGACAAAAGAAGTCATTAAAAATCTCTCTGCGTCGTTTTCCGGCGACAACAGGATTTTTCGGGCATAAATATTTCGCGAGCTAAGGTTTTTTAATATTTTCGACGCCAAAAAAATATTCCGATCGGGACTCTGTCTTCGACCCGACTGCCACTCCATCGACGCTTAGCCGCCACCCAAGCTTTCACCCCACCTCCCACTTAGCCTCGCCCTTGCACTGATTTGCCTCCGTTCTATCACCACCTCCGCCCCCCCCTCCCCCTACTCACCGTCACCACCTTCGCCTCGCCAATCGTCGCCCGATCGTCGCTCGTTGTCATCCTCCCAGCCGCAATTCCGCTGTGCGCTCTCCGGGGACTAGAATAAAAAAAGTGACAGGGCATTGCCCACCAAATTTTTAAAAAAAAAAAAAAAAAATTATTTAATTTTTTAAAAAATTTTTTTTTGCTCACCTTGATCATTACCTAGTCACTTTGATCATTACCTACACCAACCGCAATGGCCGACGGACGACGATCACTGGATTCCATCCACGAGAAACACGAAAGGCTCATTGAAGAAGTTAAACAGGAAAGAGAGGAGAATTCCCGTAACACAAGAGAACTCTTCGAGAAAATATTTGCAATGGATGTTAAACTTGATGCCATCAGTCAAAAATAGGCAACAACACAAGCAAACTCAACCAACAACGGGTCATCAAACCGAGCAATGTTAGGAGGTCCACAAACTTCCATTCTACCACGGACGACCAAATTAGACTTCCCAAAATTTGAAGGCGGAGACCCTACAAACTGGATCTACCGAGCAGAGCAATATTTCTCACTAAATCAAATTCCGAAAATACAAAAAGTGCATATCGCCTCCTTCCATTTGGAAAATGACGCCATCCAATGGTACCAATGGTTCGAAAAAACTAATGGCACTCCGACGTGGTCAACCTTTACACAAAACCTATTAGTACGATTTGGCCCTAGCAAGTTTCAAAGCTTTACAGGGGCCCTCACTAAATTATGCCAAACCACTTCAGTAAGCGAGTACCAAGCAGAATTTGAAAGGTTAGCTAATCGAACATCCGGATTAGACGCTACCTTCTTTCAAGAATGTTTCGTTAGCGGATTAAAAGAAGAAATTCGAATTGAGGTACAAATGTACAACCCTACAAACATGTTAGAGACCATCGGCTTAGCGAAATTAGCGGAAGACAAAATCAAGGCACGAAATCGGTTCACGAAACCAACTTGGGGGAAACAATCAAACACTTATACCAACCCCAAGCCAATGCAAAATGGACGAACCCAAAACTCCTACACAACCCCCAAAATTAACCCCGCTCTACCAATTAAACGTCTGAGTTTCGAGGAAATGAAGGAAAGACAAGCTAAAGGTCTTTGCTACCATTGCGATGAGAAATTTGATAGAAATCATAAATGTGCCTCACGGAAATTATATATTCTCGATGCCACAGAGGAAGGGAATTCTACTGAAGAGGAACCTGAACTCGAAGTAGAGGTATTATCCAACACACTTGAAAGTGACGAAGAAAATACACCAAAGGTTTCCTTCAACGCCCTTGCCGAATTTTCTGCCCCTCAAACAATGCGAGTAAAAGGGTATTTTAAGAAACAAAACCTTACCGTGCTCCTAGATTCTGGTAGCACGCACAATTTTATCGATCCAAAAGTGGCTAAACAAGCAAATTGTTTCATATACCCTTGCAATAACTTCGAAGTGATGATTGGAAATGGCGAAAAAATTGCATGCAAAGGAAAATGCAAAAATATAAAACTAACGATGGGAGTTTATACCATGCAAAGCGACATGTACGTCTTACCCCTAGGGGGATGCGACATTGTACTAGGCGTACAATGGTTAAGAACCTTGGGCATAGTCCAATGGGAATTTGATGAACTATGGATGAAATTCACAGCAAAGAACCAAACCTATATTATCCAAGGCCTGAAATCAGGACCCTCCCAAATCGTCAGCTCGCATAGAATGGAGAAAATTATCCGAAAAGGGAACAAAGGAATGGTCGCCCAATTATTTTCAATTCAACCTAGTCACCAAAAAGACGAGACACCGAGTTACAAAAAATTTTAGACCACCATAAGGCGGTATTCAACGAACCAAAAGGACTACCTCCACAACGAAGTCACGATCACACTATTCCACTATTTCCAGGGCATCAACCTCCTAATATTAGACCTTATCGTTATCCATACCTCCAAAAGACCGAAATAGAAAAATTAGTACAAGAGCTTCTTACAACAGGAGTCATTAGACCTAGCAAAAGCCCTTACTCCTCTCCAATTATTTTAGTTAGGAAAAAGGATGGTTCGTGGCGTTTATGTGTCGATTTTCGAGCGCTAAATAAAATGACCATCAAAGATAAATTTCCTATTCCGGTCATAGACGAGCTACTAGATGAACTCCACGGGGCAGCTTACTTTTCCAAGTTGGACTTACGGTCAAGCTACCACCAAATACGAGTCGCTGAAAAGGATATTCCTAAGACGGCCTTTCGCACTCACGAAGGGCACTACGAATTCTTGGTGATGCCATTTGGCCTTACCAACGCTCCTTCTACCTTTCAAAGTCTAATGAATAAGGTATTTCACCCTTTCCTTCATAAATTTATATTAGTTTTCTTTGATGACATTTTGATTTATAGCAAAACATGGGAAGAACATTTGGACCATGTTAGACAAGCGTTCCAAATCTTGAAGGAAAATCAACTTTATGCAAATAGATCAAAGTGTTCCTTTGGGAAACAAGAAATTGAATACTTAGGGCATATTGTCTCAAAGGAAGGCGTGATGGTAGATCCTTCCAAAATCGAAGAAGTGAAAAATTGGCCTATTCCAAAAACCGTAAAGGCTCTACGTGGGTTTCTTGGACTAACGGGATATTATAGAAAATTTGTCCAAAATTATGGTAAAATCGCTGCTCCTCTAACGACATTACTTAAGAAAAACGCTTTCAAATGGTCGCCTAAAGCGGACGAGGCCTTTATCACCTTGAAAACTGCAATGTGTACCACCCCTGTTCTAGCCATGCCCAACTTTTCTAAACCATTCATCATTGAAAGTGATGCTTCAGGAATAGGAATGGGAGCCGTACTCATGCAGGATGAAAGACCTCTAGCTTTTATAAGCAAAGCATTTTCTCCTAAGAATTTAGCTCGCTCTACATATGAAAAAGAGATGTTGGCGATTGTCCATGCTATTCAACATTGGAGGCCTTACCTTATTGGCCAACATTTCATTATACGCACCGACCATCATAGCTTGAAATATTTTTTGGAACAAAGGACTAATACCCCGGAACAACAAAAATGGGTTACTAAACTTCTTGGCTATGATTATGAAATTACATATAAAAAGGGCAAGGACAACATGGCAGCCGATGCACTTTCTAGAAAATTTGAAGATATGCCTCAAATCCATGCGCTTTCCTCCCTTATTCCTAAATGGGTAGATGAGGTGCATGAAGAATGGATAAATGATCCTATTACCCACGCCTTAATTCAACAACTTCAACATAATCCTAGTAGCAAACCTCCATACACTTGGAAGGACAATATATTAAGATACAAAGGGAGGATGGTCCTCACCCCCAATTCAACTTATCGAAAGAAACTTCTTCATGAATTACATACTTCACCCATTGCAGGCCACTCAGGGTTCTTAAAAACCTATAAAAGAGCCACTACCTCCTTCTATTGGGTAGGAATGAAAAATTACATCAAAAACTTTGTAAAAGAATGTGAAGTGTGCCAAAGACAAAAGGGGGAGACCATCGCTATTCCCGGATTACTTCAACCTCTTCCTATACCCACCAAAACATGGGCGAGATATTTCTATGGACTTTATTGAAGGATTGCCTAAATCTGGCGGAAAAACAACCATTTTCGTAGTTGTTGATCGTTTATCTAAATATGCCCATTTTTGTCCAATGGCTCATCCTTATACCGCAAGCACTATAGCCCACCTTTTCCTCAATAACATCTTTAAATTACATGGTATGCCCTCCACAATTATTAGTGATCGCGACCCAACTTTCACTAGTACCTTTTGGAAGGAATTATTCAAATTACAAGGTACTCAACTTTGTATGAGCTCCGCTTACCATCCTCAAACCGATGGCCAAACCGAAGTTGTAAATAAATGCTTGGAAACATACCTTCGATGTTTTGTCTCTACTCAACCATTCCATTGGGTAAGGTGGCTTTCACTAGCGGAATGGTGGTATAACACTTCATACCATACGTCCATCAAAATGACTCCTTACGAAGCACTATATGGTCAAACACCACCATCCCTCACTTCCTATATTCCAGGGACTACAAAAGTCCATGCGGTGGAAACAGAACTTGCTAGTCGAGAGGACATACTACGGACCCTAAAAGAGAACCTACACCGCCCAACATCGCATGAAGCAGCAAGCCGATCAACATAGAAGCGAACGTAGTTTCCACGAGGGTGATATGGTTTTCTTACGTCTCCAACCTTACCGACAAACCTCTCTTAAACAAAAAGGTTCTCAAAAGTTAGCACCCAAATTTTACGGGCCGTATAAAGTTCTCCAACGTATTGGGACCGTTGCTTACAAACTTGAGCTTCCTCCCTCTTCCAAACTTCACCCCGTATTTCATGTATCTTGCCTTAAGCTCACAGTTGGAACACATATCACGACCCAAACCACTCTTTCGGAATTCTTCGAGGAGGGAGTACTTTTAGTCGAGCCAGAAGCTATCTTGGATCGCCGCTCTCGTCACCTTCGTACTCGCGATATCACGGAAGTGTTAATCCATTGGAAAGGTCTACCTTTAGAAGACGCGACGTGGGAAACTCTTCACGATATCCAGCAGCAATTTCCAAATTTCCAGCTTTGAGGACAAAGCTCCTTTAAGGGGGGTGGCATGTTAGGACCCTCCTAACATATTATAATTATATATTTATTAGGGGTGCATCTTTCCAATCGCACCCCATCCTTCATATTTATGGTGCATCACCATATTCATTTTAGGACATCAATCAAATACATTCATTTTATATATCAATATTGCAGGTTAAACTCAATATTTCCAAAAGCGATTCTTATAAAACAACGATTCATTTATCTTATTTATTGCATTATATTGGTTCCTCCGAGCGGTGTCCTTGCACACTAGGAGTGGCTGAGCGACCAAAAACACCTATGGGTAATAAAGTGATAGTAAAAATGGTAAAATGACTTGTGAAATGGTGTAATGAAATGGATGTGAATTTGGGGGTGTTCGTGATTAAGGCAACACAATTTATTGGATCAATTATTGTCTAAACTTAATAAATGACCCCTAATATGGTGGATGAAATGCATCGGAATAAAAATGAATGTAACTGTACAAAAATGAATGTGTGAAATATAATGTGTATGAAAATGTAATGTGTATGAGTGATGTTTTATTTTGTATTAGCCATGTACCAATATCGATGATTTTATTTGACTAAGTTCTTGAGAATAGCAATCAAGTTCTTATTGGTTGCCTTAGCTTGTCCATTTGTCTGTGGATAATAAGGAGTTAAGAAACTATGTTGGATATTATAATTCTTGCAAAGTGCTCAAACTTTCTTATTTTTGAAGGACTTTCCATTTTCAAATATAGTTTTTGAGGGAATACCAAAGCGATAGATGATATGCTAAAGTATAAACCCCATAATTTGAGGTTCTATCGTACTGGTTAGAGGAATTGCCTTGATCCACTTTGTGAAGTATTTAGTGGCTGTGATGATGAATGTATGTTATCCTAAGGAAGGAGGTAAGATTTTACCAATCAAGTCCAAACCCCATTATGAAAAGGACCAAATACTAAATAGGTTGCAATGCTTGTGATGGTACATGAGTTAAATTGGCATGTTGTTGACATTACTGATATTTCTTGACATAATTGCAATAATCACGTTTCATGGTGGGAAAATAATAACCTATGTGTAGAATACGCTTTGCAATGGACATTCCAATAAAATGATCACCACAGGTACCATCATGAGCTTTAGATATTGTTCATTGGGCCTCGACAAGCTCAAGACAACAGAGGAGGACTTCATCATAACCACGTCTATACAACATGTCCCCCAAGAGAGTGAAACGAGTTACCTTTTGTTTGAGAGTGTGTTTAGCAGTCCGTGACATATCTAATGGGAGTGTTCCAAATTTGAGGAAGGCTTTTATTTGGATAGACCAAGGATCATAAGACTTTGTGTGGATAAAGCACATATCCTTCTCACATTTAGACTCATCACAGGAAATTATATATTTAGAGTTTTTTGTGACAAGCAATGGTTGTACCTCTCCTTTGGATTTCTTTGGAATCAGTGGTCCTAGAGAGGCCATCACATCTGTAAATCTATTAGTCTATCTAGGCAAGCTATCAATCTTGTAAACAATTTCATTGCTACATCATGATAAAGTTTTAAGATTGGTTATTTGCATTGGTATTCTTTGTTTACTTGGAAAATGACAAGTTGGAAATCACCAAATATCTTGATATGATTTATGCTCATAGCTATGGTTTATTGAAGTCCTAATATTAAGGCTTCATACTCTATATTATTTTTTGTGCATGGGAAATAAAGTTTGAATGATAAGGGGATACGTACCCCCATGGTGTATGAAATACAACTCCAACACCTTGTACTTTTTCACACTTAGAACTATCAAAGAATAGTGTGATATCGACATATTCCTTAGGAATGACATCTTCTTATTGCTTAGTGATAGTAAATATTGAATCATATGGGAGCTCAATAGTCAAGGGTTGATCACTAGGAAGTGGAGCTTCAACAAGTTGATCAAATATTACCTGATCTTTGATGGATTTTTGGTTAATGAACTCAAGATCAAATTCAGTTAGGAGCATTATCCATTTTGTGGTGCAAGTATTGTTGTAATTACGAGATATTGTGTAATAGAGAGGATTCTATTTAGCTATGACATAGGTAGTGTGGCTTAGCATGTAATGTATATGTTTATTAGTGGTAAAAACCACTGTTAGGCATAATTTTTCCACATAAGCATATCTAGTTTCATAGCTTACCAATGTTTGACTAATGTAATAGACTTCTTGCTCACAATTATTTTTATTCTTCTGTGTGAGCATTGTCCCTAATGCAAAGTCTATTGCTGAGACATAAATATGGAAGGGGATCCCCTGATGAGGTGGAGTTAAGACTGGTAGAGAAGCCAAGTAGTGTTTGATATCATAAAAATATTTTTGATATTAATTTGTCCATAGAAATGTTACCCCCTTTTGTAGCAGGTGGTTGAATGGTCTGCATTTATCTGAGAGTTGTGCAATGAAATGATGGATCGATCGAATATTTCTTTGTAAACTATGCAACTCTTTCAAGTTTTTTTGGGGAGGCATCTCCATAATAACCTTGACCTTGTTTGGATCTACTTAAATGGCCCTCTTGGAGATAATGAATCGTAGTAGTTTATCTAAGGTAACACCAAAGACACACTTCTTGGGTTTCAACCTTACATTATGCTCTAGAAGTCGATCAAAAACTTTCTCTAAAACACCAATGTGCTCTTGTCGAGTTTTAGATTTTTCCAAGAGATCATCCACATAATCTTCAATGATCTTGTACATATAATCATGGAATATGTATGTCATGACCCATTGATAAGTGGCACCTTCATTTTTGAGGCCAAATGACATTACCCTGTAACAAAAAGTCCCCCAAGGTGTTGTGAATACTATTTTGTGTTGGTCATAAGGATTGATGCAAATTTGACTGTATTTTGAAAAACCATCCATTAAAGATAGTATTTCATGGCCAACATAAGTATCAACAAGAGTATCGATGTTAGGTATATGAAAGTCATCCTTAGGACATGCTTTGTTAAGGTCTCAAAAGTTAGTGCAAATGCGTATCACCCCATTAGGCTTGTGAATGAGTACCATGTTTGAAAGCCACTCAAGATAGTTAATGGATATAATGAAACCCACATCTAATAGCTTTTGAAGATCTTATTTGACCATGAGGGCAATAGTAAGATGCATCTTTCTCAATTTTTGTTTTATCAGCTTAGCCTCAGGATGCAAGGTGAGATTATGGATAACCAATTAGGGTTAAGGCCAGACATATCTTTGTAGGACCATGCAAATATACCCTTATTTCTTTAAGGAGAGAAATCACTTGCTCTTGTTCATCAATGAAAAATCTATTTTCAAGTTTAAAAATTTGTAGATTATCCACATCTGTACTAAGGTTCACATCTATAGTATCTTCAATGGCCATGTGTGAACCTTCCTCAAGATGATGGGATGTTGGTATAAAATGAATGTCATCAATGATGTTATCAAAATATTTTGTTTCAATCTCTTCCATATCTGTATGGAAAACCTTAGGATCCGAGGGTGAAGGTGAAGGTGGAGGAGGAATGTAAGTGGTGCAAGCTCTTAGAAATTCCTCGAAAAGGAAAAAATTGGCAAAGGATGGTGGTGATGAAAAGCATTTCATATCAATGAGGCTAATGTCAATTGGAATTGGTTTTGAAAAATCGTATGGATTATGGAGTGGGGTGAATAAGTCAACAAAATTCATGTTGACTTAGTGGGGAAATGGTAATGGAAAATGTGAAGGGTAGGTTGGTCCTATCTACTGGAATCAACGAAGGAAACTTGAAATCCTTAATAGTAGCAATGTGTAAATGCAAATGACAAGGCCATGAAAAATGCAATGCAAAGACTTTTTTTTGTTATGCACATATGTTAAAAAATATTGTTTCACTGAAAAGAATGATGTGGCGGTGGTGGTTCACCAATTTCTTCAGCTCGCTCTTGTGGAAGGAGAAAATGGAAAATGGGTTGGTGGATAGAAAACATTCTAAGATAACGCTCATCCTGTTCAGTGAACGGAATTACTGGGACTGATTTCTCTTTGGATTTGTCAGAAGTTACTGGCATGACATCGTATTCTTCATAAAACTCCTCCTCAAAGTCCTCGTTATGATTGTTATCCTCTTCATGATCTAGATGGAATCATTGAAATGCTCGCTTGAAAGACAGATGGTGAGAGGTATCCCAATCCTGAATGGTCATGTATTTCTCAATATTAAGGCTCAATGATTTTGTGCTTGCTTTGTTCATATTGTCCTAGGCCATATCCTTGCCAATTAACCTGACAAAAGTATTGTGATGGAAAATAAAAAATGATCATGCTTTCAGGGTTTGCAGATGATGGTTGCTTGGGTTTGTCTAGGGAAGGTGGATCATATGATGAATCGACCCCCCCATACACAATTAATTTGATTAGGTGTTGAAACCATGTTGTACACCATTCCTATGGATAAGGGTGGTTCATGTGGATGAATGTAATTCCTAATAGTTTGGATGCTTAGAGGTGTAACTATAACATCTTGGACCATGTATTCACTAATGTTAGGATTGGAGAGGTGGACTACAACTTGTGTGTATGTGGATGAGGTATATGGAATGGATGGATAAATGAGAGGCTCATGAATGGCTTGTGGCTTCAATAATGGGATAGATGTGTGTTGGAATGGCATATCATAGTCTATAAAATCAACTTGTGAGATATCTACTGACATGGATGAAGATGGATTTGGTTGAAGGGTTTGATGAATGGTTGATGATGCTGATGTGGATGGAATTCTAGTGGGTGTAGGTTGGATATGTGATGGTGAATGAGTGGTAATGGATAATGTTGATGATGTGGATAGTGTGGATTGGGTTCGGACCACATGTACATGTAGTCGATTATGATGAAGGTGTGGGTATGGAAGTGGAAGTTTGATGTGGGATAGTGATGGGAAGATCCTCAAGAATAGGAGCTTTTGATGAGGAAGTGTTGTGTTTTCAGGTGAATGGTGTGGTTTATGGGGTTAAGAATAGGTGGGTGGATGGAAGTGTGGATTCATAGGGATTAGAAATGAAGTTGCAGTACTTAAACGATTTGATATATGTTGGTATGCAATGGACTTATCCCTCATGTACATTTTTTAAGCATTTATGTAATATGGATGGGACACTTATCATCTCTTTAATTCAAGGGCACCCAAGGAGTACATTGTAAGCCATGGACCCCTCTAGGATGTGAAACATGGTATGTAATGTTTTTACCCCCACTTCTATGGGTAACACGATAGTGTCAACTATGGAACAAAGAGCATCATTGAATGCTTTCAAGGTGAAAGTGGAATTGGTTGTGTGAAGATGGAATATTGAGATGTTGAAGGGTGGATGTGGTGATGATGTTGATGAAGGAGCTAGTTTAAATCAACACTCATTTAAATATATTTCTATCCATTTGAGATATAATGTGTAATGGAGGATCTGGTGATTCTGATGAAATTGATTTAATTTCAAAAGCATAGAATGTGATGGAAGGCTCCATACACATTCGAATACTCCCCACAAAATTGTTAAAGGAATTAGCATCTTGGAATTGAAGTTCAATGGACTTTAAAATTTCTATCAATACCTCACGGTGTGGGGGATATTGTTGTATCATCTCATAGATAGATAGTTTTGCTAAAGTCATTTTGAGGCTAGTTGTCAGTCGACTACTCAAGGAAATGATGGATCTTTGTGAATGGCTTGGAAGGTGAATGAGATGGGATGGGTGATTTGGAAAGTGGTTTTTTGGGATGAATTGGAAGAAAAATGGATGGGTGATGATGAATTGGTAGGTTGTGGAGACACACTTGCTTACAGTGCCATAGGAGGTTGTACTACCTACTATTGTTCATTTTCTCGATTGGTGCTTCTTTGACCTCGGGTGACTACATGAATAGACCCCACAAAATCTTGGTACTATTGTACATGATTAAATTGGTTAGGAGGATTCATAGTGTTTGGTCCCCCTATTATTTATTTTTGTTTCTCATGATGAGGAAGTGGTGTTTCATATATACCAAGGTTTTGGTTTTTTGATCCAAGGGACTATCAAACTTGATGGTCCCTAGGTCTACTAGGTCTTGCATAATGTCTTTGAATGTGAAGCAATTGTTAATATCATGCCCATTATGTCGATGGTAAGGGTAAAATAAATATGTTTTATAGCCTTTGCCATGTTTTGTTGGATCATATGGAAAGTAAGTGCATTTGTATCATACAACCTATGGAAGATGGATGCATATCATTTAGACAAGGGTGTGTAGGTGTGATTTTGTCAAATAGATTATTGATGTTGATGGTTATCCATAGTTGGTACTATGTTATGATGTTGTTGAGGTGGGAGAACCACTTGATAGGATATTGTTGCAGTTGTTGTTGCACTGGTTGTTGTTTTTGAGTCATTGTCAGTTGAATCAGTATCCCTTGATTTACTTGACTTGGAATTGACTGGCCAGATTAATTTTCTTTTTATTAGCCTTTATTTTGCCATTATTTTTTCTTTGGTTTTATCTTTCCCTCTTGGATTTTTATCTCTTTAATTACATAATCTTGGGTGAGAGCTTCGTCGAATGTTCTGTATTACTATATTTGCAATAACAAAGAGATGGTTTTTAAGAAACTCCTTGCAAACATTCAGGTCAATTCCTCCATTGGTAGGGAAAATGACAACTTAGTGATAACTACCCTCCAACGGTTTCTAAAATCATAAACTGACTCTTCTTCATATTTTCTAAGATTGTATAAGTCAGTAAATGTGGTTTTATTTCAAACACTGAGGGAAAATATTTCCAAAATTTATCTATCAATTTTTTAAATGTGAAAATGCTATGGTGTGGTAGATGATTATACCAGTCCAAAGAATCTCCTCCCAATGTCTAAGGAAATGTTTTAAGCATTAATGCATCATTATCTTGAATTTGAAAGCATGAGTGGATGAATGTACTTATGTGCTCTCTAGGGTCCTCAATCCCTTTCAACCTATCAAAATTTGGTAGTGTAAAATCTATCGGATAAGGGTACCAAAAAATGAATATGTTGATTGATAAGCTATATTAGTGTAGGTTTCTGGTACATCATACCAGGAGTATGCATCATCAAGCTATCAATCTACTATTGCATGGCTTGGATTTTAGGGTCTTCCATGTGTGTATGAAAGCCTTGGACTGTTTTATGATTGTGTGGAGGTGGGGTGTATGGAGTGATGAATTATTATGATGGAATGTAATGTTGATGGCTTGATGAATTGAGGGGTATTTTCTATTGTTGGGTATGTTTTTGGGCTTGATGGTGGAATGATTGATGTTGGTGAAATGGGGATGAGGTTTGAGGATTGTGAGTGTTTTGGGTGGTGAGAGTGGTGTGAGTGTTTTGGGTGGTGAAAGTGGTGTGAGTGTTTTGGGTTGTGAGAGTGGTGTTGGTGAATGGAGGTGTGGGTATGACAACCTGAGAAGATTGTGCTACCCAAGATAGATCAAGGGTGAATAAAACTTGTTGGATGGGAATATAATGGGGTTTAAAATATTCTATTTGGGATTGTTTTTGTGGTCAATAGCGATCATATTATTGTCCCATGAGAAGTTGTTTGAGGTGCTACTATACTTGTTGTATGATAATTTTTGAAGTATATGGTGTGATTATGGTGGAAGTGGATGTGGATGAGGTGTGAATGTTGGCAATGTTGGTGGATTTTAATGAAGGGTAAGTTGGAAAAGGGATCACAACTGAATGAGGGGTGGTGGAAGGAATGGTGGATGGAATCTATGAAGTAATATTGACTTGTGCTTCATAGAGTGGGTTGGAATAAGTGGTGGTGTAGGTAGATGGGATGGAGGTGATTTGGCTACATTATGGTTGATGAATTTGGTGTGAAGGTGCGAAAGATGCCTCAAAAAGAGGATTGGTGTAGACTTGGCTGAAACTATTGGGATGTGCATGAGAAAGTTCCAGTTGAGAAGAAGGAACTTGTTTATGTGGGATATTAAGTTGTTCTAAAATAGGATGGATTGGTCTTAGATAATCTCCAACCTTGTCCATGTCTATATAGGTAATGCAAGGATTGGTGGGTGTGGATGGCTCTATTTTTGGGATGGAAGTGTGAATGGCTTTGTGCATCACATCAACATTCAAAGTGAATATTGTGTGTGAGGATCCTGTAGACAAGCCAAAATGACTTTTATATGCTAGCTGGCTGGGTTAGCCACAAATATAGCTAAGGAAGGAGTGGAGCACTCCATGGATGAGTTTGGTGCTTGGTTCATGGCTCTGGCTTGATTTTGTTAGAGTTACTATTTCTAGTAACTACATTATTACATCATTAGGTTAATTACGCTAACAACTATTGATAGCGTATATTATCTGTTAGCATTATATTGTTAGCTTGTTAGTTCGTTAGTCCTATTTTGTACTTAGTTAGCTTATTGTTATGGGCTAACTATAGCCTAAGATTGTATTATTTATTCATTCATTGATTAATACAATCGATCCTAATTTCCTACATGGCATCAGAGCCTGTATGAGAGGAGGCTGGAGACTAAAAATATATTTTTTTCGTCGTAGAAGAACTGACGGAAGCAGGCTAGAGATTAAAAAAAAAAAAGGCTAGAGAGTAGCCACCTGTGGGAGTCTGGAGACCTGTTGTGCAGATAGTAGCCCTCCACGTGGCCCCTCCACCCCCGCGCTACCCTGGTGCCACCCTACGCGGCCCCTCCTCCCCATGCCACCCCGGTGCCACCCTCGTGCCACCTCGTGCGCCACCTCCCGTGTGCTGCCTGTGGCTGCCCCACTGTAGCTGCATGATGCAGAGGTCGCATGACGTAGAAGTCATGCAACCCCTGTAATAGCCATGCGGCTCAGCCACGCGACACAACCGTGCGACCTTCACCGCGGCCCCACAGCAGCCATGCGGTACAGTCGCACGACCTCCACAGTCACCCCGTAGCAGCCATGTGGTACATTAAGACATCCGTAGCCACCCACAGTAGCCACAGTGCACATTGCAACCCCGCAGTAGCAGCACAGCCACATGACACATCCATCGTCGGGCGTCCTCTTATAGGAGGACCTGGGTTTAGAACCTAGATCATCCCATGGGCTCACTAGCAAGTGAGCCACGTGGTGGGTTATGGGAACCCAGAGGTCACCGGTTCGAGTCTCGTCGACCCCCCCCACATAAAAAAAGGTATTTTTTTAATAAAGTTTTTTTTTAATTATTATTTTTAGTTAAATTAAAATTTAATTTTAATTTATTTTAATAGTTTTTAACTATATAAATTAAAATTTAATTTTAATTTATTTTAAAACTATATAAACTAAAATTAATTTTTTTTAACTTTAAAAACTATACAATAGTTATAAAAATGCTTTATTAAGAGAAATTTTTTTAAGGGGGGGTATGAGTAATTTTTTCAAAAGCAAATTTGGCATTATTGTAAAGGTGCATTCTCGGCAGGTCCCGACACCTAGAGGTTTATTTTCTGTGGGCACTTTTATGTTGTATGTTGCATTTTTTCTTGCTTTGCACTACATCATTAAAAGTTAAAATCAAATTCACTCCCTAAGTCCTCGGAATAATTAAAACCCATCCGTGCAATTTATTGCACTACAGTGTTCGATATTTGCGATACCGCTGGCCAGCACTTACAGGTAAAGCTTTCGTGATTGCACTACTGTATCCGCCGCCTAATATAGCTACCAAAAATGACGTCTGAGCTTGTTCTCTATAAATCATCGGGGAGAGATAAGTTTGTCATTTTCTTGCATTTTTTTACTCCATCCATTACCCTAATAGTTCTTGTGTTTAGGCGTAAATCCTGACGAAAGTTCTAAAATCCAAAGTGTTTAGGGGAAGTTACGCCCCACGCATGAGGATTGTAGACTTTCTATGGTAGGTGCCATCAACGAGACTATTCCATTTCAGTACTGCTTAAGTACCACATATCGTATGATCTCTAAAAATTACCTATAGTTTCCCTCACGTAAGGGCGGGTGATTTTTTTTTGATATTTCTAAATACCTATAGTCTCCCTCACGTAAGGGTGGGTATTTTTTATGGTATAACGGCCTAGCAAAAGGTATATCGAAAGGGGGACCAATTGGTGTTATAAGGAACCTTCACCATGTCTGCAAAATTAATGACCGATTCTCATCAGTTGTTGAAAGGTCCTAATTACACACCATGGAAAAACAAGATGAAGGCAATCCTAGCAATGGATGACTTATGGGATGTTGTATCTGGAGCAACAAAAAGACCTTCATCTACTGCTAGCGCTACAGCTCCATCTATTGTTTAGAAAGACTTTGACAAGAAAGACAACAAAGCAAAAGTGCTCATTTTGCTTATTATGTCTGATGAAGTTCAACCCCATATTGCTGACTGTGAACATAGTAAAGAGGCATGGGATGCCCTTAATACTATATATGAGGGAAAGAATGATTCCACTATTCTATTTCTTCAATCTCAATTACACAGTCTAAGCATGAAGCAAGGGGAGACAGTTGAACTTTTTCTTTGCAGAGTGTCTGAATTGAAGGTAAAGTTGAATTCTTTGGGAGAACCAGTTGATGACAAGCTCCTTACCTCAATTGTATTGAGAGCTTTACCTGATTCTTATAGGGTGTTGATCACTTCCCTTCAGGTGTCATAACGAAAAGTTACTTTTGTAGAGTTGGTTAATATGCTTCAAGAAGAGGAGGCACGCCAACTACATCGAGATGATTCTTCTAACACTGCCCTCTACACCAACAGAAAGGGGCCAAACAAGAAGAAGGGTAATTTTTTGAAAGGAGGTGGTTATCAAAAGGATTCAAAAGGGAAACAACCTCAACAACAAAAAATATATTGCAAGATCTATGACAAAGAGGGTCATGATACAAACAGATGTTGGTATAAGAATAAAAAACCTAAACAAAAAGGCCAGAACAAACCACACAACAAGAACAAGCAACCCAAGGTGAATGTTGTTGTTGAAGAATCTGACTCAGAATCTGAATGGGCACACAAGGTGCTCATGACTACCACAACCTCCAAGTAGACGGATCATGTATGGTATGTCGATTCTAGTGCTAGTAAGCACATGACTGGTGACAAATCATGGTTTGAGTCCTTTGAGGCCAAAGAGGGAAAACCTGTCACTATTGTTGATGATAAAACCTACAAGGTTCAGGGAGAAGGTACTATTTTAGTTACTCTTTTTGATGGCAAGTGTCAGATTGAAAAAATCCTCTATGTTCCAGGATTGGCGAACAATTTGTTGTCAGTCACACAAATTCTAGACAAAGATATGGTTGTGAACTTTAGTGTTGAGGGAGGCAAGAAGTGTTGTTCTATTACTAGGAGGGGTAAGAATATTGTAACCACTTCATTTAAGCATGGCTTATTTGCCTTAGATGCTATCTCTACTCCACATGTCACCATGACAGTCTCTACAAAGGAGGCAACTTCCCTATGGCACAAGAGATATGGGCATCTTAGTTATGGTTACTTACTTGAGCTAAGTAAGTATGAGATGGTAAAGGGTCTTCCTTCCCTTTCTACCACATTGCCAGTGTGCTCTGATTGTTTGGCAGGAAAGCAACATAGAGTACCTTTTGAGAAAAGCTCTACAAGAGCAAAGAAACCTCTGGAGTTGATTCACATCGATCTGTGCGGTCCTTTCACACCCATCAGTTGTGGGGGGAAGAGGTATTTTTAGTTATTTGTAGATGATTACTCACGGAAAATGTGGGTGTTATTTCTTACTCTAAAATCTGAGGCATTTGGTTTCTTTTAGCAATTCAAGAAATTTGTTGAGGAGTCAGGGGCTTCTATAAAGACTCTCCGCTCAGATCGAGGGGGGAGTTTACCTCTAAAGAATTTTTTGCATTCTTGGCTACACATGGGATCATGAGATAGTTAACTACTACTTATACTCCTCAGCAAAATGGAGTTGCTGAAAGGAGAAATCGTTCCATCATGGAAATGGTTCATTGCATGCTCACAGGAGCTAGTCTTGGGCAACAATATTGGGCAGAAGCTGTCACCATAGTAGTATATCTATTGAATAGGGCACCCACAAAGGCCCTACAAGGAATGACTCCACAAGAAGCATGGAGTGGTAGGAAACCCTCCATTTCTCATCTACGCATTTTTGGATGTAAAGCTTTCATGCACATACCAAAAGAGAAAAGGAAGAAGCTAGATGAGAAGACATTGAAGTGTATTCTTCTTGGCTATGATGAGCACTCTAAGGGTTATCATTTGATTGATCCCTTGACCAAGAAGATACACATTAGTAGAGATGTAGTTTTTGATGAGGCTTTCACATCAGAAAACACATCAGATGTATACCTAGACCTTGTGGAAACTAAGGTTGAGAAGTCTCCTTCATCAAAGGTTGGAGGTCCTTCTTCATATTCTTCAACACCTCAGAAGAAGAATCCAAAGTGGTATAAAAATACAATCAAATATTCTAAGCTATCCACTCCACCAGATTTGACATTGGATAGGCCTCGTACTTGCAGCATGGCTCGATAGGAGAAAGCTGCAACAAAGAATACTGGGGTTGATGATCTATGTCAATATTTTGAGGAACTTTCTATAGATCCAGAGAGAGATATAGAAGATATGGATATTGATGATGATAGGGTGTTTATGTCCTCAATAGACGATCTTGAACCTGCATCAGTGCAATATGCTCTTGGTGAGCCTCAGTGGAAGGCCGCTATGGATGCAGAGTATAAGTCTTTGATGAAAAACAAAACTTGGAAGCTTGTCGATCTGCCATACGGAAAGAAGCCCATAGGCTGCAAATGGGTGTATAAAGTTAAGTATAAGGTAGATGGGACAATAGATAAGCATAAAGCCTGACTTGTTGCAAAGGGCTATGCTCAAAGAGAAGGCATTGACTACGAGGAAACTTTTGCACCTACTGCTCGGATGACAACCATTCGAGTTCTTTGTGCTATGGCAGCACAGTATGGGTGGAAAGTACACCAAATGGATGTCAAGAGTGCTTTTCTAAATGGTGATCTCCACGAAGAAGTCTACATGACTCAACCGGAAGGATTTGAAGTGGAAGGCCAACAACAGAAAGTTTGCAAATTGGTCAAATCCTTATATGGTTTGAAACAGACCCCTCGGGCTTGGTACATAAAAATGGATAATCATCTACTACAGCATGGATTTAAGAGATGTTCGTTAGATGCAAACCTCTATTTCAAGAAGCAAGGCTCTGAAATAGTGTTGCTTGTACTCTATGTTGATGATCTACTCATAACAGGGAGTTCAGAAACAATGATCTCTACTATCAAACAGGATTTGAGCAAATATTTTGAAATGATAGATCTCGGACTTCTCCATTACTATCTTGGTCTAGAAGTGAACCAAAAGGAGCACTACATCAAAGTGTCTCAAAAAAAATATGCCAAGACACTACTAGAAAAATATCGCATGACTGACTGCAAGACGATGGCAACACCAATGGAAACAGGTCTTCAGTTATCGCGATATGACAAATCACCTTAGGTAGATGCTACTCTCTATCATCAGTTGATTGGGAGTCTCATATATATGACCAACACTAGGCCAGATATCATATTTTTTGTCAACTATCTTTCGAGGTTCATGCAGGAACCTAAGACTACACACTGGAAAGTAGCAAAGCGAGTTCTTCACTATGTCCGTGGCACAATGGAATATGGCATAGAATACAAGAGGAACAACAAATTCTTCTTACAGGGATACACGGACTCCGACTATGTCGGATCATATGATGATCGTAAATCAACTTCAGGATATTTGTTTCATCTTGGATCTGGTCCTATCTCTTGGCACAACAAGAAGCAATAGGTGGTTGCTATTTCATCAACAGAGGTAGAATATCGTGCCGCACGTGAAGCTGTGTGTGAAGTGATATGGTTGCGTCACATCCTAACAAGTATGGGTCTTCCATAAAAATATCCAATACACTTGTTCTGCGACAACATGGGTGTTTTGAATCTTATTAAGAATCTAGTACATCATGATAAAACCAAGCACATTGATACACAATGCCACTTTATTTGAGACAAAGTACCAAAACACTGAATTCAGCTTTAGTACATCTCCACCAATGCTCAAGTTGTAGACATTTTCACTAAGGCACTCGCACATGTCAAATTTGAATTGTTTTGCAGCTCTCTATGTATTTCAAAATAATGTAATCTGGGGGGATGTTAGCATAGCTAGAAGTTATTCAATTATCCAAATAATGTAATAAGGGGGGATGTTAGAGTTACTATTTCTAGTAACTACATTATTACATCATTAGGTTAATTACGCTAACAACTATTGATAGCGTATATTATCTATTAGCATTAAATTGTTAACTTGTTAGTTCGTTAGTCCTATTTTGTAATTAGTTAGCTTATTGTTATGGGCTAACTATAGCCTAAGATTGTATTATTTATTCATTCATTGATTAATACAATCGATCCTAATTTCCTACATATTTTTGGTCAATACCATAAGATATGAGAAATTAGGGGTAGCGGATGTGAGGTATGTGTGTGGAAAAGTGTAATGACAATAAAAAGCACACAAAATCAAACAAACAATTGAATCCTATGTCTTGCAAATTTTTTTTTTTTGTGGTTTGTGTGTTTTGATATGCCTAAACATAGACTACTATGTGGGATGGATTCCTAATGTGGATGGCAAATGAGGATTTTCATGATGATAAAATCTTGAAAAATCATTCATGGGTTGCTAAAGTGTCTATGGGGTGAGATAGCGGATGAAATGAAGCCCACTATTGCTGATCTCTATTAGTGGTTGGTGATGAAATCCAACTCACTAATGTTTAAGAATGAAACATGCAATTGTGTGTGATTCTTTTTATTTTTTTGTTATCTATGGTTTTCACACTACAAAGAAACCCTCTTTTACTCAACCAAGTTTGTGACCAAGAACACCAATACTAAGCCTCTCAAAAGAATATAGGTCACACCTCTTAAGATCCACCCTAAATAAACAAGTTATTCGAACAGTGGAGGGTTCACCTAGTTCTTGCACTCTGAATCAACAATGTGTCTCCAACAGTGGGAGAGACTTGAATACCAATGACTTGTTCCAACTTAGAAAATTAAAGAGTGGGATAATTTATCCTAAAGTGTAGCTACTTATGCTTTTTAATTTTATTGTAAACAAAACTCAAAGTAAAAAGTAAAAACACCACAAAACAACCAAAACTTGAATTTAGTGTAATGAATATTCCAATGTAATTAAGATGAATGCACAAGTGTAAATATATCATATGTGCAAACTATATGAAAATATGTTTGTGAATTCCTAAGATGCAAGATGTGTTGCTTTATAAATAGAAAATAGATATCTTATTTTCAATATCTCTTTAAAAAGCAAAGAAAATGAAGGTGAGGTTTGATCAAGACTTACCAGGAATCCTACGTATTTCTTCCCAACTCTCCTAGATGCGATGCAGGGTATCCCAAACATAATGAGGCATATTCTAGATGTGGTGCAGAGTCTATTGAATATAATAAGGCATATCCTAGATGTGGTAGAATATCCCTCAAACATGGTAGGGCATTCGTGTGACCACATATCAAATCCTGCTGCTCCTAGAAACACTAGTTTCATAATTTTTTGTATAATCAAATCTTTGAAAACCTGCAACAAAAATAAAAAACATAGATAAATTTTTTTGAAAAGGTATATTAAAATAAGAAACCCTTTGGGAGTCCCACTGTGATCACCATTTTGTAAAGTAAAAACAAACAACACCAATAGAGCAATCGATCAAAGCAAATGACACAATATTGCACAAGATGAAAGATTTTTATTTGTATTGAACTCAAGGAGAGTGGATCTCCAAATTGTATAATAATTTTTTCCCAAATATGGGGTTACAATGCAATGTATGCATCGATACAATTATTACAATATAAGGGTCATGAAACCCTTGTTCAAAATAATACTAGCATATTCAATTCATCTTTACTTCAAAAAAGTTGTGGGTGGGATTGCGTATCCTTACGAGACCACCTGAGATACAAAATTCATCAAGAATATAATTTTTTTACCTACAAATAGATCACCATACAAAGAGGTTAGTAGCATATGCGAGGGCTCCACTGTGTGATACCCTCTACGAAACAAATCTACAAAACCCTAGATGCAATGATTATGAAATGTAAGAAAACATAGAAAATGTAAGTTGTAAAGTAATAAACCTTTTACCTTGTCAAAAAATACCTACTTTGTCTGATCCACACTTTTGTTTCTATGATTTTATGGTGCACGAATGCCCATGAGCATTTGAGGGTTTATCGACACCCAGTAGCATTTGGGGAGAGCTATGAACACCCTATGGTGTTCCTAGAATGCTCAACAGTGTTCAGGGAATGCTCGATAGAGTTCAAGAGTTTCAAGGAGGTGTACTACAAAACTAGATCTGGTCGTAGGGGTTTGGGTGACATAAATAAGGGATGCAACAATGGTGAGGAGTGAGAATTTTAGCGAGATGTAAGGGTTTTTGGGTCACAATGTATGCAAAGGCTTTGATGATATCTAACCTTAGGAATCAACAAAAAAATTGCTTAATTGCTTAACCTCATTCACAAAACTGAATACTCTTTTATAACTTGCCTTCAATATGTTAGGGTTTCGATGACACTAATGGGCGACTAAGATTAAATCATGATGAAGGGCTAATATTGTACATTGATATGTGACATGGATCAAGTTAAATGGATGGATGATATTGATATGTGATGAGTGGCTGAGATTTATATTTATATATATATATAAATATAAATATATAAAATATTTATTTTTAAATATTAATATAAATAAATAATGTATGGTTGTGATTGGATGATGTATGGAAGATAAGTGGTAAGGATTTGGTGTCTATAGGAGGCTAAAGGAGAAAAGAGCTAGAAGAAGCCATTGTATTTGAGAGATTTGAGGATTATCATTGAAGGCTTGAAGGTTGAGTTGCATAAGAGAAGATTTTTGTTTTTACAATAGAAGTTGAAGAGTCACAGGACAAAAAAATCAAGGTGACATAGAGCTACAAATTAGAGGAGATTTGGGCATATTTTGAAGGGCCCTTGAACAACCAGCTAGAAGGAAGGCTTGACAACAAAGAAAGCTACAAATTGGAAGACTTTTATACCAAATTTGAGAAGGTTAAGGGCAACATAACAAAGGTGAAATTGACAGCATTAGAAGCTAAAAATTTTAGTGTTTAGGATAGCAAGAGGGCAAAAACTTGGGCAACAATAATAGCTACAAATTTTAGAGTCCAAGAAAGCAAAGTTGAAGGAGGATTGGAGCCACAAAATTCATATTTTTGGATAGCAAACTAAAGGCTTAAAAGCTAAAAATATAAGGCAACATTCAAGTAGAAAAGAGATTTGCAAAATTACAAAGTTTAGGGTAACGAAGCACAAGGAGTTGAAGCTACGAAAATTACACAACCGGAACAACAAATATGTGAATCAAATAACCAAGGAAGCTTGCTACAAAGCAGGACTAAATAAGGTTTGAAAATTGGTGTTATTAAAGTTTTATTATTCAAGTATTATTTAAGTTTTTAACACCATATTTGAATAGCAAAAGGAAAAGGATCTAGTTTATATATTCTAATTTTGAAGAAGAATTAGTTACATTGGTGCCATAAAAGTTATTATAAGCATTTAAATAAGTTCATTTTAAGATATAAGAGCAACATATTAGAGCCATTAAAGTTAATAAAATAGAGCCATAAATATTAATGTCTCCAAGGTGAAAAAGGAGGCATCTTGGGTATAATCAAACCTGCACATTTCAAACAACATAAAACAAATTAGATATTTATTAAAGGAGTTATAAAGGAAGAAAGCATAAGTTTCAAAAGTATGCTTTAGACTCATCAAAGTGCAGATTTTTCTAAGGTCTATTGAGAAAAATGAGACTCAATAGTAAACAAAGGCAACACAAATTTTTAGTATTTAAAGACACCAAGAGGTGTGCCAAGTATGAAAAAGCCTTTGGTGAAGGTAAGATTAACAAATATATAGAAAGACCTACCATAAGAAATGCCATAATTTTGAGGAAGATAGCCACTTGGACCAAGGAAGGCAACATGCAGAGAATTGAGTAACAGTCATTATTCGCCCAACGTAAAGCATTGGAAACCATCACAAATTGCAAGGTTGAGCCACCAAGGTTGCACCACTAGCATGAGGAGCAAAATCATAATATTACAAGATTGAGCCACCAAGGTTGCATCACTAGCATGAGGATATGAAGCATAGTCTCACTACCAGCATTAGAATCATAGGTCATGGCATATGAACAATCAAAATCTAAGAGCAAGTGTTGGAAAACAAGCACCACTAGCACCACCATAATGCCACCAAGAAGTCAAAAAGATACCACCTTGAAGAAAGCACCACCAAACCTAAAGCAAGCTCCATTACATAGGAATCATCCATGTCGAAAGTATTATAGGATGAGAGCTTTGGATAAATAATAGTTGAAAGAGCCTCAATGAACATTGGTAAGCACAAAGGAGTTTTAAAGTGATTGAAGGCCAAGAAACAAGAACCAATTTTTAGGGTGCATAAGGTGCATGACAAGGAAGGGCAAGTGTTAAGAAGTCATTCACCACATGGAGGAAGTTACATATTCCATTGGAGGACATTATAAATTCCATTGAAGGATGTTACATATTCCATTGACGAGAGCTAGCTATGTTCTATTTGTAATGTTAAAGAAGTCATAATACATCCATACCCATGAAGTATAATGCTCTTGGTAAGCATTAAGTAAGAAAAGTTGGGTAGAGAACCATAGGAGATGTTAAAAGGAAGTGCAAATACCTCTAGTTCCACTTGGCACTTGATACTTAGAATATTAGTTATGATTAAAGGAAGGTATAACATCTAAAGGGCACCTATTTAGTGCATGAGCTAAAAATATCCTGAGTACAACGAAGGGAGCACATGGAAATCAAAGTTGAGCACCTTGGAGAAGTTGGAAAGTGTAGAGGAGATTCAAACCTCAAGAGACCACATTGAATGAGCAAGGATATGCATTGATTGTAGGAAGATAGAAGTCCTTTTTGAGCACAGGTTGTAGAGTTAATGCAAGTCAAGTTTGGCACGTCGCATATACAAGAAGGTAAGAATTATTTAGTTCATAACCTTTGCAAAGTTTAAAGGAGATATAAGGCATTTTTTAAGGATAAAATTAATTAAGTTTTTATACTTAAGGTTATCTGAGTAATAGGAGAAATAAGGTGATAAATTATAACCTTAGATAATTTAATGCCTTAGAATATATTTGAAGAGAGAAGCATTGAAATTAAAATATTCAATTCATATTGCATTAAAATATTTGCAAATTATTTAAAATTGGAGACAAATATTTCCACATTGAAATTGAAATTGCAAATACATTAGTTTTCTAAATTTCCAATTAGGGAGTTATAAGGAGTTCAACACCAAATTTAAATCTTTGAAATTTAGAAATTATATTATTGAAAATTGAAAGAAGCAAAACATAGAATTGCTTGAAAGTTGGAAAATTATTTTTGATACTAGTCTCTTATACAAATTGAAGGGACATAAGGAATCCAACTATAGAGCCTTGAATATAAAGAATTATATCAATTGAAAGTGCATCAAAACTATATTTAGCTTTCTATAAGAAGAAATAAAGTGTTTGTCTTAAAAAATAGGAGTTGAACATTATATTGAAATTGTCATCAAAACATTAGGGAGACAAAAGGGATTCAACTCAAAGGAAAACTTAGAAAGCTAAGTCTACTATCAAATCCATATTCAAAACATTTGGGAGAGACAAGGTATTCTACAAAACTTGAAGAATTGAAAATATCTTATCAAAATTGATCTTTTACATTCAAAATACTAGGGAGTTAAAAGGAAGTCTACTTAGAGATTTGAAATATTACAAATAAGAAATTACAAAGCATACTACAAAAGTTGAAGAATTAAAAGATAGTATTTGATATCATACTTAAAACTAGGGAGTCATAAGGTAGACAACTTCAAAGGTTTTGAAAGAAAAAAGATTTTATCAAAGTTGTTCTCAATACTAAAAGAGCTAAAAGGAATTCTACTTAGAAATTTATCCATTAATTGATCATATACTACAAGACTTGAAGGTTAGAATCTAAAAGTTGAAAAACTGGGAGACATAAGGATTAGTACAATTTCTTAATACATTGAATAAGTTAGCAAGAGGAGCATATCATCACAATATACACAATGAAAGGATTCATGATCAAAATCTATCCAATATTCCATATCAATGATGCAAAATTACTTCTAGCATAAACCATTCTATAGGTAAAAATGAAAAGGACATTTGGTATATTGATTCTAGTGCAAGTCATCACATGGCTGGAAATTTACAATGGTTTGATTGCCTTGAAGTCACTAACAATTTTAGGTTAAATATTACAGATGGAAAAACCTATGTCATATATAGATATGTGTGTGTAACACCTAGTACATCATTTTCAAATTTTTTGTTACATGGTGTAATGTATTTTCCTGGATTAACATCAAATCTTATTTTAGTTGCTAAGATGGTAGAAAGCAGAAGGATGGTTGATTTTAGATACATAAGTGGAATCAATATGTGTCTCAACATAAATAAAAATGAGATAGAAACTATAGGATCAATCCACAAAGATATATATGCTCTAGATCCAATTGAGATTTCACAAGATATTATTGTATTTCAAAACAACACTATTGCATTTTCTGAGGAAAAATTTGCCAAAAATAGAAAATCTATATATCATGAAAGTCGATAGGAAAATAGAAGATTCAAAACAAGAAACATGAGAGGACACCAAAACTATGGAATACTTGGTCATCTACAAATTAAATAAGAGGAAGAAGGACTTGATCAATCTGAAGAACATTTGAAAGATGAAGACCCATATGAAGACTAAAGTTTCCAATATCTAAATAATGTAATACAAGGGGGTTTTGGAATATATTACATTATTTGGTACATGATAATGTACCATCATGGATACATGTTTAGATTAGGAGTTTGTCTTAGAGTAGGATTTAAGTATTTACTTAATGGAATGTAATAAATGCACAAGTATTATTATAATGTGCAATTATGTAAATGTGCATGTTGTCCACATGTACATGAGTCCTTAAGAATAGGAAGATGAAAAGTCATAGGAATATGGAAGGTCAAAAGTCATATCTCGTTATATATAGGCCTTCTTAAGTGATAGCATAGAGAGGATTTTGGAGTGCACAAGGTAGAGTAGTAGTAGATACAATGTAGAGCATATAAGCAATATAGAGTGTTAGAGATCTCCATAATGTACTATTTTTATGAGCTTTCATTAATGGTTGATTTATAAGTATTGCATAGTTTAGAAGCATCTTTTATACTTTCTTGATTGTGCATGTTTAAGGATGTCATTATGCAATTTACCTAAAAGGGCCTCATCATGAGAGGATGCCTATCTTTTTGAAATTATTGTGTTGTTTCTTGACCATAAGGAACAGTTTCAAAGGAGAACCAATTATCAAGTTCCTTCCCCATTGTGAAGAAGAGGGCATCTCCACCCTAGAGCAGTTCATGTCACCTTATAAAGGCACATTGATCATCACACATATCTTGAAGAGGATTACAATCACAAGAAACCTTATTGTAATATTGTATCAACGTGATTATCCCTAAGAGGGACGTAATTGTAACACAATTTGGACTTCATGAATAAATAAAGTGTTTATCATACATCTTGTTATAAATTTTGTCTTTTATGCATGTTGCTTATTCATTTACTATTGCAATAATGGGATTCTTGCCTCGGGTGTGAGCATTTTTGGTGGTTAAAAATGGTGATCATGGTAGAACTCTGCATTTTATGCCCCTAATTTTTAACCCATGTGTTTGTTTTGATATCAGGTACAAACCGTAGATGACAGTTGCGGTCTAATTGTTGGCCCGCAACTGCAACCCGTGGTTCATACTGCAGCCCGTAGACTCAACCTGCAGTTTACAGCAGATGCAACAGATAGTAGAGGGATAAATATCCATCAGATGACGATTTGAGGTAGGTCAAATTTTTAGTCTCAATCTCTGTTCTTACTGTCTGTGTTTTTCTAGAATGCATAAAATGAAATTTAATTAGAACATTTTAAGAAAAAGGAAAATGAATTAAGTCCTAGATTAGCATTCTATTTTTGCATCATTAGAAAGGCGCTGCTAGGAACAACGGATCTCTGATTGTATTCCACCCTAGAATACAACATGCTTGATAAATATTGTGTGTTGGTTTGCATGTTTGAGGCCCAATTAGCTGCCATTCATCATTGTAATGTGCATTGTCTGAAATAACATCTACATTAATTTGCATTCTCTAAATTTGAAACGTTCTTTCATTTTGCATATCATATAGAGAATGAGCATGAGTGCTACATGATGCATTTATTTTTGTACAATTAAAAATAACCACACACACCACAAAACACTTAAACACTAGTGAGTTGGGCTTGGCATCCAACCACTAGTAGGGTTCAACGACGGTGGGCATAACTTCCATATGTTGGCCCAAATCCTATGAACCCTTGATATATAGACCAATACCGGATCCAAGAACCATCTGTAGCCTGAAATTTTGTATGTACTCTTCAGAGGGTATAACGTTGACTGGGTGAGATTGGGTGAGGATCTGGTAGGACCTATTCTCCTTGTTCGGGTGTGGGATTCATTACCACACACGGGGGATTTACGTGACTTGGAGTTCATAGCCAAGTTGTCGAGTTGTGAGCATACACGTGAAATACATTAAACCAAGAATAAAATCCAACAAGTTTTACAAAAACACAATAAGATTTTCTACAACTGATACAACACATATTGAAAACACATCAAACAGTTTAGGAATCACTTTTAAAACTTAAAATGAGATAATCATTGTTGTATACCTTGTTTGCTTAATAATAATACATTTAGACTCTAGGTACACAATGGTGGACACATGGGATGGTCAGCAATGGTCCAAATCCAACATCGATGACCAAACCCTAACTAGTTCACAACAATATGTGTCGAATCCTCAACCACATGAGCGAACCAAACGTCGTTTGACTAGCATTCGAGGAGACAAATCGACATGGGAGGAGCCAGCAGAGCAAATCCCAAATAGAGGAGCTTCAGTACACTCCTCTAGGCATAGAGTAGAATAGGAATTCTTCTATCACGAGGGTGTTCCACTTGAGAGCCATTATCGAGATTGCAATGCATGCGCATCCACAAGATCGACTGAAGAATTTATTATGCAAGGGACCAGGTTGGTGCCCCTATGTACTAAGTCTACTAGAGGATCTATGGCTCCACATTTTGAGTATAGAAGGACTAGAGACGCACCCATTCAGGGGCAGGTAGATAGGCTCACAATCGAGCATAGAACTAGCCATACTCCCATGTGTGGTCCAACACGTAAAATCACCATTGATATATCAAAGGTGGGAGATAATGGTACACCACAAAATGAGCGATGGTGGTCTAGGTAGTTATAAGGTCTAGGTAGTGTTCTAGAGTAGCTAGGCTGCAAGCCTTCCGCTCCACCCATTCGATCCCCGAGTGAGCATAGTGGGAGTGTCGTCCGCACTACTAGAGAACATGGGGAGGCTTCCAAGTGCTCTCATGTCATGCACCCACTATCTACACGTGGAAAATCGCAATATAGGACACATAAGGAGGCTAATGCAATATTTAAAGATATAGGCAAAGGTACAACATATCATTTTTATGGGTACAAAACCCACAAAGTTGCTCATACAGAGTAGGGGTATCAAAGGCCTCCCACGGTCGACTAGATCAATAGGTCACATCGACTGGTATCAAAGCAAAAATTCCAACTCCTCCAAGACCAATTGGAGGATGCTCACCTAGAGAGGCAGTGTATTGAAGATGAAAATATTCAAGTGCAAAGGCTCATAAGATAGAGATTATATGAGTAGCGCATGCACGAGGAGCGTATCCTTGCTCAAAAGGAACTCATGGAATAGGAAGATCGGTTAGCTAGGGCTGGCCTGTATCAAGATGAGCATCAATAGCACACACATAGGAAGGATTTATCACAAGTCGAGATACACCAAGAGCATAGAGATGCTTGTAATCATGTTACTACCGAACAAAGGGAGTAGCTATCGCCACTTAATATTCAAAGGCATAGATAGCATGAAGTAACAACGAGAGATGGATATGAATATGAATATCTTGAAATCTCCTGAGCTAAAGATGAGGAAGAGCAAAGACCTCCATCTTGCACAAGGAAGATAGTACCTCCTAAGCCACATACGCATCAACTTAGGAAGGAGGACTTTCTATATTTAGAGGCCTATAAGGCCTTGGTCGAGAAAATTAAAGCCATTGAGAGACAAGGCGCACCTATTCAAAAGCTGACTCTAAGAAAAATTCATAACAAGCCTTTGGATCCTTCAGTGCCTACTCCAGCCTACCATGAGCATTTCAACATGCCCAGGTTAGATAAGTTCAAGAGTTATGAAGATGCATAATAACATGTAACGATATTTTTGGACGCTTGCTTTCAGATAGAAAGCAATGAGGCCTTATTGTTGCACATGTTCATCACGACACTTTCAGGGCCTACCCGAGAGTGGCTTAACCAGCTAAAGAAGCATAGTATAAAAAACTTCAAGCAATTAGCTGATGCCTTTCTTGAATGATATTCCTTTGGCATCAAGAAATAGGCTAATCTTTCCAATTTTGCTGCGCTAGCTCAGCATGATGATGAGCCCATAGAACAATACGAAAAGAGGTGGAGAAGATTAATGGTGAAGTTGCCATTCCCCATTCTTGCCACAAAATTAACTCGAATGTTCACAAAGAGTTGTGCCAAGAACATATCGTTACTGTTGTAGCTGCAACAGTACGCTAAATTCGAAGAGTCTTTGGTGCAAGCCAAGGTGATTGAGGATATCAAGTTGCAAGAGGGCAACTTGAAGCTCAAAAATAGGAAAGAGGGATAGAATAAGAGTACCACAAAGCATTAGGGCAAGTAGGCCCATGTAAATAAAGTGGTATTAAATCTCCAATGGGAGGACAAGGGGCAACAAAAGCATAACTACCAAGATCAGCCTCTGCCTATGCATTATGATAAGCGCAATAACTATAAGGGAAAAAACAAAGAGCAATGCCCGTCTCGCCAGTTCACACTGTTGATGGAATCACTGACGGTGATTTTTCATCAGTTATGTGAGGCCAAGGTGATCAGATTACCCGAAGTCAAGATGATATACCCCAATAAACCCAAACCAAAGGGGTTTCAAGATGATCTATTTTACATCTTTCATAGAATGAAAGGACATGACATCGAGGTGTGTTGGTCTTTCAAGCACCTAGTACAAAATATGATCAACAAGGATGAGCTTCTTGTGCCTCACAATATGCAGGTTCCAGACAATAAAAATATGGGGATTTATAAGAAATCCTTACCAAATCATGAGGCACCTCGAAACAACATTGGTCAAGTTAACCAGGTACGAGTCGAACCACCTACCTAGGGGTTCATAGGCATGGTCAATGTTGTTACTAGGCATAGGAGATACGAACAAAAAAATCAACCTTGTGCTCCTATCCAGATGCAAGCCACACCGAATCAGCAACCGACATAGAATATTCCAAGCCCACCAACAAGACCGATGGTGACCCTAAGGAGCAGGTTGGTCTAGAACCTGCAGATAACTCCTACGAAATTGTCAATATATGAATTAATTCAAAATTCCCTGAGGCATAAAGAGACTCTTATGGAAATTTTGAGGTCCATTGAAGTACAGGACGATGATGTGCAGACATTCAAAATTTCATGGGACATGTACAATAGTATCAGGAACCGATGATCCAATTTTACGATCATGAGATAAGGTCAATTTCTACAACTATGGCTGACCCGCCATTGCATATAATAGTGTGTGTGAATCACATGCCATTCAAAAGGGTCTTGATTGATACTGGCTCATTGATCAACATAATAAGGACCAAGGTACTAAGTCATTTGAAGCTACCCAAATCACACATTGTGCCAACTAAGTTTACATTAAGAGTATTTAACGATGCACTATGTTTGACTGTCGATACAATTATCCTACCCATACAAGTGGGTTTGAAGACCATTTCAGTAATGTGTCACGTGATAGAAGGGTCCATGCAGTACAACATTTTACTCGGTAGGCCTTGGATTTGTGAAATGCGTTGTGTCCCCTCGATACTACATCAATGCATGAAATATATTCATGAGGGACTGGTTCACATGGTGTATTCGGATGAGGAGCCATTGAAGTTTGTGAACCTAGCAGATTTTCTTGGGGGTTTCATACTCCCGTCAACGCACCTGGATGTTCAACCGTTGTTGCCAATAAGGAAACAAGGAGATAAACCAGAAGTGCATGCTCAACCGATGCCATATGTGTCACACAGATCAGAGCATACTAGTGCCACTTCCTTGAAGTCATCAACATCAGTCATGCGTTAGGATGATAGGAAATTAAAGGCAAAGATGGATGAGAAAGAGAAATAGCATGAGCCCGATCCAATCATCGAAGATGTTCACATTCCCATGGAAGTTGAGGAAACCCAAGACAAAGCCGAGGAGGCACCTTAGCCTGCCTCGCCTACATCTTCAGTAGGATCATCTACACCATGGGTGACTGTACATCTCACTAATACTAAATTAGACGAGTACCTTGTGCAAAATGCGACCTTCAAACCAATTTTGAAGACTGTGCAAGAGATGGGCAAACCATCCGCCCATCGTTATCCGGTTGGATCGGTGGTTCCACTGGGAGAACCGCCTAACTAGACTAACTTCATCTATGCAGAGCTAGATTAGATTCCAATGTGAGAGCCCATGGATGAAGATGATGAGGAAAATTTTACGGTAAATGCTCATTATTTGTCTAATTTCCAGTATGCCATGCGTATTTTTGAGCTATATCACTAGCATGGATACGGCCTTGGTCTCTTTGAACAAGGATGGAGGACTCCACTGGAACCTCATTATCAATTAGTCACTAATAGATTCGGTCTAGGGTTACAGATACATGGGCAAGATGATTTTTTCGCAACATCCCTAGATCGTCTGTACCTCAGCATGGTGGATGATGTGGATTTTAATCAATATCATCTGAATCTTTCAAAATTTTGGCAGAATAACCCTATGATATCTATCATCACCATTGATCCAATCAAAGATCATTGTGAAGGGCTTATTGATCATAATGAGGCATAAATGAACCCTAGAGATCAATTGGGACACCAAACCCATGAGGCAGTCGATGCCACAGACATGCAGGGGTGTAACCCCATGAATGAAAGCGATCTCGAGTTAGGAGATCTTTGTAATTAATATGGAGCAGAGTCCATCTTCGATATGAGTAGACCAAGCTATGATGCAGATCAGGATTCTCCAAATGATGATGGATCTAGGGATGAAGTCGAAGGCACTTATGTAAGGCCTTTGTAAGTGCATCATATATTGCCTATGAAATCAGTACATGATACCAAAGAGATCCTTCCTGATCGAGCCAATTTTCTCGACAACATCGTACATGAGGTATAATTATCCAATTTTTTTGAATAACGATGACAACATGCAAGAAGTGAGATTCATGGGGCCTCATTTAGAGGAGTGTCCTCCAAGAGTGGGGGTGAATGAAGGATTCTATTATGACAATGACGAAGAATATGAGCTAGAGAGGGCCTATCTTGGTCCTCCTTATTTGTGTCACCACTATCAACCCATCGACATCAATGAGGTCTATAGGCAGCTACATTTTAGTCCACGTCTGAGAGCAAGATGGTTAAACCTGGATAAAATCCATCGATTGGTTAATCCCCATTCACCGATCTACATGCAGCTCCGTGAGCCGAATGATCCTATTTTGCATTTAGTGCATAGGGAGGATCCAGTTATTTGCAGTCCTCATAGGGAAGACCCTTTTGTGCCTGTGCCATTAGAGCCAATCGTGGGTATGAGGACTATGCAGATTTTGTAAAGGTCAGTCCATGTGGTCCTAGAGATCAATTCCATTCCATAAACATGGTCTCCATTGATTTGAACACTCCACTCCACAATATAGTAGATCTATCTAAACCGTTGTATCTTAACAAAGATGTTATCAATTGGGATTGCACTGATTCACCCGTTGAGCCTGAGGATTTCTTCCCCAATGAAAAAATGTTGCAACCTTTCCATTTTGCACCAGGCTGTGCATATGATGTTTATCATGTCAAAAATACTTCCAACATGGAACCACTCAACCTAGATGATGACATTCATCTGATTCCTAAGCCTCACCAGTTGGAGGAGGGATCACATATTTTGGTAGAGGAAACCTTTGAGGTGGATATCAGTGATGATCCCACCAGTGCAAAGAAAGTAAAATTTGGAGAGAGTCTCACTCTAGATGAGCAGGCCACCCTCATACCTCTGTTGAAAGAGAGACCAAATTTATTTGCTTGGTCATATAAGGATATGCCAGGTCTAGACTTGAAATTGGTTACTCATAACCTTTCACTAGATTTGACGAAGAAGCCGGTCAAGCAAAAGATTAGGAAAATGCACCCAACAATGGCCTTAATGGTGAAAGATGAGCTGTAGAAGCTGTTGGATGTGGAATTTGTGATTTCCATTGATTATCTAGAATGGGTGTCCAATATGGTACTCGTGGGAAAACCCGATGGAATAATCCATATTTGCATGGATTTCAGAGACCTAAATAATGCAACACCCAAAGATTCATTTTCGTTGCCCAATATTTATGCTCTCATAGATGCAACTGCAGGTCATGAAATACTATCCTTAATGGATGATTTTTTTGTTATAATCAAATTCAGATTAAACCCGAAGACCAGAACAAAATCGTGTTTATAATGCCATGGTGAACATTTTGCTATAAATTTATGCCATTCGGCCTAAAAAATGTTGGTGCCACATACCAACGGGCCATGACATACATTTTTCATGACTATATACACAAAATTCTTGAAGATTATATCGATGATTTGCTAGCCAAGTTATTGCTATGAGAAGAGCATGTAGAGATCTTAAGAAAAGTCTTTGATTTCCTGATAGAGCACAACGTCAGGCTGAATCCTAAGAAGTGCGTATTTGGCATAAATTCTGGAAAATTACTAGGGTTCGTAATCTCTAAGAGAGGCATCGAAGTAGACCTAGCGAAGGTCAAGGCCATTTTGGAAATGTGTTCTCCCACCAATATTAAGGAATTAAGGAGCCTTCAAGGCAAGGTAGCCTCGATAAAATGATTTATTGTCCAACTATTAGATAAATGTCAACCCATGAATCGACTGCTACATAAGGGTGTCCCATTCAGTTGGGATGAATCCTGCCTTGCAGTCTTCACTGAATACCTGGCGACGTTGCTAGTGCTAGCTCCACCAAGGCCATAGGTGCCTTTTCTACTATATATATCGACAACTAACTTTTCACTAGGAACCATGTTGGCCCAAAAGAATGTGCAAGGCAAATAAAATGCCATATATTACTTTAGTCAAACTTTAGTGAGCTATGAGCTCGCGTATGCATACGTGGAAAATTTATGTTTAGCCGTAGTGTTCACCATAAAGAAATTGTGACACTATATGTTAAGTCATACGATGTATGTTATATTCAAACAAAATCATTTGTAGTACATGATGAGTAAGACTTATCACAATACGCGTACTACGAAGTGGATCATGCTTTTGATGGAATTTGATATAGAATTCATAAGCCATAATTCCATTAAGGGACAGGTCATAACATATTAAGTAGTTGAGATGCCATTGTCAAATAGTAGGCCTCTAACAATTGAGCTTTCAAATGATGTGGTCTTCGTCGTATCTGAAGCTCTTGAACTCGAAGAACTAGAGAACAATGCTGATATGACTCTATTCTTCGATGGTTCAAAGTGTGAACAAGGGGGTGGTGTCAAAATAGTGTTCTTCATGCTGCAAGGAGCTCCAATGCCCTTGTCATTCAAGTTGGATTTTCTATGCACCAACAACAACATTGAATACGAAGCCCTACTGCTGGGCCTCCACATAGCTGTCGCCATGAATATTAAGATATTGAACATATTCAATGATTCCTTGCTCATAGTAAATCAATTTAAAGGGCTTTTTTAGTGTTGGTGTCCCGTACTAAAAGCCTATAAAGATCTAGTTGATACATATTTGGCCAAGTTGGATTGGTATGACATCGAGGCAATCCCTCGATCATCAAATAGGTTTACAAATACCATGGCTTCTTTGGGATCCTTAATCCCTCATAATCCATCTACCATCCATGGCAAGATGCTCTCTCATCTAGCAGTAGAGCGTGCATCCTATGATAATAGATAATTAGTCAACATGATCAGTGTAGAACCACAAGATGAATGGTTCTAGAGAGCTGAAGAATTTCTTAAGAAGGCACCCTGGTGGTCATTAACCTCTCAGAGTCCCATGGGGAGTGGTACTACCATTCACCATAGGGTTGTTTTCGAGTCTACATTTGCAAAAGTAAATACGTAGGGGGATCAAGTCATCTTGGCAGTCGAAGCTGAGATTTATCAAAATTGGATGTCACAAATTAAAGACTTCCTAAAGCTTAGTATAATCCCAAAGGGATTATCGTGTGCCGTGAAGCACACATTTAAATAGAAAGCAAAAAAATATGTCTTAATAGGAGACATCTTGTACCGAAGAAGCTATGATGGAGTTCTCCTTCGTTGCTTAGAGCCCTGTTGTGGCTAATCCACAACACACCCCAAAATTGGGGGCCCACCTTTTTGCATGCTTTCAAAGAAGGAAACAGTGACCCAGATGCTAAGAAAATCAAAGAAAAAGGCAAAAATTTCACTAAGGAAAAAAGTTGTCACGATATCGCGACATGTCACTCTGTCACGGCTGAAAGTTGTCGCGATATCACGACATGTCACTTCGTCGCTGCTAAAAATGAAAAGTGTCGCGATATCGCGACATGTCGCTCCGTCGCTGCTGAAAATGAAAAAAGCGTAGCAAAATCGTGACATGTTGCTCTATCGCGGCTAAAAATGGAAAATCGTAGCGAAATCGCGACATGTTGCTCCGTCGCGGCCCAGAGAGGAGAGAGAAAGGTGAAGCAGAAAAGCGTAGCGAAATCGCAACATGTTGCTCCGTCGCGGCCCAGAGAGGAGAGAGAAAGGCGAAGCAGAAAAGCGTAGCGAAATTGTGACATGTTTCTCCGTCGTGGCCCAGAGAGCAGAGAGAAAGGTGAATCAGAAAAGCGTAGCGAAATTGCGACATGTTGCAAAATCGTGGTCAACGCAGTCAACAACAGCAGGTGGGCGGAACCGTCACGAAATCGTGACGTGTTTGATTTTCGCGGCTTGCAAACGGGCGGAAGGCATGAAGTATAAAATGGTCACAAAATCATGATAGAAATGAGTCAAAGGTAGTAAGGCCCAGTAGTGTAGTGAAATCGCGACGAAAATCGAGCCAAAGGGTATAAGCCGAAAGGCGTCGCGATATCGCGACGCGTCACGTTTTCGTGGTGTGGGTGGATAAAAAAGCATAAATAGTAAAATGGTAGCGATTTCGCGCAACTTTTGGGAAAACATTCCAGCCAGACAAAGACGTCGCGAAATCGCGACAAATTGCGTCGAGAGAGTCCGAAGGAGAGAATGGTCGTGAAATCGCGACAGATTGCGGCGAGAGGGCCCGAAGGAGAAAATGGTCGTGAAATCACGACAGATTGCGACGAGAGGGCCCGAAGGAGAAAATGGTCACGAAATCGTGACAGATTGCGGTGAGAGGGCCCGAAGGAGAAAATGGTCACGAAATCGTGACAGATTGCGGTGAGAGGGTCCGAGGAGAGAATGGTCGTGAAATCGCAACAGATTGTGACGAGAGGGTCCGAAGGAGAGAATGGTCGCAAAATCGCGACAGATTGCGACAAGAGGGTCCGAAGGAGAGAATGGTCGCGATTTCATGACAGGTTGCGGCCGAAGCGTACGAAGATAAAAAATGTCACGATTTCGTGACATGTTGCATCGGCAAGACTGCTGGCAGAAAAATGTCACGATATCATGACATGTTGCATTTTTGCGGTGAAAAGCAGAGGAGCAGGACTGCATGCATGAAAGCATCACGATTTACATGAGGCCATTATGGAACATGCAAGAAAGCATTGAACACATGGCGCAAAGGCTTGAGGTTCATGATAACGTTGTAGATCGACGATTATAGTACACAGAGAAGACCAAACATTTCAGGTTCGAGCGAAAGGTCGAAGCATCAAAGAAGCGAGAAAATGAAATGAGGCGTTATGGGAAATGAAACGAATCATCGCAGATGGAAACCAAGAGCTGCAACAGAAAGTTTAAAAGCAGATGCGAATGTAGATACAGGGGCTGGAAATTGTAAAATAGAAAGCATTACTTTTATTGAATAAAGGAGTTATTTGGCAAGAGTAACTTTTGTGTGTGAAACCAAAAGGAGATTGAAGGCTAAGACTACTATTTTTTCTGTATATCTTTCCTTTGCATTATTTTTTTTTGTATCTATTCATTTACACCGTAATGTGGGTTGCGATAGGTGAATGATAGAATGATGCAAATTATTTATTTCCTTAGAGTCTAGCATCTGATTTGATTTGACTGTGTTTTATTACAAGTCTGTTAGGTCAGGTTGTTTTAGAGCTTCATCTCATAACTTGGGGTTTTGTAGGGAGGAGATTGCTAACCAGATTAACGTCCTTCTTGGGTTTTTCCAGCTGATTCGCATAAGAGCATTTCTGTTTTAGTTTCTGATATATTTTTAATCTCATTTGAAAATCTGAGTTTCGGATTCTGGTATATTCCAGAATACGCTGCGGATGTTTACTAACACCAAAAGCTAATGTAGAAATAGCAGAACAGTTAAACAAAAGATAAAATGAACCAGTTAACAGTAAAATGAATTGCATGCTAAAGACACAGAGCTTAAAACAAAGTGGCCTATACCATGCACTTTCTCATTTGAAATATTTCAAAATAAAAGATAAAAAAGGCCATTAACTTATTTTAGGTTGGTTTTCATTAATTCCAAGAACATAAAAAAAAGATTTGTTTTCTTTTTCTTACATGGTTGGTTATTTTAACAAATTAGGGTTACAAAGTTTGTTGTGAATCATCAAAGGCCCCTTGTTAACAGTTACTTGCAGGATTTAAGCTATTCTGGGATACATTCATTTATTTGCATTAAGTCAAAATTGGTTATATGCATATAAGGGTTTGTTCACAAGAAGCTTGGAGAAATTAAAAATAATATATTTCTTTGCAAGAAAGAGTCTTCGGGTTTGAGACTCAGCTTGCATGTTCATTTTGTGATAGGACAAAATATTCACTCAACATTTTGGCGCTAGAAGGAGGGCCTTCTTTATTGCTTTGTGATTATGATTTGTTCTAACAATTAACGTGTGTAGTTTTGTTTCCACCTATTGTGCTTGCAGGTATAAAATTTTGATACTGTATTTTGCAAGTAAGTTGAGAGAAGTCTTTTGAGTTCTAGAGTTTCCAAGCTGGCCCAACCTGAGTACATAGCTACTAGGTCCAAAACCATAGGGGAAACTATTTTCCAAAGCCTTTCTCCCACTGCTAGGAAACTGAAAAACAAAACATTAGAGATCGAAATACCACCCAGTATACTTGAGTTAGGGATTTCTTTAGACTCAAGTACGTCTAGCGGGCCTAAGCCCTTAATTTCAAGTGCGATAGTAACACCAGGTGTATCTGTCTCCACGGTTCCAAGCGTTTCCATTGTTCCCACAAGGTTAACACCTTTGAACAACATGGCCCAACAACAACAACAACAACAACAACAACAACCACCTGCCCTTTGGTATGGTGCGCAAAGTTCCCCTTTAGATATTCCTGGGGCAGTCCATGAATTGCCTAGAAACATTGAAAGGGGATTACCCAAATTCTTGCACGATGGTCCCAAAAAAATAGAAGATCATGTCCAAATATACAAAGATTATATGTTTAGACAAGGGGTTACTCACGAGGATGTTGCTTGCCGAGTTTTCCCTGCTAGTCTAGACCCCACGGCCAATGAATGGTATCGAAATCTTCCAGCAGGGTCCATCACTTCATGGGCCCAATTAGAAACCGCCTTCATAAGCCAATTTAGAATGTTATTGGATCCCTCCATAATCTACAATCTGTTCATATCATGCAAAAGATTACCCAATGAGCCCATACGAACATTCAACCAGAGGTTCCAAAAGCTATACACGAATCTGACTCGTCACTTTGCGGTAGATCCTACGGTCGCCTTGCAATTATATTTCGGAGCCTTAGATCCTTTAACGTCTTTGTTGACTAGAAGTAATCCTCAGGTTACAACGCTTCCTTTAGCCTATGCAGAGACAATGACTCTCGAACAACAAATGAACCTGCCAGGAGCAGGATTGTCTCAATTGATTGGGATGGGACAATATGGTCCATACAGCCAATTTGCCATGATGAACCAGTTAGTGGCACCACAGGTTCCTATGATGAACAATTTCCAAACACCCACCCAAGTGGCATCATTTCCAAGTTATCCTAATGCCTCCGTTCAAACGCAGGGATTAATTCAAAATAGCCCGATGGGTTTGCCTGGATTTGGCATGGGCAGTAATTTATTGACCATGCCGGGGTTTGCTCCGATTAGCATGCCAAGCCCAACGACTTACCCAACAATCACTCCGATTCAAAGTGTGAATCCAGGATGGAATCCACCTACCTAGACCCAAGCCATTATACCTATTCCAGAGGTGGCTAATGCAGCAAACACAACTGGACCCAGAATTACAGTGCCTCAACCACAAGGGTCCGAATCCACCATAGAAAACATGAAGGAAACCTTGGCCAAAGTTTTGGTTGCGGTGGGAAATGTCAATAAAAAGGTGGACCAAGCCATGGGTCATAGCCGACCTCATAACCATAGAGGAAAAGGAACATACAACACGCAGCCGAATAATGGGCGAGTACCCAATCCCGTAGCCAATCAGGCAGATGTCTCAGAAGATTTTGGAGAATCGAGACCTTGTGACAACGATTGTATACACTGTGGCCATGGGAAGCATGAGTCTATATTGACTGAGGTTATACATTCCCAAGAAAGTGAAGAAGAGGAGGATGTGGAATTTTTTGGAAATGAAGATGAAGAAACATTGGAAGTTCATGCCAACAAATGTTTTGGGAAAGGAAATCACAAGTATTACACTAGAAGTTCTAAGGAGCCCAAAACTTCCTCTACTCCTCCAAAAAACCAGTTACTCCCTCCTGATTTCAAAGGAGATGTCAATCCCTCTCCTCCATCCATGGTGGAAAAGTCTAAGATGGTGCAAAACATGTCACATTCAGAAAACCCACTTATGACTTGGTGGAAGACATGAAGAAAACTAAGGCGAATGTCTCAATGTATGATATGTCCCGATTATTAGGCCAAGAAGTAAGTCCACCAAAAAGTTTAGATCCACCTGCCCAAGTTCATAAAGCTAAAAGTGTTGAGTCCCGATTGGTTTTGAAAAAGGAAAAATGAGATATACCTCCTTTTTTGATAACCATTAGAATTGCAGGTAAAAACTTGCACAATTGCTTAATAGATTCAGGGGCCTCGGCTACCATTATGACCCTAGAAATCTGTAAAAAATTGGGACTTACACCAAAGCCTTCTAGAAGCAGGGTGGTGCAGCTGGATAGATCAACCATGGAGGCAGTGGGAGAATTGGGTGATGTTCTTATTCAAGTCAATTTAGAACCCAGGGTTCAACATCACATGGACATATTGGTGCTCGACGTTCCTATCAAATACGACATGGTTTTGGGAAGAGATTGGAGTAAAAACCTAAACGGTTACATTGTGTCAGATTCTTCACATATGTGGTTGCCATGGAGAGGAGTGGCCAACCAAATTTGGATTGATAGTGAACCCAGGCTCAAGGAGATGATCACAGAGTACAACAAACCGAATGAGATCCAATACATTGAAGCGGAATTGGGAGCATATTGTTTGGACATAGAAACACTTGAAAGTTACCAAAATGAAAGGATTGGATGCAGCGTTGCTGAAGGACATCAAGACATTTGGACTTTAAGATTTGATGGATCCAAGTCCAGACAAGGAGCGGGAGCCGGTATTGAATTATCATGTTCAGACAGAGAGCCTATGTTCGCTGCATATAGACTACAGTTCCCTGCCACCAACAATATGGCAGAATATGAGGCCTTGATTCTTGGACTTCAATTGGCCCTTCGAAAGAAAGTTAAGTGTATCAAGGTCCTTGGTGATTTGGAGCTGGTGGTAAAACAAGTGAAAGGACAATACGTATGTAAGAACAAGCGGCTCAGAATTTACAGAACCAGGGTTAGAGATTTAATAGATGATTTTGATGCCTTTAACATATCTTTGATTTCTAGAAAAGGCAATCATCTGGCAGACTCTCTAGCCATAGCTATGAGTATGTTGAAGTGAGTAGACCATAAGAAATGCAAGAAATTATCCATAGAACCGGTCCCTTGTCCCTCGATACCAGATAATGTCACGAATTTTCAAGTGTTTGATAGTGACAGGCACATATTCCATTTTGTCACTAATTATAGTATATTTGAAAAGCAGGTTATAGATGAAGATGAGAGGGATTTAGAGGAGGCAGATTTGGAAGAAAAAATTACTGGAAAATGTAATAAGATGCCAGATGAGATGGCTTCATTAGAAAAAACTTTCGATATTGGATACCAACCAAGAGAAGGTAAGAAGGTTCCGCCTCCCAAAGAAGCCTGTGATTTGGTTAACATTGGAAGTGCAGAAATCCCTCAAGAAGTATTCATAGCAAAAGCATGTACCAAGCAGGAGAAGGATTCCATTGCCAATACATTAAAGGAATACATAGACTGCATAGCTTGGAGTTATAAGGAGCTGAAAACTTATGATTAGAATGTCATAATGCATACGATTTCGTTGAAGCCAAACTCCAAACCCTTCAGGCAAAGAAAAAGGCGAGTCAATCCATTATTAGAGCCCTTGATAGAGAAAGAGGTAAAGTGACTGTTAGAAGCTAAGATCATCTTTCCTGTGAGGCATTCCACATGGGTTGCTAACCTGGTCCCCGTGAGGAAAAAGAGTGGAGAAATAAGGTTATGTATCGATTTTAGAAACCTTAATAAAGCCTCACAAAAGGACAACTACCCGTTACCCACCATTGATGAAATACTCCAAAAGGTAAATGGGTCGGAGATGATGTCATTCCTGGATGGTTATTCGGGATATAATCAAGTCCTTATCCATCCTAGTGATAGGATGAAAACTGCTTTCACCACAAGATGGGGCACCTTTTCATACAAGAGAATGCCTTTCGGACTATTGAATGCAGGTGCCACATTCCAACGAGCTATGGACTTTGATTTTAAGGGGATCATAGGTAAGTGCATCATCGTCTATGTAGATGACATTCCTGTCTTTTCTAAGAACAGGGAAAACCACGTCAGGGATCTAAAGAAAGTCTTTCAAAGATGCAGGGAACATGGTATTTCTCTCAACCCAAAGAAGTGCATTTTCGGGGTAACGGAAGGAAAAATATTGGGACATGTGATATCTAAGGATGGAATTTCCATTGACCCTGAAAGAATAGAGGCCATACAATGGATTCCTTGTCCCAACAACAAAAAGGGGTTGAGATCATTTTTTGGGAAGATCAATTTTGTCAGAAAATTTATTGCAGATTTTGCAGAAATAGCAAAGCCTTTGAACGACATGTTAAAGAAAGAGGTCCAGATCAAGTGGACATATGAAAATAGAGTTGCTTTCAAAAATATCGACGCGATTTCTAAAGCCTCGATTTTAGTGAGTCCCGATTATACGAAGCCTTTCTATATTTACACTTTTGCTTCAGATCACTCCTTTGCGAGTGTTTTAACTCAGAAGAGTGAAGGCAACATTGAAAATCCTATTGCCTTCCTGAATAGTCCTCTCAAAGATGCAAAACTGAGATACTCCATCTTGGACAAGCAAATGTATGCTTTAGTCAAGATTGTTAAAAAATTCAGGCATTACATAGTCCACAGTAGGGTGTTTGCTATAGTCCCGGATCCTGCAGTCAAGGCCATGTTCATACAGAATGAATTAGGTGAAAGGCGAGGTAAGTGGATTTCAACTTTGCAAGAGTTTGATCTGGAGATTCAATCCATGAAGATAGTGCGGGGACAAGGGTTGGTTAAGGCCATCACAGAAAAGGACCTCGCAATTTCATGTCAACATTATGAAGTTGTAGATATAACCAAAGATGAGTGGTATGCAGATGTGGTGTATTTTCTACTAAATGGTAAATGTCCACCGCATTTTAATTCTACTCAACGAAGGGCCTTGCGCTTGAAGTCTTCTAATTTCCTAATTAGATCAGGCACGTTATACAAGAGAAACCATGAGGGTATTTACATTCGTTGTGTTGATCAGAAAGAGGCAGTGCAAATACTCGAGGAATTTCATGGTAAACATGGGACAGGACATGGGTCAGCTAATGCCACAGCCCATCAAATCCTTAGAGCCAGTTATTATTGGCCTTGACTGTTCAAAGATGCCCATACTCATTTGAGGTCATGCCATACATGTCAAACTGCAGCCAATAGAGACAGGGGTGCTTCCATGCCTTTACAATCCGTAATTGAGTCTAGACCTTTTGCACAATGGGGCCTGGATTTTTTTGGGATTATCAGTCCCAATTCATCCGATTCCCAAAAATACATTCTGACAGCTACGGATTATTGCACAAGGTGGACTGAAGCTATCCCCACAAAGAATGCTACTTCGGAGGTTGTTATTAAATTCTTAGAAGATAATATTGTCACTCGGTTTGGGATGCCTAATGTCGTTGTAAGTGATAATGGTTCAGCTTTTTCCTCTTTGGAATTTGCTAATTGGGCATTTGAAAACGGTGTGAGTTTAAAATTCTCTTCCAATTATTATCCGCAAGGCAATGGATTGGTTGAATCTTCTAACAAGAATTTGTTATGCGTCATAAAAAAATTGTTGGAAAGAAATCCTAGAGATTGGCATAACAAATTGAAGTTGGCTCTTTGGGCTGATAGAATCAGAGTCAAAGGATCAATAGGAACATCTCCTTATCATCTGGTTTATGGACAAGATCCCATTTTTCCTACAAATCTCAAGTTACAAACACTGCATTTCATGAAGGATTATTTTGGAACTGATGATAAACTTGAGTCTAGACTATCACAATTAATGCATCTGGATGAAAAAAGGGATGAGGCTATGCTTCATTTTAGTAAACACCAGGATGTAGTAAAAATATGGTTTGACAAAAAGTCTAGAGCCAAGGCTTTTAAAATATCAGATCTAGTGTTGTTATGGGATAAAAGGCATGAGAAGAAAGGAGATCATGATAAGTTTGACTACTTATGGTTGGGTCCGTACCAGATTTCGAAGTCTTAGGGGAAAATAGTTTTAGACTAAAAACCTTGGATGGAAAGGATCTGGCATTACCTATCAATGGGTTGCACTTGAAACACTATTTCCAGGCTTGAAGCGGCTGGGTTTTGTATTATATGTAATTATGCCATGCTTTGTTTCTTTTGTGTGTGCAGATTTGATATTTAAGTTGTGTGTTTATTCGAAATGTTTAGGTTTTGTATTAATGTCTTGCTTTGTTTCTTTTGTGTGTGCAGGTTGGACGTCTAGGTGGTGTTTATTTGACATATTTGTTTTATTTTCTAAAAAAATAAAAATAAAAAAAAATAAAAAAATAAAAGTTTGAAATGTTAACTCATGCCTAAGATTGGGAAATTATGAAACATTGGAATTATGTTGTAAAAGCTCCACATGTAACATAAACAGTCAAATAATATCGTTTGAGGCTTGTGATGCATGAAGTAGTCAGTTTTAAAAATTATGGCAACACTTCATCTGCAATTCAAAGGGCAATACATTCATATTACATCCCACTTTGAACATACAAGCCATCTTAGTTGCATATGCATTTCAGATATAAATCATTAAGGTGTGTCAAATCCTCTTAGGGTTATGCTACAACATAAATAAAAAATCCTAAGGTTGGAAACTGAGCCCCGAAATATCTAGAACCAAGCACATTTTATACACATTAAAAAGGATCTTGAGCAAAATGATCAAAACCTTGCTTGGAAGAAAAGGTCAAGCGAAAGAAATATTTCATGTCTATCCTAGTATGCAACATGATCCTTAAAATAGTGGTTTTTACCACTTCCATTAAGATTAAAGCCTAAAATTAGAGTAGTAAGGATAGGGTTAAGTCCTCATCAAACTTAGGTTGAGGATCCAACTCCCTAAAACTTTGATTTGACCTACATGGAGTAGTAAGGATAGGGCATAATTCTCATCTCGCCTAGGTTGAGAATCTGATTCCCCAAAGATCTTATGTCTCATTTTCATCTAAAACTTGGATTGGAAGGATCGTACTACTTGTCCTCTACAAAGGATGGGTAGTCATCCCCAAGGTTCAAGTAATAAAATCAATATTCTCCATTTTCATCTAAAAAATCTTGGATTGGAAGGATCGTACTACATGTCCCTAGCAAGGATGGGTAGTCATCCCCAAGGTCCAAGAAGTAAAATTTAATTTTTCCCATCTCATCTCTATAGTGGATTGGAAGGATCGTACTACTTGTCCTCTGCAAAGGATGGGTAGTCATCCCCAAGGTCCAAAGAAATAAAGTTAAGTCATGGATTATGGGGTTAGGTATGCCCATGCATGACAACATGTCTTGTCTAAAAAACAAGACCACTGACTGTTCAAAGGGTTAGACTAGCATGATAATTTCTTCCATAATTAGTTAAATTATTTTTCTCAAAGTGAGGAAATGAATTCCAAATAAGAGTAGTAAGAATAGGGTTAAACTCTCATCTCGATTAGGTTGGGAGTTTGATTTCCCAAAGCTCTGATTTCACTTTCACTTACACATGGGTTCAAGATAGTAGTGACTCATAACCAACTTTGGGATCTAATAAAACAATTCATTACACACATAGTTGATCCTAAGAGGGTTTGATAATCTTGAATATTTGTGTATGATATTAGAAGGTCTATGCATTTGTAAAAGCAAAATCTCTAAGCATATTTATTAGGTTACACAAATCATTCATAGTCTCACATATGCATGCATGTAAAACTGACAATGGAATGTTGATCAAGTTCAAGCGATATGGAATGAAAGCAAATAGCACACACCGAGCTAATACTAATGATTTTGATGTTTCATGTACTTCTGATTTGTCGGTATTTGTTTATCTTTTATGTGCTGATGCCTGTATCTAAGCTTGTATATTTTAGGTTGGGTTCTCACCAAAATGCTCTGGAGCATTTGATAGCAAAGTCGCCATTTGTTGTGGCTAATCCACAACACACCCCAAAATTGGGGGCCCACCTTTTTGCATGCTTTCAAAGAAGGAAACAGTGACCCAGATGCTAAGAAAATCAAAGAAAAAGGCAAAAATTTCACTAAGGAAAAAAGTTGTCGCGATATCGCGACATGTCGCTCTGTCGCGACTGAAAGTTGTCGCGATATCACAACATGTCGCTCCGTCGCTGCTAAAAATGAAAAGTGTCGCGATATCGCGACATGTCGCTCATTCGCTGCTAAAAATGAAAAAAGCGTAGCAAAATCGTGACATGTTGCTTTGTCGCGGCTGAAAACGGAAAAGCGTAGCGAAATCGTGACATGTTGCTCCGTCGCGGCCCAGAGAGGAGAGAGAAAGGTGAAGCAAAAAAGCGTAGCGAAATCGTGACATGTTGCTCCGTCGCGGCCCAGAGAGGAGAGAGAAAGGTGAAGAAGAAAAGCGTAGCGAAATCGTGACATGTTGCTCCGTCGCGGCCCAGAGAGGAGAGAGAAAGGTGAAACAGAAAAGCATAGCAAAATCGTGACATGTCACAAAATCACGGTCAACACAGTCAACAGCAGCAGGTGGGCGGAACTGTCGTGAAATCGCAACGTGTTTGATTTTCGCGGCTTGCAAACGGGCAGAAGGCATGAAGTATAAAATGGTCGCGAAATCATGACAGAAATGAGTCAAAGGTAGTAAGGCCCAACAGTGTAGCGAAATCGTGACGAAAATCGAGCCAAAGGGTATAAGCCGAAAGGCGTCGTGAAATCGTGACGCGTCACGTTTTCACGGCGTGGGTGGATAAAAAAGCATAAGTAGTAAAATGGTAGCGATTTCGTGCAACTTTTGGGAAAACGTTCCAGCCAGACAAAGACGTCGCGAAATCGCGACAGATTACGGCGAGAGGGTCCGAAGGAGAGAATGGTCACGAAATCGCGACAGATTGCGACGAGAGGGCCCGAAGGAGAAAATGGTCGCGAAATCGTGACAGATTGTGGCGAGAGGTCCGAAGGAGAGAATGGTCGTGAAATCATGACAGATTGCGGTGAGAGGGCCCGAAGGAGAAAATGGTCGCGAAATCACGACAGATTGCGACGAGAGGGTCCGAAGGAGAAAATGGTCGCGAAATCATGACAGATTGCGATGAGAGGGTCCGAAGGAGAAAATGGTCGCGAAATCACGACATATTGCGACGAGAGGGCCCGAAGGAGAAAATGGTCACGATTTCGCGACAGGTTGCGGCCGAAGCGTACGGAGATAAAAAATGTCACGATTTCGTGACATGTTGCATCGGCAAGACTGCTTGCAGAAAAATGTCATGATATCGCGACATGTCACATTTTTGCGAGGAAAAGCAAAGGAGCAGGACTGCATGCATGAAAGCATCATGATTTACATGGGGCCATTACGGAACGTGCAGGAAAGCATTGAACACATGGCGCAAAGGCATGAGGTTCATGATAACGCTACAGATCGACGATTACAGTCCACAGAGAAGACATAACGTTTCAGGTTCGAGCGAAAGGTCGAAGCATCAAAGAAGCGAGAAAATAAAACAAGGCGTTATGGAAAATGAAACGAATCGTCGTATATGGAAACCAAGAGCTGCAACAAAAAGTTTAAAAGCAGATGTGAATGTAAATACAGGGGCTGGAAATTGTAAAACAGAAAGCATTACTTTTATTGAATAAAGGAGTTATTTGGCAAGAGTAACTTTTGTGTGTGAAACCAAAAGGAGATTGAAGGCTAAGACTACTGTTTTTTCTGTATATCTTTCCTTTGCATTATTTTGTTTTGTATCTATTAGTTTACACTGTAATGTGGGTTGCGATAGGTGAATGATAGAATGATGCAAATTATTTATTTCCTTAGAGTCTAGCATCTGATTTGATTTGACTGTGTTTTATTACAAGTCTGTTAGGTCAGGTTGTTTTAGAGCTTCATCTCATAACTTGGGGTTTTGCAGGGAGGAGATTGCTAACCAGATTAACGTCCTTCTTGGGTTTTTCCAACTGATTCGCATAAGAGAATTTCTATTTTAGTTTCTGATATATTTTTAATCTCATTTGAAAATCTGAGTTTCGGATTCTGGTATATTCCAGAATACGCTGCGGATGTTTACTAACACCAAAAGCTAATGTAGAAATAGCAAAACAGTTAAACAAAAGATAAAATGAACCAGTTAATAGTAAAATGAATTGCACGCTAAAGACACGAAGCTTAAAACAAAGTGGCCTATACCTTTCAAAATAAAAGATAAAAAAGGCCACTAACTTATTTTAGGTTGGTTTTCATTAATTCCAAGAACATAAAAAAAATATTTGTTTTCTTTTTCTTACATGGTTGGTTATTTTAACAAATTAGGGTTACAAAGTTTGCTGTGAATCATCAAAGGCCCCTTGTTAACAGTTACTTGCAGGATTTAAGCTATTCTGGGATACAGTCATTTATTTGCATTAAGTCAAAATTGGTTATATGCATATAAGGGTTTGTTCACAAGAAGCTTGGAGAAATTAAAAATAATATATTTCTTTGCAAGAAAGAGTCTTCGGGTTTGAGACTCCAGTTGCGTGTTCATTTTGTGATAGGAAAAAATATTCACTCAACAAGCCCCAAGAGGCATCATGGGCAATTTTGCAAGCCCATGATGGTACGTGTAGTGGCCATTTTAGTGGCATGGCCATCATCAAGCACATCCTTTGAATGGGTTACTATTGGCCCACTATGGAGAAGGAGTGCAATGTGTATGTCAAGAAATGCGTTAAATGCCAGCATCATGCTAATCTTATAAACTTGCCATCGTAGGCCTTACAACCCATCCAAGCGGCTTGGCCATTTGATCAGTGGGGACTAGATCTTATAGGCAAGATCTCTCCTCTGTCATTGGGCCAAAATACATTCATAATCATGGCTACTGAGTATTTTACAAAGTGGGTGGAAGCAATACCCTTAACAATGATAACTGGAGCTCATATAGCAGAGTTTATACTGGAGCATATCATAAGTCATTTTGGGATTCCATACAAAATAATATCGGATAATGGAACGTCTTTCAAGAATAAAACTGTGAGAGCTTTGACATCTAAATATAGAATCAAACATAGTTTTGTGACTCCATACTATCTGCAAGCCAACGGGTAAGCTAAAGCTTCAAATAAGATAGTGGTAGCCATCTTGAAAAATATGGTACAAGAAAACCATAAAGACTGGCACATCCAGCTACCCCTTGCACTTTGGGCTTATAGGACTAGTATTCGGATGCCCACTGGGGCAACACCGTTCTCACTAGTATATGGCGTTGAGGCCATTATGCCCTTGGAATTAGAAATTCCAACGCTGTGCGTCGCATTGAAAGAGTTCATCGATGATGACACTGCATGGAAAGCTCGACTGGATCAACTGATGTTACTTGATGAACGTCGCGTGAATGCCCTGGAGCATCTCTGCATTTATCAAGAGTGACTAAAATGAGCTTACAATGTCAAAGTCCACCATAGAGACTTTGAATTTGGGGATCTTGTCTTGAAAGAAAACCAACAGAACTCTAATTTACCACTAGATATGCGTGACAAATTCATGGCTAATTGGCTAGGACCTTACATCATATCTGAAAATATTGGTCTAGGTACCTATCACCTAACATCGCTAGGGGGTGTTGAAGAGCCTGAACCTCTCAACATCATCCATATTAAGGCGTTTTATGCTTAAAGAGCATAGTAAAAGGCTCTGAGAGTTGTTGGTAACTGCTCGGTCATCCTAAAAGGCTCCAAACACTTTCATTAGTGGTTTGGTCAAGTCAAAAAGCTCCAAAGGCATCTGTAAGCCCTTTGGTCAACCTCAAAAGCTCCGAGGGTTTGGTCAAAACCGCTTGGTCATCCCAAAAGGCTCCAAGGGTCCCTGAAACCGCTTGGTCGTGTCAGTCAAAAGCCCCGAGGATTTGCTTGTAATCGCTCGGTCATCCTAAAAAGCTCCAAAGGCATCTGTAAGCCCTTTGGTCAAACTCAAAAAGGCACCAAGAGTTTTCTGAAAAAAATTCTTGGTCAACCCAAAATCTCCAAAGGCATCTGTAAGCCCTTTGGTCAAATGCAAAAGGCACCAAGAGTTTCTAAAAAACTGCTTGGTCAACCCCAAAGGCTCCAAGGATTCTCAAAATCGCTTGGTCATCCCAAAACGCCCCAAAGGTACCCATAATCCCTTTGGTCAATCCTAAAAGCTCCAAGGATTCCTAAAAATTGCTTGGTCAATCTAAAGGCTCCAAAGGCATGTACTCACTGTTTGGTCAATTATGAGGCTCAAAACCCATAAAAATTATAAAATCAATAAAATCCAAAAAAATTGGTAAAGCATAAAATCCAAAAACATTTGCATTTGCATTTGAATTTTGCATTTTCATTTTGCATTCACTCATGCATCCACCGCATTACTGCATTGCATATAGGTATTCGTCATCTATTGCATTCCATAATAGAAGGCATTTGTGTTTGTCAGTCTTACAAACGATGCCACGTTTGTGTTTAAATCATGCATCTCTACATTTATCATGATCCATCATTCATGTGAGTAATTATGTTTTTCAACACAACCTATAATGTTGCTATGGAGATATACTAGGGTTTTTTGGTCACTCAGTCATACCTAGTAGTCTTATCAAGAGTTGGTAGAAAGCTCGCTTTGCTTTTGTAGCTAAGGTTCAGTTAGTATAGCCCTTAGCATATCAAAAGCCTATCACTAATCAACAAATTTAAACAATCCTAACAAGGACTAGGGGAAGATGAAAGCCATGAAGCAGGACCGGGTATCCTGAAGCAAAAAGAGTTATTCTTGCTTATCCCTCTGTGCGGACGGTATGGGAAATGTTGGCAGTTGGCAAAAGGACAGGTTAGTTCCCTATTCAGAATCCCTTTCTTACGATAAAATGAGCAATATACCAAAGAGATATCCCATATCAATCCTCATGATTGAGCCCCTAGATCGATATCATAGCTCGACTTCCTAGAGTGATATCCCATATTGATATCATAAGATCGATATTCTCAATCGATATACCAAAAACAATTTTTCCAAGTAAATCTCCCCAAAGGAAAGTTTTTGAAGAAGAGTATCAAATGTAAATGCCGAAAAGTAAAGATCGAGTGAAGATCAAGAAAATAGGCTTAAATCAAAGTTCAAAGTGAAGATCAAATTAAGATCATAAATCAAAAGTTCGAGCGGAGATCAAATGAAGATCCAAAATCTAGTTTGAAGAGAGATCAAATGAAGATCCAAAGACAGTTCAAAAAGAAGATGGAATCGACTCCCTTGCTTCACTACATATGAGCAAGTATCCCAAAAATTGAAGGATAGAAAGGAATGAGCCTGAATCCTTGGAATTGTCAGCACTACTGTACCTTACGCATGACGATATGTCTAACGCATTAGCACCTCGCTTATGAACAAGACCAATGTTTGAATGTGGAAGAGCTAGCTTCAGGTGTCCTGCATTGCTTAGTGGCTTAGTCCAACTGAAATCTAAACTTGAGATTGGATAAGACATTTGTGGAACCCCTATCTTAGCAATGGGCTGAAATAATCCCGCCTGACATCGGGGAACGCTCATGTCTTATCTTAAAATATTCATTTGCACACACAGGGATAATGAACAGTTAGGGTCTATCCTAGCAAAATCCTTTTATCTCAGAAGTCTAGTGTGGTTAGTATGCAACTTTTGATAAGTTTATTAGGGTGTTTGAGTATCACGGAAAACCTCAAAATCTCTCTAAAAAGCAACAAATGCTACAAAAGCATAAACCAATAAATGGTAAAAGTCATTGCAAATCATCAAATTTCAAAGTATCCAAGAAGCGATACATCATTGCATAAAGCACAATCAAGATATAGGATAGATACCGGATAAATATCAACAACGATGTTTAGATGACCACTGACTATATCGTGCATATCATTCAAAGTGTGAAAGAAAATAGAATGACATATTATCTCATTCGCATCATGCAACTTCATACCATTACATTTCATATATGGGTGATTAATTGATTAAATTCTTATCTTAAGGATTTTCAATTATAGTCATGATTTTTACACATCTTGTGGCGTCATCCATTAAATTTTCAAATACACACTGCATTCATTCCTTATGTTTTAAGTGATTAAAGCATACAAGTTCATTTACATTAGAATAACATCGTGTAAATAAAGCATTTCCATAAAATAATGCATACAATGAAGCAATATCAAATATGCGTTAAAAGAAACCATAGCATCCATATGCATTTATCATCAAAAGCATATCTACGCATCTAGATCACTGCATATCATCATCATAAAATAAATAGCTATCTAATGCATGACATCACCATCGCATCATATAGTATCAGCATAACATAAGCATTGCATCCATGTGCATCACATAAACATAAGATCAAAAAAATAAATATATACACATGTACACAGAATGAGCTAGAATGATCATATCATATAAATATGTGTCCAAATGAGTACATAGGGAGTATGCAAAAATTCCCGTAGGCTACAATCATGTAGGTCCTCGACCTTACACCAAAAATGATGATATATCAAAATGTAGTCTATGCTATAAAAGCCCTAGCTCTGTCCTGCTCCCCCTATACTAGAGCTCTCACCTCCTCCCTTAGTACTATGCTCAGGAGCCTGCTCTCCATGTGGCCTTGCTACCTATTGTGGACCCTACTGAGGGCCCTATGTGCCACCTAGCCCGAAGAGGCCTAGCACTCGTCCAACCACCACCTGTGCAATGGGCACCTCTGTGCATCGGGACCTATGGCTGGATGTGGTAGTAGACTGCCCTACCTCCCTAGTCCTAGTATGACTGCTGCCACCATGTGTACTAGAGGACCTATGTGTCCTCTCACTTTGATGGGTATGATGGCTCGAGCTAGCAGTAGACTATACTATAGTCCTGGTCCTGGTCTACTGAGACTCGAGAGTGAAAGGATCCTCAAGAACCTGTAACCCATGCATCTCTATGTAACCTACCAGCTGGTCCACTCGAGCAACCCGGGATGCATGCATATCATTGGTCCTCATGACCATATCTCGTAATCGCTCGACCTCAGCCATAGGATCCTGGCCGCCTGGTACAACTATTGCTGGTGCTATCAAAGGCCCCATGATAGCCTAAGGAGGTGGCATAGCCCCCCTCGATGCCCTGATCAGATCTCTCTCCACTACTACCGCATCTCGCTATGCCTGAGCTAGCTCTAGTGTAGTCTATAGTGTCTGAATCTATGTCTCTATAGCTATAGCCCACGTAGTCAGAGTCTCAATCTATCCCTGCACCTTAGTCAAGCACCTATCCCTGTCAGTCAGCTGAGCCTGTAGAGTAGCAATCATCGTATCTCACTCTCGTTGCTGAGTCTGGAACCTACCAAGCTGACTCTACAAGTCAGCCACCTACGCTAGGAGCACCCCCTCTGCACTATCAGGAGGGACCTCACCCTCCTTAGAAGCCTCCTCATCTAGGTCAAACTCAGGAGCCTCCTCAATGGTAGCCTCTGCCCCCAGCCACCCTCTATCCTCTAGCGCACCCTGCACCCATCGGGATCCACCTCTGCCTCTGCTATTGCCTGGTCTGGCTCTCAGCCCAAAGGCCCTATCCCATACCACCTGAATAGTGACCACCATCCATCATATGCTGGGGTAGTCATAGCCATCTCAACACCAATCTCTTGGTAATCATCAACCTCATCTCCTAGAGTCGTAGGCTGAATCCACTATAGATCCTGCTCTAATGCCAATCGATGGTACACAAATGGGATCTCAGGAATGTCCTGCACCATCCCAAACTATCGTAGGACACAAGAGAAAAATTGGTACTCTTAGATCTCGGCCTTACGACCGATCAACCATCTATCTCGATGAGCCTATCGAAGCCAATCGCCCACCTCTAGCCATGTTGGGCAGTCCATGTATGGCCACCACTGAACATCATTCGGGCCAAGTGCCATGAACTGAGTAATATAATGTTGGACATCACCAGCATGAATCCTGTTGTGGGTGCCCTCCTCCTCACGAGGCCAACAGGCGGCATAGCACTGGTGCTCGACAGCAATAGTAGTAATATCCAATGATAGATCCTTAGGATGCTCTATCCTAATATGCTGCCAGCCCCAGATCTACAATAGTAGACTACAGCTCATGCCCTTATGGCTCCACTCAGTAAACTAGTATAGCTCCCTGTAGAGGTGGCATAATAGCATGCTACCCCAAGCTAAGTGCAATGGCTGCCTAGTAGAACTCTGGATGACTCTCTAGATGCTAGCCAAGAGGTTCTAGGGAATCCTCATGCTCGAGGAGTCTGGAAGCACAATCTGTACCATGAGGATCATGAAGACAGCAACACAGACTAAAAATATGCACTTACCCTCCCAGTAAGCAATGTGGACTCCTCCGTGGTCAATAGCATCCTGAGCCTGCTGGCTCCAGTCTCCAAATATAGCATCAAAAATGGGCTTCTTAGCCCCAGAACTAGAGGATACGATGGCCTCACCATCGATAGGGATCCTAAATATCTGATATACGTCCTCTAAGGTGACAGTCATTTCACCTGTGGGCAGGTGAAATGTATTTTTCTGGGCATTCCAACACCTGGACAATGCAGTCAAGTAAGCTTGGTTTACCCGAATAGTGGGTAAATCCAAGACATAGCCAAATCCAATGGCTCAGAACCAGTCATGCTCACCATCCGTGAGCCATCCGTAGAGAGTCTTAAGTAGATCTGGCTCTCTCACCCTAGAGGTCAATGTCTGGAATAAAAGCATACTATAAGGAAAAAGCTAACTAAAAACGACAAAAACATCTAAAAATTGATAAAACGGCAAAAACATGTCATAAGACATTCATCAAAAATAGAAAAAATACTTAGGCGATTCAAAAATGCATTAAATAAGATTAATTGCCTATTAAACTTAGAAAAAATCAAAAAAATTAGGAAAATTTTTTCTAAGGTCGCGAACCGCGGGTCAACCCTACGGTCCGCATACGGTCAAAATTTGACCATTGGAATTTTGAATGTTGACCGCAGCTGTCAGCTGTGGTCCCCAATCAGTCAATTGGGCACCGCAACTGGTACCTACGGTCTCCATTCAAACCTCGGACGGGGCTAATTCCCCACCCAAAAAATAAAAAAAAATTAAAAACCTAATCTAGCTAGCCTAATCTAAGTCTGAGGTTCATTGCCAGTAGTTTAATTGGGTTCATTTATCTCATTTCTTAGTGAGGTTAATTTTACTAGTAAAAAATGCATGGTCTAGGTATCGAATTACCTTGCCCTCGCTCCGACCTTGGCTGGATGAAGCTTCCTCCCGTGCTGCCATCGTGCGATAGGTAGAATGTCGGTGTGATTAGGTAGGGTTTCAGAGTAGGTTTAAAGTTGTCACTGTCAGAGCTCTGAAACTGTAAAAGAATAATGAGGTAAAAAGTGAAAATTTGAAATTTTATATCTTTTTACTATTCCATGTGGATCGCAGTTAAAACCTGCGATCCAAGAATTAGGGTTTTGCGATCGTAGATCTTAGCCATGGTTCCCAAAATTTGCAAAATGGGAACCGCACATCATGTCTACGGTTAGCAACTGGAAGAAAAACTAGTAAAATCCCACCATGGGAAGGTCTAAAAAGGTAAATCAATGACTCCCATTGGATCAAAATTTCAATAAAAGCAATCAATGTTGCAAATTTGGTGATGTTCAAGCACCATGATTAAATTCAAAAAAAAATTCAAATAATTTGAAATCCAAATGTGCCTCGTATTCAGCTATTTACCCTATACACTTGGCGGTTGCAGCGACTTGCGATCCATGCAATCCGACAAGATGAGTAAATAACCATAAGGACATTTGGGGCAAAAATGTTCATCGTTGATCTGATATGCTTCTTCTCAATCCCTAAGAAAGCCTTCGTGGTTGGACTGCTCCATGGGAACGAGGCATTTCATGTCATGTCTCCTATGACATCTTTTCAGCAAATCATCGATAATTTGATTCAACACAAATCTGATTGGATTTGTACCATTTCGATTCCCTAAGATGGCTATTGCAGCATGACTGCTCCATGGGATAGGAATGTGCAAATCATTATTAATAGTTGGAATCAAAATCTGAACTAGGCATAGCCAAGCATTTAATGTGCTCAAATCTAAATTTTTTCAGATCATCCATGGTGGTCAAGCGACATCATCGCTTCAATCATTGTCATTACCCTCATTGACTCATCGCTTGAGGGGGTAGTCATAATATCAAATCATAATCAAAATCAATAGAAGATCCTGGAGATCGTAGATCCCTTGATCTTGTCAAAATTGCGTTCGTCCTTGCGAATCATTGTAAACAACTATCATAAGCTTACCCCTTTGCTTGGGGAAAATAGCAAATATGATAATTTTTTTGTATCTCATCTCCTTTCGGTTATATAGGCCACTCCTATTGTAGCATCAAAATGCTACCCGAATGACTGATGGCGAGTGCAAGCTTTTCAAGTTTAAGCCTCCAAAGAGTTGGAAGCAATGATTCCAGGATGCGCATCCTTTTGTTGGACCTAGGGCATCTAATGTTGATCTGACTAATGATCATCATAGAACCTTCGACACCATTTTAGGTCTATTTTTGCTCAATGTTGTTCGATCTCACAATGCATCTCAAAAGGGGCATCTATAGACACCTAAAATGCATCATGTCGAGGGCGACTACTCATATGGACATGCTACAAGACCATATGGAAGATCTTGGATAGACTCCAAGATAGAGCAGTGGTTCTAACCACTCAATTTGGGCTCCTTGGCCTAATCAGTCTGAACCATAGCCCAAACCTACGGTTTATAGCTGAACCATGGTTGAGACCTATGGTTTGTAGTCTAGACCGTAGCTGTGACCTACGGTCTTAACTAAAGTTTAGTTGGCCTTCAATCCGAGCCAAATCGGTTGGAATGACCATTTGATCTAGAAGAGGGTGGTTGAAGGATGAAAGATGCCAGAAGCTTCCATTCAAACTATCCTAACCACCCCTTCTTGATCTTGGCTTCTCCATGAAGCCACCCCTAGCCCTAGGGACATGCTATAAATACCCCCTTCAAATGGGGAAGAGATATACAGAGTTGATTGATCAAAAGAGCAGTGAAGCCCTATCGAATTGCATATTGAACACGTGCATTTGAGAGCTACTTTGCCAATACTCTAAATATCAATTAGTCATGGATGCCCTAGGTGCCTAGGAGAGTCAAGAAGTGCAAATTTGGGCAAACGGAGGCCCAATCAAATGATTCAACCACCAAATCTATCGAAAGGACATCGAAGGCGACCCTTGAACATCAATTGGACAAGGAGGTCAAGCCCACTGCCCTTGGAATTGAGGGTAAGCCTATCAGAGTGCTAACCATGGCTCTCAGCCATGGTTTATAGTGCAGACCGCTCATCAGAGCTATGGTTTGCAACAGAGGTATAACCACCTTCCTATTTCCATTTTTGTCCGGTTAAATAGCTTAGATTGGTTGTTTTCATGATTTTATGGTAGTTTAGCAGATTTTTGACCGTAGAATTAGGTTAATTTAGCTTCTTTATGTTTATGCTTCAATTAGGACATTAATAAGTTCTTTATGCACTTTCATGCCTTATTTCACATATCTGATCCATGCATAGAGTAGTTGTTGTCTTTCTTTACGCTATTGTATAAATATTGATTCGATTTGCATAGTTTAGAAGCATCTTTTATACTTTCTTGATTGTGCATGTTTAAGGATGTCATTATGCAATTTACCTAAAAGGGCCTCATCATGAGAGGCTGCCTATCTTTTTGACATTCTTGTGTTGTTTCTTGACCGTAGGGAATAGTTTCAAAGGAGAACCAACTATCAAGTTCCTTCCCCATCGTGAAGAAGAGGGCATCTCCACCCTAGAGCAGTTCGTGTCACCCTATAAAGGCACATTGAGCATCACACCTATCTTGAAGAGGATTACAATCACAAGAAACCTTATTGTAATATTGTATCAACGTGATTATCCCTAAGAGGGACGTAATTGTAACACAAATTGGACTTCATGAATAAATAAAGTGTTTATCATACATCTTGTTGTCAATTTTATCTTTTATGCATGTTGCTTATTCATTTACTATTGCAATAACGGGATTCTTGCCTCGGGTGTGAGCCTTTCTAGTGGTTACAGAATTTAAAAGAAAAAATTGTGATTAAGACAGGTTTTCTAAAGGCACTTCTACATACAACAAAATGTATGGGCATATTCTTCCTAGTGAGTGATTGTTGAAAATTATGAATAAAAAATTGGAGTGAAAAGTATTGTTTGGTTTGCATTGTTGAGAGTGTTTTGAATTAATGCTTCAAGGTTTTTTGGAATTAAGAGTTGTTGATAAAACCTTGTTTTATAAGCATTGTTGTTGAAGTGTTTGAGTTAAGTGAAGAACTCAAACTAGGGTTTGGAAAGAACATGAGTATCATTGTTATGTGAGATTGGTTGATAAAGCATTGTTGGAAATATTTGAGTGAGTGTTCATATGCTTAGACTAGGATTTGTGAAACAAGAATTATTTCATTGAGTGATTGATTGAGTAGAGTTGGTTAAGCCTAATCAAGTGAATGTGTGAAGTAATTGTTCAAGCTCTATGAAATAAATTATTCTATCCTCTGAATTGATTTGAGAAAGAGGTTGAGTATTGATGAGTGTGAAACATATTGAGTCTCTAACAATTCTCTTTATAAGAGAGTGATTGAAAGTGATTGAGTATTGAGGTGAATGTGAAGCATATTGAGTCTCTAACAATTCTCTATATGTTTCTAAGAGAGTTATTGAAAGTGATTGATTATTGAGGTGAATGTAAAGCATATTGAGTCTATAACAATTCTCTATATGTTTCTAAGAGAGTTATTGAAAGTGATTGGGCATTGTGATGATTTTAGAGCATATTGAGTCTCTAATAATTCTATTTATGTTTCTATAAGATTGGACAAGTTCTAGTGTTGAATTATTGAGAAGATTTGAGGTAAGTCTTTGAGAAGACTTGTGGACAGATTTGGGTAAGATTTTGTGGAAGCTTACAATACAAATTGAGAGCATATTTGGATAAGTTATTATGGTGACTTATTGAGCAGATTGGACAAGTTTTAGAGAGGACTTGAGGACAAATTGGTGTGAGCTTTTGTGGAAGCTTACAAGGTAGATTTGAGACAAGTATTTGAGAAGGCTTATGAGCATAGTTGATTGATTAATTTGTTCAAACCTTGAGTTAAGGTTTGGGGTAGATCTAATAGAGTTGATTTGTGATTTTTTCAAGCTTTGAGTTAAGGCTTGAGGATAGAGATTGAGGATAGATTTGTGCTAGACCGAAGGACTATGTTTAGTACAAAATAGAGGATAAATATTGAGGATAAATTTGTTCTAGACCGAAGGACTATTGTTAGTGTAGATCAAAGGAAAAATATTAAGAAAATATTTATGCTAGACCGAAGGACTATGTTTAGTGCAGATTTGAGATAGAGATTTGAAGGTGATAAAGTATAGAGGATGAGAGTCTCTAGTGGATAGAGATCCATTATCCAGGGCAGTGAGATCAAGAGTCTTCAGTGGATAGAGATCCATTAGCCAGAGCAGTGGGGGAAACAATTATTCTAGAAGATCACTTGTCAGAGCTTAGGATAAAGGAGTTCTCCTATGGATAGATATCCATGAACTTTATTAGGAGATTGTTGTCTCCTTTGGATGGAGATCCATAAACATTGTAATAGGGAAAGGATTCCCAAGAAATTGATTGAGAAAATTTTAGTGAAATATTTTCTCTATGGAGTAGCCCACATTGGGTGAACCACGTAAATTTGGTGTCTCTATTGTGTGTGGTGATTTGTGCATTGCTTTGATTACTACTGTTGATATTGCTATCTATAAATTGCATAATATTTATTGGGAAAGAAAAGTAAAAAGTGGTCTTATACTGTTCATCCCCTCTCAGTATAAGCTTGTGTTCTTCAATTGGTATCAGAGTGGGTTCCTTCAAAAGATTTTAACAACTTGAAGGGAAAGCTTTTAAAGAACACAATGGACTCTAAGAATGTGTTCTTAGATAATTCAACACCAATATTTGATGGAAGTGACTACATATATTGGAGTATGAGAATGAAGGTTCACCTGATGGAACTTGGCACTGATATTTAGGAAGCAATTGAAAATAGATACATACCACCAGTCGATCCATCTACAGATAAGGAAGGTAAGGTTATACAACATTATAATTCAAAATCAATGAATGTACTTATGAGAGGTTTGCATAGAATAGAATCAATAAAATTTATGCATTGTAAATGTGCAAAAGGAATTTGGGATAAGTTGCAAAGCATATATGAAGAAGATAAGAATGTCAAAAAGGCAAAGATACGAAATATCAAAGGACAATTTGAAGAATTAAGAATGAAGAATGAGGAAGACATTAGTTCTTATTTACTTCAGGTAGATGAGGTTGTTAATGCTATGCAAGGACTTGGACTTAATGTGGATGAATCAGATGTTTGTGATAAGATCTTAAGGTCTCTTCCAAAAAGGTTTAGTGAAAATATTTTAGCTATAGAAGAAGCAAAGGATGGTGATTATTTGAAAAGAGATATGTTGCTTTGTATTATTATAGCTTTTGAGTTAATAACAAAAGAACCTAATCCCTAGAAGGAAGCAACCTTCAAAGAAATTAATAAGACAAAGGGTAAGAAGTTAGAATCAAGCAATGAGTCATCCAGTGATGAAGAAGCAAATTATGGCAGAAGGAACAAGGATTCAAGAAAATTTAAAGATGTAAAATTTGTTAGATGTTTCAATTATGGAAAGTATGGTCACTATGCAAATGATTTTCAAGAAGCTAAAAATAATAATGATGAAGAAAAATAGGATCACAGGAACAAGGAATCAGAAAAATACAGGTACCAAAAGAAAGGTAAGGATGGACAAAGCAGACAAGGGAAGAAGTTGTTTCAAAGATAAAAGAGAAGCTACTATGCATACAAGGCAAGTAAGTACTCAAGTGATAGTGATGCTTGTTTTTTAGATAATGACAGAGATTAAGTCCTATTTATTATTGAAGAAAACTAAGAATTCAAGAAAAGGTCACCAATAATTTTCAACTATTTTAGATGTGGTAACTTTGGACATCTTGAAGATAGTTGTACAAGGAATGGTTATAGTTTCAATGATTATGAATATGAGGATGCACTTGAAGGACCAGAAGAAAATCTTCTAATGGCACTAGAAGAAGAAGAAGGTGATCCTATAGTAGACAAGTCAAAAGAAAATGAAGATATAGATAAAGGCAAACAAATAGAGGAAGAATCAGATAAATAAGGATTTGATATTAAGGTAGAACTTATTTATGCTCTTGACATAGTAAAGAAGGTAAGAAAGCAAAACTCTAAAATTGAGTTTCAATTTCAAGAATACGATGAAGAGAGAAGAAATATTATAGAGGATCTAAATAAGTTAATGGCTAAGACAATGAGGTTCAAGTATAAGTTAGAAATAAAGGTCTTAGAATGTGAAAGGTTAGAAAAAGAAGTAGCTCTACTAAGGGAAGATTTAGAAAAATCTGAGGATAAGCTACACAAGTTTGGAAAGAGCTCAAAGGTTGTGGATGATGAGGCCAGGAATTGCCTCATCCATAAACACTTTTTGATACATTCTACTGTTTTGAAACACCCTTTTTATTATGTTTTTATGCTAATTTTGGATAGAATGCATTATGTAATAATATTTGCATATTCTGAAATGTTAAGTGCATATAGTCTGTTTTTACTGTTTATTTATGTAGTTTTCAGTTAATTCATTAATAGGAAGTCAGAATCAATAAGCATTATTGAATGTTTGGTGCTTAGTAATAATGTTCCTCTATTTTGAATTAATTTAAATGCAAAAGGCGCCAAGGAATTTGTCACCTGTAGCTGACTGTGCAGGAAAACGAGGGTCAAACTGTGACAGTTCCGACCGGTTGTACATTCTACGACGAGCTGGGAAACAGTCACTTCCGCACATGTCACCTATGCAATAGGATAAGGGAAGATCATCCAGGTGGTCTAAAACCTCCTCTTTATGCGTTTAAAGCATGGAAAAGCAACTGAAACTCGCCTCCATGATATTTCGGAGCAGTGCAGAAATAATAGCGTAGGAACAAGGAATAGCGCAGGAACAACAAAACGCAGTCAAAAAGTGACAAATCGGTAAAAGAAATGAATGGCAATTGACCAGACAGTTGTCCCAGCTCATGATAACTGATTCCCTCAATGAATGCAATTTAATGGGGTTGAATGGACCAAGTTTTGACAAAGTAAGCTCATGCATTTCAGGAAAGCAGTTGTACAACAGTTGTAAATCCCTGCAAATCAGCAACCAAGCATATCAACAACTTTGCATTATAAATAATAAAGCTCCCGGCACGGTTGAGCATATAGTGATATAGGCATTTAGGCATATAGGAGAGGAATAGGCGGTAAAGTGCAATCATTTACGTAGCGAAACGATGTCTGCGAGGTTTTCCACTGCATTACTTGTAATGCATTTCCGGAATTAATAACAAGTGCAATTTTCCGGTTATCAGATTAGCATGATTAAGTTTATGGTTGGCATTTAAGTTCCCTTAGCATAAATTCTACACCTTCATCCGGTTACGGAAGCAAGGGCCACTTGCGGGACCAGAAGAAGGCAACTTTTGACAGAATATCCTATTGATTTTCTACTGCAGCAGATCGGCAGAATTTTGTCATTCTTTTCATTTCTTTAGCAGCTTTAAGTTCAGATTTCAGTATTTAACATATTTCTCATATTCCCATGCAATTTCAATACGTCTGTTTCAGCTTTGCAGCAATTTCAGGTTTCTTGTCAATTTACAGATTTGCAGCAATTTCCAGTTTCTGTAATTCACTGCAGTTTTCAGATTTGTGGCATTTCCAGTTTGCAAATAGGTGTTAATTTGATTTCATGGATTTATAATATGCTTAGAGAAATTGTATTGAGTTTATTCTTTAGCAACTATTTTGTGGTTTTCTGTAATTTGCTTTCTGTCAATTTTGCAGCAACATTTCATTTCCTGCTCTTTCAAATTCTGCAATTTCCATTTACTGTAGTTTTTAGTTTAGTTTCATCTTCTGCAATTTGATTTTCAGTATTAGGAGTTAGAAAACACACAAAACCCCCAAAAACACTAACTATTCCACCAATAAAAGCCCTGTTCTGGAATAACCTGAACCTGCAGCTGTGACACCTTCTATCGCATACAGCCTTTGGACACCACCCTGGACTGACACATATAATGATTAAATGATGAATGAACAACGACACTCATCATTTTTGGCGTCGTTGCCGGGGAACAATAGGTGTTGTTAGAAAAAGTGAAACAGGTCAAAAATTGTATTACAATTCTTGAAACACTGCATTTCAGTTTATTTTGTGAATAGGCATGAATGCATAGGCTAAGGGACGAAAGAGGGAGGTTTATCCGAAGTGGCTCCGAGCCACCAAAGAGACCTACTCGGTATGATGAAGATTTATCTTCATTTGAAATCACTGAGGAAAAGCCAGAGATACCTTCTTCATCAGAAGAATTGTTGGACAAATTAGAAAAGGAGCTTTTTGAAGCACTTGCTGCTAAACACTCCCCTCTAACTAGACTATTCCCATCATCCTTTAGAAAGAAAACAACTATGGCTGCAGCAGCAGCAGGGGGATATGATAATCCTGATGATACTCCCAAGACTTTTGAATATCCCATAAGATTGGATCCACTGCTAGAGGCACCCATGAAAACAATCTCCCCATCCATATTGCCAATTTTTAGGGGAACTGTTTTAGAAGATCCTGATCAATTTCTGTTTGAATTTAAGGTATTATGTCAAACTTATGACTACATAAATGATAATCAGAAATTGAAATTGTTTCCTTCTACACTTAAGGACGCTGCTCTCCGATGGTTCATGAGCAATCTTGAACCAAACTCAATCACTACACGGGATGAGATGGAGGCGCATTCTTAAACAAATATCAAGATTATTGTAGAGTAAGAAACAGGAAAGATGAGTTGTTTAGGATCAAGCAAGAAGAAGATGAGAGTCTAGAAGATTATCTTGATCGCTTTGCCTTTGTTCAAAAGAGGTGTGGTTTTGTAGAACCTGATTTCTTAAAGCCTATTCTCTTAAGAGGATTACGAGATGAATCTAGGGAAGTGTTAGATTTAATGGGAAAAGGAGACATAGATCAACTTGACCTTGGAGAAATTGTGGAGTTATGTAAAAACTATTCCCGCACTCACCACCGGAGGAAAAAAAGGAATTCTAGTAATAATGGCATAAAAGAGTTGATGGAAGAAATGGCCAATTTAAAAACTGATATCCTTGTTCAACTTAACACTGCATTAGGTGAGAAAAACACAAGATCTAATTCTACACCACCTTTAGCAATTTATTGTCCAAGGTGTAGGAGTAAGCATGCTTTGCAAGACTGCCCCTTAAACAAGACTTCTATTTGTGGAATTTGTTCCAAGGAACATTCAACAGATAAATGCCCTTTGTTGCCTCATCTAAAATCTATTTTGGGCACCCAAACAGAAGAACTCAATGCTATTGGGCAAGAGATCCGGTGGTGGTTATGCACAATATCCCACTGCTCCTAGATTTCCAAAGCTGGGCACAATCTCCTTGGAATATGAATATGCCATGGGGACAAGCAGAAGCTTCTGCACAACCTTGGAACCAACCTTGGACAGCTCCTCCAGATTGGTCACAATTTGGATGGATGAACCCACCTTGGCATACCATGCCTCCACAATGGACACAACAAGGACAGAGATGGGGACAGCAATATCAGGGACAGCCATATCCACCGCAGCAATATCAACCCCATCAAGGACAACAAAGGTATCAAGGGCAAACCCAACACTTGCTGCCTGCTCCTAATCCAAATTTTTAGGGAAGAACACAACAGCAACAAATGCAGCCAGTAAAACAACCTCCACTCCCAGCTCAGCCTGTGACTAACCCCAATAATGCCAGACAAACAGCCCCTGTTTATGAGGCTGAGTCTGAAGACACTGCTGCAGTTCATGTACTTGACTGTAGTAACATTCAGCTGCGTTCAGGGAAGACTTTACCTGAACCTATTCCACCCACCATTAAAGAAATAAAAGAGAAACAAGAACCTCCAAACCAAGAGGCACTGCAACAACAACAAAAAGAAGAAAAAATAGCAAAAATGCAGGAATCTTCTCCAATAGCTTTGCCATACCCTGAAAGGTTTGAACATGTTGACACCACCCCTGAATCAGAATTAGTAACAGAACTCAAAAAGGTGTCAATTTCTCTTCCTTTGCTGCAAGCAATAAGAGATATACCTTTAATCAAAAAGACTATTCAGGAGTTATGTATCAAGAAACCTGGTAGAAAAAAGAAAGCCTTTCCTAAAGCTGTTCAGGTAGAAGGGAAATTAGCTGATCTATTGGCTGGGAAACTGATTCCTCCTAAGTATAGTGACCCGAGCAGTCCAGTAGTAACAGTTACTATTGGAATGATGCAAATTCCTAATGTGTTAATTGACCTTGGGGCTGCAATAAATGTAATGACTAAAGACACAATGCAAAAACTGCAGCTCCATAATCTTAGTCCTACTACCACAGTCTTGGAAATGGCAGATAGATCAGTAGCTAAACCAGAAGGTATCTTAGAAGATGTGGCCGTTAAAGTCTCTTCATGGGAATATCCTGTGGACTTCTTGGTGTTGCAGCCTAGGACTTCAGTCAATGGATACCCTATCATTCTAGGACGACCTTGGCTAGCTACTGCAGCTGCATTTATAGACTGCAGATCAGGGGAAATGACCATTTCCAATGGTATTGACCTACAGAAAATTTCTTTGTATCCACCAGCTCAACCTTCAACTAAATTTTTTGGACAAATTTGGTATCCTGAATACGATGAAGAATCCGAACAAGAAACCATTGCTACTTTGGCTACAATCATAGTGAAGGAACATATTGAGGAAATCACAACACATGGGAGAGAAATATTTGAGAGTGAAAGCTGTCCTAGTTGAAACGTTACATTCAGAAGGACTAACTGATGATCAAACTCTTGTTCATCGGTTGTTGTGGCAAGAGGAGGAACAAAATTCTGAACTTTTGTCATCCGTACCCAATCAAACGAGATCATTCACATTACCACATGGATGGCATCATCATCTTCTTAACACATTCAAATGTCCTTTGATTCCATCAGGTATCACCTCTGAGTCAGATTCTAGAACATTTCATACTCTGCAACCACATCATTGTCCCTTAAATGCATTGATCAGTAGCTATGAAGCAGTTAATTCTATCTATCCGGGGATCAAACAAATTGAAATCCAGCCGGGTAAATTTCTAAACATTAATAGGCGGCTAGCGAGGACCAGGAAGCCAAGTTGTTTGCAATCCTACAAAAGCATGTTCAAGCTTTTGCATGGAATTATAAAGACATGACAGGCATTCATCCTGAGGTATGTACACATAGGATATACACAGAAAATGTAAAACCAGTAAGGCAACCTCAGAGACGTTTGAATCCTGCTCTAAAAGAAATTGTGAAAGAGGAAATTGAAAAACTCTTAGATGTTGGATTCATTTATCCAATTTCCGACAGTAAATGGGTTTCACCACTGGTCATTGTTCCAAAGAAAAATGGTAAAATGAGAGTATGTGTGGATTATAGGGAGTTGAATAAGGCCACACATAAGGATCATTTTCCATTACCATTCATAGACCAAGTATTGGATACCCTTGTCTGGAAAGAAATTTTTTTGTTTCCTTGATGGTTTCAATGGGTATAACCAAATTCAAGTTGCGCCAGAAGATCAGGAAAAAACTACCTTTACATGTCCTTGGGGAACCTTTGCTTACAGAGTTTTACCCTTTGGATTATGTAATGCTCCAGCAACATTTCAGAGAGTTGTTTTAGCAATTTTTTCTGATTTAACCAATGAAAGTGTTGAAATTTATATGGATGATTTCACAGTGTTTGGGGATAATTTTGAATATGCATTAGAACAGCTTGAAAAAGTGTTGATCCGTTGTGAAACATACCATCTCTCTCTTAATCCTGAGAAATGCTTTTTAATGATGGAGGAAGGAATTGTTTTAGGACATCATATTTCTTCTTATGGAATCAAGGTTGATCCTAAGAAGGTTGAAGTCATCAAAAACCTCCCTCCTCCACAAACTCGGGAGTGATGTACGCGGTTTCTTAGGACACATTGGTTTTTATCGCAGATTCATTGCTAATTTCAGTACCATAGCAAATCCCATGTTTGCTTTGCTCATGAAAGATTCTGAATTTGTTTGGTCTTACGAATGTCAAGATTCCTTTGAAAAGTTAAAGGAGAAGTTAACCACTCCACCTGTTTTAAGAGGTCCTAATTGGGAGTTACCCTTTCATATTCAAACTGATGCTTCCAATAATGCTATTGGAGCTGTGTTAGGACAGATTGAAAATGGGGAACATTATGCAATATATTATATCAGTAAAAACTTGACGGGAGATGAGAAAAACTACACTACCACTGAAAAAGAATTCTTGGTTGTAGTCTATGCTATTAACAAATTTCGACACTACATCACGGGGGTATCAAGTATTCATCCATACGAGACCATTACTGCAATCAAATACTTGATGAATAAACCATTGGTCGAGCGCAAGAATTATTCGTTGGTTAATTACATTGCAGGGAATTTGATGTTACCATAGTAAACAAGCCTGGGAAATCTAATGTTGTTGCATATTTCTTGTCAAGAATATCAAATGCAGATATAGGGGAAGTTGTGGAAGATACCTTCCCAAATGAAAAGTTGTTTGTTGTCTCTGTACAGTCTCCATGGTTTGTAGACATAGCAAATTACTTAGTTACAGGGAAGATTCCTCTTCACTTTACCCCTAAACAAAGGAAACAGTTAATCAAGCAAAGCTCTTCCTTTAAATGGATAAAAGGATTATTGTTTAAATGCAGTCCTGATCATGTTTTACGCAGGTGTATCCGCCGAGGATGAAACATACGACATCCTACGAGCATGCCATGATGAACCATCGGGAGGACATTATTCGATCAAAAGCACTATTCACAAAATCTTGGGTACTGGATACTATTGGCCATCTTTGCACAAAGATGTCAAAAGGTACGTAAGACATTGTGATGCTTGCCAACGAATGGGACAACCTACTTTTACTAGTGAAATGCCATTACAACCTCAGATAGGAACAGAACCATTTGAAAGATGGGGTTTAGATTTTGTAGGACCCATTAATCCTCCTTCCAAAGGCAAAGTACATATCTTGGTATGTACTGATTATGTTACCAAATGGGTAGAAGCTCGAGCCTTTAAGCATGCTCGTGAAGAGAAAGTTGCTGATTTTCTGTATTCACAGATTTTTCTGCGTTTTGGAGCCCCACAATCTATCACAACTGATCAAGGTCCCCAATTTACTTCAAAAATTGTTGAAGCTTTCACTCAACTCTATCAAGTCAAACACAGGAAATCCTCACCTTATCATCCACAAGCCAATGGCCAAGTTGAAGTGACCAATAGGGAATTAGAACGAATTCTGACCAAAACCATAGCAGTCCATAGAAAGAATTGGTTAGAAAAGTTACCGGAAGCTATTTGGGCTTATAATACCACATGGAAATCCACCACTTGGATTTACCCCATATGAATTAGTTTATGGAAAACAACCTCTTTTGCCTATTGAATTTGAATTACTAACTCTTGGAACTGCTTTGGAAGTAGGTATTGATCTATCACGGGCACAAGAAGATCTCATTCTGCAACTTGATGCATTGGATGAACTGCGCATGGATGCCCTACATCAGACGAGAGGTGATCCAAGCACAAAGGAAAATGTGGCATGATAGTCACATTCAGCGACGAAGATTTCGGCAAGGTGGCTGGGCCTTGTTGTTTGATTCACAATACAAGGACTTTCCTGGAAAGTTGCAGACCAGATGGCTTGGGCCATACCAAATTGAGGAAGTGTTTGACAATGGAGTTGTTCGCCTTACACCTATCGATGATTCTCAACGCAAATTGGTGGTAAATGGACATCGTCTTCGTATGTACCATAAACCACAAAACAAGGAGGAATTTCTCAAGCAATTGGGAAGTTTGGATGTACACCTTTGGGAAGAAAGCTCTTCTTCCATCTCGAATTCAGCAGAATGATACAATTAAAAAAAAAAAAAAAAGAAAAAAAATAAAAACTCAGAAAGTGAAAACCTCTTTGAGGCGCTCCTGAGTTGGGTTTACATGAAAACCGGGATTCCGGCATGTTTTCCTAATTGGTTTCACCCTCATTGTTCCATGACCATTGTTTTACCTATTTTCAGATTGCACCTGCCTCAGTTCAAAGATTGGTTAGCTGGAAATTTCAGTAGGAGCACCCTGAAATGTAGAGAAAATGGTTTTAACAGGTATGTGCCTTTTCATTTTCTGAATTGTGTGAATTATTAGTATATAGTGTTTATATCCTCGATTAGTATAAAGCATGTGAAAAGGGGAATCAAAAGTAGAAAGTGTTTTACAAATGCCTCTGCCTAATCCTGCTCTAGAATGAAAAAGAAAACTACGCTGGAAGTAGTAAAAAGAGAGCGCAGGAATAAAACTATTTTTATTCCGGAGCGCAGGAATAAACTGTTTTTTATTCCAAAGCACAGGAATAAACAGTTTATATCACTAAGCATAGGAATCAATCACTAAGCGCAGGAATAATTCATAGGAATAAAAATTTTGAATAAAGTTTGATGACACGTGGCCAGCAGCGATTTATTTGGTTTGAAAAAGGAGTTATTAGTCTCGGATTCTATGCAGCATGTGGAAGGTGGCAATTATAACGAAATTAAGCGAAGATTACGGATTTACGACGTCGTAAAAGCTGCCACGGTATTCTGCATGTTTCGAAGCAGTTTCGGCGCTGGTAAGGGAATTAAAAAGCCCTAAAAATAGAAAATTCGGTCGAAGGTTGCAGAAATTTACAGTCACCGACATACAGGACGCAGAAGACAACATCATGGGTGGGAAGAAGGTGAGCGCCGAACCGAGAAAACATGAGTTACACACAAGGCGATCTTTGCATCATTGCAGATTTTTACCGATGCGGGGTTTACGCCATTTCTGCAAAAATTCGACGGTTATTACGAGGGCACGGCGGCAGAATTTGCACGTACATTTCGAAACAACAGAGTGCACATTGGCGGGATGACTATCCGGGTAACCCCGAAATACTCGGTCCAGTTCTTGAATTTCCTCTTCAAGGTGTGCAAATTATTAAAACTGACAGAAATATCTTAGCAGACCTAGTAAATCAGTTTAAGGAAGAAGGGGAGGAAGAAGGGGACAGGCAAATAGAATTTTTAATGAATAAAAATGTGTGTAAAGGGGTCAAAAGGTCTAGCTTGCCGGCTCCTTGGGATGATGTAGCAATGTGGGTTATGAGGTATCTGACCTGTGATGGCCAATTTCCTGTTGTCTCTGGTCCACACCTCCGAATCCTCAACCACCTACGCCATGGAGCAGCCAAACCTGAACTTAGGGTAAACATTCCCTTATATTTGCACCAAGAACTGAAAGCCATGGCCCTAAAGTATCAAGCAGGGAAGGGAAGCCCTAAACATCATGGGCTAATCAAATTAATCTGCAAATACCATTTCAGGGGAAACCCTAGAAACTTTGACCGCTTCTTCTCTCCATGGGCAGAAACTGATGATTCAAACCCTGCACCAGAAGAAGAGGAAACAGAGGGAGAATCAGAAGAAAACCCTCAACCGGAGCCCTCTGAACATAGCAGTCCTCATATACCTGACAGTCCCCCATCTTCCAGAACTAGGAGTCAAAAAGCATCAACATCTGAATCCAAGTTAAAACGAAGAAAAGTAACATTTGTTGACAATGTATAGCCTAGTAGAGAAATTAGGGGTTCTAGTGGGCAGGCATCTGCTCCAGAATGTACAGCAGAACCTGTATCTATCCCTGACCTAACAGAACAGTCTGCAGCTGTTCCAGAACAAGCAGAAGCTGCATCTGCTCAGGAACACCCAAAACCAATAGGGTTGAGAAGATCTGCACGACTTCAGAAAGCAAACATTTTGTCAAAAACATCCATACACATTGCAGACCCAATTAGTGTGTCAGAAGAAGAAGAAATTGGAATAGATAGTTCACAGGAGGATGCACAGGACATAGGCAGTTCACAGGAGGATGCACAGGACATAGGCAGTACAGATAGTTCACAGAAAGATGCACAGGAAATAGAAAATGCAGATAGAGAATTACAGCCAATGGAACTAGACCTCACCATGGAAACAACTGAAATAAGCCCTGTCTGTCCATTGGTCGATTACTCAGACTCTGAGTCTGAAGGACATCTGAACCCCGATACCGAACCTGCTAGAATTGAGCAACAGACTCCCATGGATTCTAAGTCTGAAAAATATTTTGAATTTGAAAAATATTCTTAGTCTGAAACACAGTCTGAATCTGAAGCACACTCTGCGTCTGAAGAAGAAGTTGACATTCAAACTCAGTTGCATGCTGCAAGGAGTGTGATTAAAACTCAGAAAAAATGGATTGACCAAGCTGAAGAAGCCATAAAAGAAAAAGATCAACAAATTTCTCTGCTGCAACAATAGATTCAAGATTTGCAAGACAAATTACTGCAGCGGGAAAATCGGTCTACGGGAGTAACGGAGACGACACCTGTTGAGTGGGCTCGGATTCTCCTAGATTTGGCTTCTTATGAGGATGACATAGCACAAGTGCAGAGATCACCTGTTGCAGGTGAGGTAGGGGTAGAAGCAGCTGATAGTGTGCCTCTGCAAGAAAATCCATCTGACATTTTGATGCAAAATGACAGTCCTTTGCAGTAGGACATTCAAACATCTTTTGAACAGGACCACACAGTTGCGGCTCAAGAACAAGTGTCTACACTCTCTCCTCTGGCACAAATACTTCCACCTGATGATCCAGCGATTACGGTCGTTACAGCGAGAACGGGGGATACGGACAGATTTGCAGTTGCAACATCAATTGTAGAAGTTGGTGTAGAGGTGAATATAGTGGCCCAGATGCAACCTATCCTGAGGCCTCCAAAAACAGTACCTTTAACTAAGTATAATGAGGATCTAGCCTATTGGATGACTCAGTGCCATCAGCTAGAAGGGAAAATTGCAACTTTGAACTCTGCCACGACCAAATTAGCAGAGAAAAAAACAAAAATCAACAGGTTGAAAAAATAGATAAAAGATGTCTGTCAAATTGCGAGTATGCAATACAATGCGAGAAGACCACCTAGGTTTTACAGCCTCCTACTCAAGGAGAAGTACCTACGTTGGCAGATTATGAGGCTGGTTTCGAGCTCCCTCACCGGTTAAACACTCCTCGCAGAATTTGTGGAGGCCTTTGTGCGAGCCCAACGGAGCAGCGAGAACCTAATGTGTGAATTGTTCTTACATAATTTCTTTTTGCCAGCAGAGAGCATGTTTTTGCCTCACCTATACACGGGAGATTTGCAAGCGAGGGCTTTTGTGTCCACCTTACAAAATAATATTTATTGGGACTCAGAGAAAAAGATATCCAAGGACTTAGAATCACAGGCAGTTTTACTTGTCAGGTCTGCTCCTCTCAATCACAGGGATTGCACCAGTACTCACTACTCTTTTATGAGGGATCCCAGGATGAGACACCTTTATCTAGGAAATCTGCAAAAGGGTATAACTCAGTTTCAAAATTTTTGTGCAGATTTCTTTGATGATGTTGTGGCAGCATGCAAGAACAGGTGGGGTGAATTATCCATCTCCTTACAGAAAAGGGAGCCAATTTCTCCCACTAACCTGTTTTGGTCAAGGAGGAGGGCTGAGGGTATTATATATATTATTTCAGAAATCAAGGAACAATGGATAGGGCTAAGGTACAGAATGCCTTTGATTATCACTCATGTCCCCTATTTCTTTGACACTGATCTACAGCCTGATGAGGACTTCCAACAGTGGTTTCAGTCTGTGAAAGCAGTCAGTGGGTTCTACAAGATTGGTGGTGCATTGCTAAAGTTTCAAGAGAGATGCCTGGATCTGGACTTGTGTGCTTCAGTAGCTGCACAAAATGCATGAGGACATGCATTACCATCAGTTGGGGGGAAAATGATGAGGCCAGGAATTGCCTCATCCATAAACACTTTTTGATACATTCTACTGTTTTGAAACACCCTTTTTATTATGTTTTTATGCTAATTTTGGATAGAATGCATTATGTAATAATATTTGCATATTCTGAAATGTTAAGTGCATATAGTCTGTTTTTACTGTTTATTTCTGCAGTTTTCAGTTAATTCATTAATAGGAAGTCAGAATCAATAAGCATTATTGAATGTTTGGTGCTTAGTAATAATGTTCCTCTATTTTGAATTAATTTAAATGCAAAAGGCGCCAAGGAATTTGTCACTGTAGTTGAGCGTGCGGGAAAACGAGGGTCAAAGCGTGACGGTTCCGGCCGAGTTGTACATTTACGGAAGGTGGGAAACAGATCACTTCCGCACATGTCACCTATGCAATAGGATAAGGGAAGATCATCCAGGTGGTCTAAAACCTCCTCTTTATGCGTTTAAAGCATGGAAAAGCAACTGAAACTTGCCTCCCTGATATTCGGAGCAGTGCAGAAATAATAGCGCAGGAACAACAAAACGCAGTCAAAAAGTGACAAATCGGTAAAAGAAATGAATGGAAATTGACCAGACAGTTGTCCCAGCTCATGATAACTGATTCCCTCAATGAATGCAATTTAATGGGGTTGAATGGACCAAGTTTTGACAAAGTAAGCTCATGCATTTCAGGAAAGCAGTTGTACAACAGTTGTAAATCCCTGCAAATCAGCAACCAAGCATATCAACACTGCATTATAAATAATAAAGCTCCCTAGCATGGTTGAGCATATAGTGATATAGGCATTTAGGCATATAGGAGAGGAATAGGCAGTAAAGTGCAATCATTTCTGTAGCGAAACAGTAATCTACAGGTTTTCCTTGCATTACTGTAATGCATTTCCAGAATTAATAACAAGTGCAATTTTCCAGTTATCAGATTAGCATGATTAAGTTTATGGTTGGCATTTAAGTTCCCTTAGCATAAATTCTACACCTTCATCTGGTTCTGGAAGCAAGGGCCACTTGCAGGACCAGAAGAAGGCAACTTTTGACGGAATATCCTGTCGATTTTCTGCTGCGAGCGGTCGATGAGATTCTGTCATTCTTTTCATTTCTTTAGCGACTTTAAGTTCAGATTTCAGTATTTAACATATTTCTCATATTCCCATGCAATTTCAATACGTCTATTTCATCTTTGCGAGCAATTTCAGGTTTCTTGTCAATTTACTGATTTGCAGCAATTTCCAGTTTCCTGTAATTCATTGCAGTTTTCAGATTTGTGGCATTTCCAGTTTGCAAATAGGTGTTAATTTGATTTCATGGATTTATAATATGCTTAGAGAAATTGTATTGAGTTTATTCTTTAGCAGTTGTTTTGTGGTTTCCTGTAATTTGCTTTCTGTCAATTCTGCAGCAACATTTCATTTCCTGCTCTTTCAAATTCTGCAATTTCCATTTACTGTAGTTTTTAGTTTAGTTTCATCTTCTGCAATTTGATTTTCAGTATTAGGAGTTAGAAAACACACAAAACCCCCAAAAACACTAACTATTCCACCAATAAAAGCCCTGTTCTGGAATAACCTGAACCTGCAGCTGTGACACCTTCTATCGCATACAGCCTTTGGACACCGCCCTGGACTGACACATATAATGATTAAATGATGAATGAACAACGACACTCATCAGTGGATAAGATGATCAAAGTACAAATAAGGTCAAAAAATAAAATAGGTATTGGTTTTGAAAAAACTCAAAATAAACAAGAAGAAAATTCAACCTCAAGTTCTAAAGAAGAAGAAACTTTAGCAAAAGATAGTGTAAGAGAAAGTGAGACATCTGAGGATGAGTTGGATAACTAAAAGTTCAAAAAGGAAAGGAACAATGCACAAAGAAGAAACATATAGAACAACAATCAGAATAGGTTAAGAGAGGCTAAGAGACCAATGAGGTCAAGACAAAGAAATTTCAATGGAATGTGTTTCTCATATCATAGGTTTGGACACATGGATTCATAGTGCAGGACACATGAAAGATAGGAAAATGGGAATTTCATAAACAGGCAGCTTTTCCATGGGTATTGCTACTCATGTAATCAGTTTAGTCACAAGGAAATGTATTGCAAGGTTCATGAAAGAAAAGGATATGGTTTCACTAGGAGAAATCCTAAGATATTTGTACCTCTAAGGAATAATAACATTAAGTGTTATAAGTGCAATAATGATGGACACACAACAAAATTGTGTAGAGCGAATATTCCAAAATCAAGCATGAACATGAATAGGAACAGGAATAGGAACATGAATAGGAACAGAAACATGAACATGAATAGGAACATGAACATGAACAGGAATATGAATATGGATAAGAACATGAACAAGAATAGGAATATGGATATGGATATAAATAGAAAAAGGAATATGGATATGGACAGGAATAGGAATAGGAATAAGAATAGGAACAGTCAAAGAAATTAGAAGGACTAAATGAGAAGGAAATAAGATAAAGGTAAAGACCAATGCTTGCTAGGAGTAGAAATACTCCCACCCCAGAATTAACCACCTCAAGAGGAGGTGGTGGAGGGGCTAAGCTAAGAGATTCATTCTTAGCCCTAAGCCCCAAAGGTGACCCTTTGCCATTTATGTCAAAGGGGCAGATATTTGAGTAAGGGGGAGATATTTGTATTAAGGAGAAAGCATTGAGTCAGGGAGATCAGTTTCCTAGGGAGAGCAGAACAAGAAAAAGGTCAAAGATTTGGTAAAAAGAATTTGAGTTGCCATCAATGACAAAGGGGGAGATTGTTGGATATTTTGAGTGATAAGTTGTCATTGATGTCAAACTTTTAGCACCAGTCAGTGGCAGTTTTAGTTGGCAGCATCCATCTTGGTTTCAGTTTCAAGACCTAGTTCACAAAAGTCATATGAGGTCCAAAGTGCAAGAAAAAACCCAAATAAATAATATTATAATATTATGCCAAGGAAGTTTAAAATTAATTATAAATTAATTTATTAGTTAATTTACTTAACTTATAAAGTTATTTAAATTAATTATTAATTAATTTAATCTAGTGTTAAGTAACCCTAAGGTGGGTTATCAAATTTGAAATTCAAAATTCGATTTTGAATAAAGCACCACCGATGTAAGGAGAAATTAAAAGCGTGTATAAAATGGGGGAAATCCTACCCTACAAAACTTACCATTCCTTCAAAAATTAATGCGAGCCTAAGAATTGAGAGCTATACAAATTTTGTTGTCTAAAGCGAAGGAGGAGTGTGCACGTTTCGAAAGGAATAGATGACAAGTGAAGGCATAAGAGGAAGGTGCTATACCTTCCTTCACGTGGGTATTAGTAGCCCATGCGGTGGGCTCCCAAGCGCTAAGGCACTTAGGCTAGAGGATACGATGGATCGAATCTTGCCGAATCCCATTTTGTGGGAAGTATAAGGTATGCTTGGAAATTGGTCGTCAAAATTTTTGAAAATATAGTTGGGCATTTAAAAATTAATTTTTGCATATTTAAATTGGTTCTAAGTTTGCTAAAGTAGTTATAAGGGTTTTTGCAAAATTAAATTTTTAATGTTGTGTGGTCAAATGTTTTGAAAAGAATTTAAGGTGTTTTGGTTGATAATTTTATGGTGTTGGATATTATTTTATGTTGGAGTTTATAAGGTGTATCAAGGAATCTTTTTTTTATATTTATGGTATGATGAGTGTTGTTTTAAAAGGGAGCAATAAGTCATAAATTGAGTTGTTAGTTTTTTATGTCCAAGGAATATTTTGGAAAGTGTTGAATTAATATTTTTGTGTCTAATCATTGGAATTGAAAAGAAGAAATTGTGATTAAGATAGGTTTTCTAAAGACACTTCTACATCCAACAAAAGGTATGGGCATATTCTTCCTAGTGAGTGATTGTTGAAAATTATGAATAAAAAATTGGAGTGAAAAGGATTGTTTGGTTTGCATTGTTGAGAGTGTTTTGAATTAATGCTTCAAGATTTTATGGAATTAAGAGTTGTTGATAAAACCTTGTATTATAAGCATTGTTGTTGAAGTGTTTGAGTTGAGTGAATAACTTGAACTAGGATTTGGAAAGAACATGAGTATCATTGTTATGTGATATTGGTTGATAAAGCATTTTTGGAAATATTTGAGTGAGTGTTCATATGCTTGGACTAGGATTTGTGAAGCAAGGATTATTTCATCGAGTGATTGATTGAGTAGATTTGGTTAAACCTAGTCAAGTGAATGTGTGAAGTAATTGTTCAAGCTCTGTGAAACAAATTATTCTATATTCTGAAATGATTTGAAAAAAAGGTTGAGTATTTATGAGTGTGAAACATATTGAGTCTCTAAAAATTCTCTATATAAGAGAGTGATTGAAATTGATTGAGTATTGAGGTGAATGTGAAGCATATTGAGTCTCTAATAATTCTCTATATGTTTCTAAGAGAGTGATTGAAAGTGATTGAGTATTGAGGTGAATGTGAAGCATATTGAATCTCTAAAAATTCTCTATATGTTTCTAAGAGAGTGATTTAAAGTGATTGAGCATTGTGATGAGTGTAGAGCATATTGAGTCTCTAACAATTCTATTTATGTTTCTATAATATTGGACAAGTTCTAGTGTGGACTTGTTGAGCATATTTGAGGTAAGTCTTTGAGAAGACTTGTGGACAAATTTGGGTAAGCTTTTGTGGAAGCTTACAATACAGATTGAGAGCATATTTGGATAAGTTCTTGTGAGGACTTATTGAGTAGATTGGACAAGTTATAGAGAGGACTTGAGGACATATTGGTGTGAGCTTTTGTGGAAGCTTACAAGGTAGATTTGAGATAAGTCTTTGAGAAGGATTGTGAGTAGAGTTGATTGATTGATTTTTTCAAACCTTGAGTTAAGGTTTGGGGTAGATCCAAAAGAGTTGATTTGTGATTTTTTCAAGCTTTGAGTTAAGGCTTGAGGACAAAGATTGAGGATATATTTGTGCTAGATAGGACTATGTTTAGTATAGAACAAATATTGAGTATAGATTTGTGCTAGACCGAAGGGTTGTGTTTAGTGCAGATCAAAGGATAAATATTGAGAACATATTTGTGCTAGACCAAAGGATCATGTTTAGTGTAAATTTGAGAGAGAGCTTTAAAGGTGATAGAGTATAGAGGACAATAGTCTCCAGTGGATAGATATCCATTAGCCAGGGCAGTGAGGACAAGAGTCTTCAATGGATAGAGATCCATTAGCCAGAGTAGTGGGGGCAATAGTTCTTCTATAAGATCACCATTCAGAGCTTAGGAGAAAGGAGTTCTCCTATGGATAGAGATCCACAAAATTGATTAGGGTATTGGTGTCTCCTTTGGATAGAGATCCATAAAAATTATAATAGGGAAATAATTCCCAAGAAATTGATTGAGAAAATTTTAGTGAAATATTTTCTCTGTGGAGTAGCCCACATTGGGTGAACCATGTAAATTTGGTGTCTCTATTGTGTGTGGTGATTTATGCATTGATTTGATTACTGTTGTTTATATTGCTATCTATACATTGCATAATATTGATTGAGAAAGAAAAATAAAAAGTGGTCTTATATTGTTCACCCCCCTCTCAGTATAAGCTTGTGTTATTCAAATCTAAGGGTGTCAAAGATCTCACAAAATTTCCTTTTGGAAAAGAGTCTTTATGTTTTTTGCGAAGTGCACATCCTGGACACACTCTATCTAAACAAGAGACCCTAGGAAGATCTATCACCATGTATTGTGTTCTTAACTACTATAGATATTTGTAGTTGAGGTGCCCAAATATCTCATGCCAAATTTTTCTCATAGAGTCTACATGAGCAACAAGGCAAGTTCCAAAATATGAAGTGTTAAATCCCTCAAATTTATAAATATGGGCACTATGATTAATGACCCCCATAGCAACAATAGTATCTGGCTCCAAAAAATATCTAATATCAACATCATAGGGAGCAAAAAGAACTATTTTTCTATATCCAAAATAACAAATATGATATATGGAAATAAGACTAGTGGAAAGTTTGGGCACATATAAGACATCCTTGATGCACCCACCATCTAACTCAACTGTTCTTGTCCCAAAAATTGCAATGCTAGAAGAGTCTCCAACTTCAATGTTGGAAGTGGAACTATGACTAAGAGAGGAAATAAGCTCTCTAGAAGGAGTCATGTGATGAGAAGCTCTCAAATCCATAATCCAACTATGTGATGATGCCTCCACTGCATGTGCTGAAAGGGCACTTCCTTTGTCTTTTGTTGAAGAGGGAGTGGAAAGAGAGATTTTATTCTTTTGCAAGGTTTCTTCTAAGGATTCCATTTTATTCCAACACCTAGACTTAGAATGATCTTATTTACCACAAAAGGTGCAAGTATCCCTAGAATTTTATCAGGCAAATGAACCAAGATCATATTGATTCAATCAAATAAATAATACATCAAATGACTAGAATATCTCAGAGGTTACAAAACCAACCAAGGCAGAATTATATGTTGTTATAACAACATAATAATAACCTAAAAATAATGAAATTATATAGCAATGCTAACATCCCCCCTTATTACATTATTTGGGTAATAGGATAACTACTAGATATACTAACATCCCACCTGATTACATCATTTAGAAATACAAAGAGAGCTACGAAACAATTGAAATTTGACACGTGCAAGTACCATAGTGAAAATATTTGCAACTTGACCATCAGTGGGAATGTACTGAAGTTGAATTCGGTGATTTGGAACTTTGTATCGAATGAAATGACATTGTGTGTCAATGAGCTTGGTTTTCTCATAATGTACTTGGTTCTTAACAAGGTTCAAAACACCCTGGTTGTCGCAGGATAAGTGTATTGGAGATTTTTATGGAAGACCCATACTTTTAAAAATGCGATGCAACCATATCACTTCACACACAACTTCACATGCGGTGTGATACTCTGCCTCTGTAGATGAGATAGCAACCACCTGTTGCTTATTGCTATGCCAAGAGACAAGACTAGATCCAAGATGAAATATATATCCTGAAGTTGACTTACAATCATCATGTGACCCGACATAGTCAGAGTTTGTGTATCCTTGCAAGAAGAATTTGTTACTCCTCTTGTATTCTAGGCCATATTCCATTGTACCACGGACATAGTGAAGAACACATTTTGTTTCTTTCTAGTGAGTAGTCTTAGGTTCTTGCATGAACCTCGAAATATAGTTGACAGTAAACATGATATATGGCCTAGTGTTTGTTAGATATATGAGACTCCCAATCAGCTGTTGATAGAGAGTACCATCTACCTGAGGTGAATCATCATATCATGATAACTGAAGCCCAAATTCCATCGATGTTGCCATTGGCTTACAATTAGTCATATGATATTTTTATAATAGTGTCTTGGCATATTATTTCTAAGACACTTTGATGTAATGCTCCTTCTGGTACACTTCCAGACCAATACAGTAATGGAGAAGTCTGAGATCTATCATATCAAAATATTTACACAAGTCTCTTTTGACATTAGAGATCATAGTTTTTGAACTCCCTGTAATGAGTAGATCATCAACGTAGAGTACAAGAAACACTATCTCATAACCTTATTTCTTGAAATAGAGGTTTGCATCTGATGGACATCTCTTAAATCCATGTTGTAGGAGGTGATTATCCATTTTTATATACCAATATCGAGGAGCTTGTTTTAAACCATATAAGGATTTGACCAACTTGCACACTTTATGCTCTTGGCCTTCCACTTCAAATCCTTCAGGTTGAGTCATGTAGACTTCCTATTGGAGATAACCATTCAGAAAAGCACTCTTGACATCCATTTGGTGAACTTTCCACCCATACTCTGCTACCATAGCACAAAGGACTCGAATAGTGGTCATCCGAGCAGTAGGTGCAAAAGTTTCCTCATAGTCAATGCCTTCCTTTTGATCATAGCCCTTTGCAACAAGACGGACCTTATGCTTATAAATTGTCCCATCTACCTTGTACTTGACTTTGTAAACCCATTTGCAGCCTATGGGCTTATTTTTGTGTGGCAGATCGATAAGCTTCCAAGTTTTGTTTTTCATCAGAGACTTATACTCAACATCCATAGCAGCCTTCCATTTTTGCTCACTAAGGGCATTTTGTACAAAAGCAGGTTCATGTTCATTCACTGAAGACATAAACACCCTGTCATCATCTATATACATATCCTCTATTTTTTTCTCTTGATCAACAGAAAGTTCCTCAAAATATTGACAAAGATCATCAACCCTAGTAGTCTCTGCTTCTGCTCTTTGTTGTTGAGCCATGCTACGAGTACGAGGTCTATCCAAAGTAAAATATGGTGGAGTGGATAGTTTTGAGTCTCTGATTGTATTTGTATACCATTTTGGATTCTTCTTCTATGGTGATGAAGAAGATGAAGAAGTCGAAGGACCTCCAATATTTGGTGACGAAGGGGACTTCTCAAATTTAGTTTCCACAAGATCTAGGTATACATTTGATGTGCTTTGTGATGTGAAAGCCTCATAAAAAACAACATCTCTATTGACATGAATCTTCTTGGTCAAGGGATCTATCAAATGATAACCCTTAGAGTGCTCATCATAGCCAAGAAGAATACACTTCAATGTCTTCTCATCTAGCTTCTTCCTTTTCTCTTTCGGTATGTGCATGAAAGAATTACACCCAGAAATGCATAGATGAGATATGGAGGGTTTTCGACCACTCCAATATTCCTGTGGAGTCATTCCTTGTAGGACCTTTATGGGTGCCCTATTCAATAGGTATACTGTTGTGGTGATAGCTTCTACCCAATATTGTTGCTCAAGACTAGCTCCTGTGAGCATGCAATGAACAATTTCCATGATGGAACAGTTTCTCCTTTCAAAAACACCATTTTTCTGAGGATTATAAGCATTAGTTAACTATATCTTGATCCCATGTGAAGTCAATAATACTAGAAATTCTTTAGAGGTAAACTCCCCCTTCGATATGAGTGGAGGGTCTTTATAGAAGTCCCTGATTCCTTCTTAATAGATTTATTGAATTGCTGGAAGAAACCAAATGCTTCAGATTTTAGATGAAGAAGGCTCACCCACATCTTAAATGAGTAATCATCCACAAAAAACTAAAAATACCTCTTCCCCCCACTATTTATGGGTGTGAAAGGACCGCACAGATCGGTGTGAATCAACTCCAGAGGTTTCTTTGCTCTTGTAGATATTTTCTCAAAAGGTACTCTATGATGCTTTCCTGCAAAGCAATCAAAGCACACTAGCAATATGGAAGAAAGGGAAGGAAGAACCTTTATCATCTCATACTTACTTAGCTCAAGTAAGTAGCCAGAACTAAGATGCCCATATCTCTTGTGCCATAGGGATGTTGCCTCTTTTTGAAAGCACGAGATTCCGGAAGCAAAAGGAAAACTATAACTATGCAATATAAGACGAAATGTAACGCTTTAATCCTATGCACAAAAACAAGGAAAGGAGATAAATTGGAGACGAAAGAAAAGATGTAAGGAAATCACAGCCCTCTTTATTCAAATTTCTTATCCTCGGTTACATAGACGTCTCCTCCCTTTTTAGGGGCTAGGAGCGTTAAATTGGTCTTTGTTACAATTTGTGACTTAGTCTTCCTCCTTCCGCATGCCCACGTTTGGAATGGGCGGGCCAAATGTTGCCGCCGCTTGCGTTGGTAAGGTAGACTCCTCGCCGCTCCTCTAATGCTCGCAACTTCGCACTCAAAGAAACAAACAAGAAAGTCAGTAGCACTTGTGTATGAAAAATAAAAGATGAATCTAACGATGGTTGAAATGAATCTAAATGAAATGAAAAACTTGACAAAAGCATAAACATGAAACTAAAAGAAATACCACGATTATGAAAGCACAAATCGCCAGTAAGTGAACTAGCAGCACTTCGTCGCTCAAAATGCTCCTTCTCTGTATATTTTGGGTGAGGAAACTCACCATTTTATAGACCCAAGGGGTCTCTTTGAATTAACATGCAAAAGTGTTTCTTTGCATGAATGCTTTTGTTTGTGAAGAGAAGACTTCTTCTTGATCAAGGGCTTCTTAACTGCCTCGGTGCATGTCTTTGTGTGTTTTAGAAAACTCACTTGCACTCCTATGTCATGCATGAAAAGCTGAGTGGTAGTTCTGAGTTGTCATGCGCTGAGGTCTGACTTTTTGCTGGTCAAACTTGGCATTCGTCCCACCCCGGAGCGAGCGCTAATAATCGTCCCTGGGTGAAACGAGTACAAATCCATACTCGTCCTTGGGTAGGACGAGTACAAATTCGCACTCGTCCCTGGGTGGGACGAATAAGAAATAAAGTGTCTAAAAGGTGCCAAACTGATTTTTGACTTGTAAAACTGCTGTGTAAGTGGTTAGAACCACTGTTTAACCTCTGGGGGCTACCCTGGGGGCTGTGTGTGTTAATGTGATCAGTGTTTGTAGTCACATAATCGGATTGGTGCTGTTTTGGTGTCTACAGATGCCCCTTTTTGGGAAGCGTTGTGCATGGCACAGCGACCGAGCAAAAATAGATAACCAAAGCACTAATGATTAGGGTTTCTCAGTAACCTAACCAACTCTTGATGCCCCAAGTATGGAAAGGGCATGCATTCTTGAATCCTTGCTTCTAACGAGCTAAGGAATTTGATTTCAAGTATTAACCTATTTTGGTGAGGTGTGACTTGAGCTTGGACATTGATCGATCATGAATAGGCAAAGGGCGCAACCTTTTATCCATGGGGGAACCTTGTGTTCATGCTTCGGGAATGCCAAGTGTTTGATCAAGTTTGTGATAATTGCTTGTTTGCTGCCCCAAGCGGGAGCGTGATTGTCTTTGTCAATGATTCTTTGAATGCATGCCATTGCCTTGATTGGGTGTGTGGTTGTTGATTGGTGACTTAAGTGTGACTACCCCCTCAAGCGACGAATCGATGAAGGAAGGACTGCCATGAGAAAAGCGACGAGTCGCTTGACCCAAGATGACTTAAGTGAGGGTGCCTTCAGATGTTGTCCGTTGAATGCGCGAGCAATTTCTCGATTTTTTTGACCTATTTTTGGTGGGTGTGAACCCATTTTGGGATGCCATTTGGGGGTAACATTGGCGAAAATCCGTCTTCCCGTGGAGCGGTCCGGCTATGGTAGCCTTCTTGGGGAGTAGGATAACGACAAGGTAGACCCCGACATCAGTTTTCTTATGCCAAGAGGTTAAGTGCAAGAGCACTTTTGTCCGACAATTTTTAGTGGTTTTGTTGGCATTTGTCATTTTTATATTTTGGTTGTTTTGTTGTGTTTTTTTTTTTTTTTTTTTTTGTGGCGTGTTTTTATGTATGTGTTTGATGTATGCAGAGGCGATTATGAATGTGATGTTTCTAATTTGTATGATGTATGGATAGGGAATGAATGAAATGAGGTGTTGATGATGTGTCGATGCACCATAGACTGGTACAAGATTTGACTGACTTGCTATACTAATGGGATGACTTTGTGGAATGACTTTGCATGTGATAACTGTGTGTTTGTATTTTGCATATATTTTGATGGTGATGTACGGAATAAAATGTGACAATTGTTTTTTAAAATGTAGTTAAGCTTTTCTTAGATTTAGATATTTTAACTAACTAGCCAAGACTGTACATTTATCTCGCAAGACTTTTGAACAAGGTATAAATCCGACTTGAATTTAACCAAGTTATTTCACATCCCCGTGTGTGCAATTGAGTTCGTTTATGTGTTATTCATCAGGATACCGCCAGTGCCAGATGGGCTTTCAACCGAACCTGTACTGAGGATCACCTAATTAGCTCCACTAACTCCTTTATTGTATTTAGTCAGATTAATCTGCGATGCTATCTAGGATACCATAAGCTAGCTCATCCACATGCAAACATTGATCTATACACAAGTTAATGTGACAGATATATCGTCATGCGGGAGGTTTACTATCAGTGACTGATAGGCTATCAACCAAACCGGTATTGAAGCTTGCCTCATGACCTGTCGAAATGCTTGAGAATTCCGGGGATTCAAGTTCGACTCCCTTCTTTTCTTCAATTGTATTGGGATACTTGCTCTTTATAGTGATAAGATCACTGTTTATTTTGTTTTATTGATTTTTTTTTTTTTTTTTTTGAGCAAGGGATTTGAATATGGAGTGACGAGAATCACTATTGTTTGTGCCTTTTGATGTGTGCACTGTAGGATGTCAATTTTGAATGTTTTGACGTTTTGCAAATTTTTGATGTTTTTGCAACTTTTGAGAACTTGGGATTCATGGGGAATTGGGTAGGGAGGATGCTTGTCCTTTTGCCAACTCTCAGCATTCCTAGGGTCATTCGCACAGGGGGATAAGCAAGATAGCCGTTTCGCTTATGGTGACCGGGATTACGGTGCAGGTTTCATCTTTCGTTCACACAACTTAGGAATTATTATATGTGTGTTAATTTGTGTTGGGACGTGACGTAACAAGGTGTGATCCAAGTAAAACTTTCCCGTGTAAAATCTGTTTAACTGTGTACAGTTTTTGGCTAGAAATTTAAAGACATCTGAATGACGAAAACCCTATATACATTAGGCGACAACTGACTATGCTAAAATAAAAGGGTGATATGTTGGATGTATGCGTTTATGGATTTGAGGTGGAAATGATGGAATTGCCAAGTAATGACAGCCTATGGTGCTTTTGACTTGTATGACCTATCGAAGTATGCAAGGGATGGATGCAATGTTTAATGCAACCTATATTTTTGTATTTTGATTTTTATGAAAATGCATGCAAATGTTTTGGTGATTTCGTTTTTTTTTTATGAGAATGTATGGAAAATGCAAATGTTTTTGTGATTTTGTTTTTTTATGAGAATGCATGTAATTGAAATGCAATTGTTTTTGTGATTTTGATTTTTGTTTTTTTTTATGAGTATGCATGGAATTGAAATGCAATTGTTTTTGTAATTTTGATGTGTTATGAGTATGCATGGAATTGAAATGCAAATGTTTTTGTGATTTTGATTTTTGTGTTGTTTTTGTTGATTTTTGAATACTTATGTTGACCAAGCAGTTATGGTAACTCTTGGAGCTTTTGGGTTGACCAAGCGATTGTGATAATCCTTGGAGCTTTTTGGGATGACCAAGAGATTGCGATAATCCTTGGAGCTTTTTGGGATGACCAAGCGATTGCGATAATCCTTGGAGCTTTTTGGGATGACCAAGAGATTACGATAATCCTTGGAGCTTTTTGGGATGACCAAGAGATTGTGATAATCCTTGGAGCTTTTGGGATGACCAAGCGATTGCGATAATCCTTGGAGCTTTTGGGATGACCAAGAGATTACGATAATCCTTGGAGCTTTTGGTATGACCAAAGGGATTATGGACACCTTTGGAGCGTTTGGTTTGACCAAAGGGTTTATGGACACCTTTGGAGCGTTTGGTGTAACCCACTGGCTCTTCAGGGAATAGAGGTACCCCCAGCGTGATGATCTTTGTGCACCGGATCTGGCTCTGTAGGAATTGGCACGAATGGATCGGCCTTATGCACGGATAGGAGGGCAAGGTCCGCCTTCGGCACTGATGGTGCTATGATATCTCTGGGTGGAAGGTGCTCGCGATCTTCCCAAAGGAGTGGGATCAACATGTGATGCCGATGGGTTGGGTCTATGCGCCACTCATGCCCTAGTCTTATGCCTAGTTGGGCCATTAGTTCGTCATGGGTGACAGGGGTGATTGTGCCGTCGTGCATGATTGAGATAAGCCATCTCAGTTTCATCTTCGTAATCATTGTTGATGATCCAAAGGCCCTCGTTGGCCTCGATAGCTATCTGCGACATGTTAAGCTCTTCTTGCTCGAGCAGATTGACGTGGTCCTCATGGGGTTGTTTCGCGCTTTGCGGGGGGACCTGATTTTTTGGCAATGGCACGGGCTCGATGGGAGCCTCCAAAGGGAGTAATGTTAGGAGAATTTTGTGATGCTCATCCATGGGGACCACCTGTGAATTAGTGTTGTCGGACTCGAACGGGTCCCATGGCGCTATTGCATATGCTGACTCGTCTTTGGCGAGAGAGTCAGGCTCATCAGAATCTGGTGATTCTGAGATATGGAAGACCTCATCATCAGGTAGCTCTACAACTAGGGGTTGATCCTCTTTGAGAGGAGTTTCACGTGAGTTGGGCTTTTGGGGCCCCAAAATCTTGGTCTCTACCGACTCTAAGTGCTTTGGCAGCGCATTGCTTGTATCGGGGGATTTGAGCTCCTCCTGTTTGATTTGTTCCCGTTGCAAGTTGTGGGAAACTTGATGCCTTGAGAGGGATGACTGAATAGCACCCCCATGCTTTGGTATTTCATTTTAGTCCACTCTTTTTCTAGCTTAGGTTCCTCAGAGGCTTCTTGAAGAATTTTTGGGGGTGGTCCATGAACTTGGGTGGGCGCCTGAAGAAGGCACCCGTCATTGGTCTTAGGATTGGCCTCCCGCTCAAGTCTAGGAGGCGTCGAGGGCAACGTTTGATAAGGTCGTAGAGACCTGTCTTGCACCCAATTGTGTTTCTCATAATGTTTTGTCTTATGCATGCGAGGGGTTGGAGTCTTCGCCTGCATAGTGTGTTGTAACAACTCATCCTCCCGGCGCCGAAGGCACTCTTGATTTAAAAGATATTGTTGCTCTAACCGTTGTTGTTCCAGCTCAAGTATCGTGAGTTGCATCCGACGTGCAATATGCTTGGCAGATTCTAAGATAGTTGGTCCTGTCGTCTCATGTCTAGAAGGCCTAGATGCCTCTCCTAGATATCTATCTCGGTCATGGTGATCCGAGATCTCTATAGGTCGCCTCCCTCTCTCTGTTGGGGGTAGCGGCATTCCCTGAGGCTTTGGCCTCAATAGGTAATCCCGAAAGCTAGCAATTGCGGAGGCATGTTGCTCCTGCGATGTATATTGTTCTTGAGGAAGGTAAGGGTTTTCCTCGTGCTCTCTTTTGTAAGTGAAAGAGGAACGGGAAGAGTTGGCTCGCCCCGCTTGAGGAGCCTTGTGCTCTAGATTTGTCCTTGTAGTCCTGACAACTAGAGGGGGTGAAGGAGGGATAGTGTAATCATGTGGTTCCTCCCGTCGAACCCTATGTTGACCTAGTGCTTCATTGCGTGGTGACCACTCATAGCGAGCATCTAAGGGAGCTCTCCTACGGATGTACCCCTCATGGGAGGGTGCGTGCTGGGTGCTATGCTGAACAGGAGTGCCCCTAGAAGAGGTGCCCCTATAGTCCCTTTCCGTTAAGGTGTGTAGGGGACTGCCTTGTGTGTTAGGTCGCCAAGGTGGTATGACCAAATCCTGGGGACTATAACGGATGTGACTCGTGTTTCTTTGGACATTCGTCGCAGCGTCTGCCCATGAGTGGGCTTGACTATGGGTGAATACCATGGCGATGTCTCTCTAAAAACCCTAAAAATTGAAATGATTCAGATGGGGCCCAAAATTGGTGTGCGCATCCCTCTTATAGTAGATAAGACAAAAATGAAGTCTCAAGTCCTAACTCTAAATACATTAGGAGATATTGACATCCGAACAGCTCAAAAAGTGCAAAAAAATGCGTGCCCAATTTTAAAACCTAATTTTGGGGCACTAGATGATGGAATTTGGCCCCGAAACTGACTTTTTGGGCAAATAGAATTCTAGGGAATTGTATTTGTTTAAAATTATCCCAACTAACTCCCTGTAAAATTTCAAGTCAATCGGAGCTACGGTTGAGAAGTTATGGCCCCGACAAGATGCACTAAAATTTAGAGAAAAATATAAAATTTCCCATATTTTGTTGGATGGTCCTGCATCACTTATGGGAACCTTAGGGTGCTTTTGGGTTGACCAAAGGGTTCATGGACACCTTTGGGGCATTTTGGAGTGACCAAGCGATTGCGGGAATCCTTGGAGCTTTTTGGAGCGAGTGACAAAATGCGTAGATTTTTATCTTTGTTTATGATTTTTTTGATTTTTGATTTTTTTTGTCTAAACAGAAAATAGCATACACACACAAGCAATGTTTATCTCTTTTAAAGATTAATAGTGTGCCCTAAATCTGGTTTAGTGTGTTTTTGTTGTTTTGTTTTGTTTTTGTAGGTTTTGAAGAACGTTTAAATGCATTATGACGGCTCATATAACTCCCAAAATGGTCGCCCCTTCAATATACCAGCCAGGCCGATATACCAACCTCTCTATATACCCGCCCTTACGAGAGGGAGACTATAGGTACGTGAGAGCAGATGGTACGTGGTACGTAGGCGGTACGGAAGGGGGATTGTCCTGTTAATGGCACCTACCATAGAAGACTTATCCTCGCGCGCATGGGAATCACCCCGACGACACTCGGTCGGCTTTCATCGGGATTTACGCCTAACAACGAGTTGACAATCGGGGAATGGATGCAAAGCTAAGCCAAGGTGGTGATGAACCCACCGTTGGTCTTGCTCAAGGGTTGGGGTCTTACGACCAACGCCTTGGTTTAAAATGTAACGTGATGTGTGGGGTTCGTTTTAATTTTGCGAAATTGAAACAAGCAAACGAAAAGAAATCTTTCCCTAAGCCATTCAAACTGAAAACCAGAAACAGAAAAACAAAAATTTAATAGAAGCTGTAAAAAAAACCCCTACCTCTTCTCTGCCTAATCGGAAATTTCTGATTTGCTCTGAAAATTTGCACAGATCTATAATCGTCCCTGGGTGAGGCGAATAACAGAACCGTAATCGTCCCAGGGTGAGACGAATAGTTTATTCGTCCCGAGGTGAGACGAGTAACAATTCTGTAATCGTCACTTGCAGAGACGAATAACGGTTCGATTGTTGAAAAATAGGTACCTGTAAAAAAAAAAAAAAAAGCAATTTTAGATCAGTAATTTAACCTAAAAAAAAAATAGAGGACAGAGGTCCCACCGTGATCGCCATTGAAAGCACGAGATTCCAGAAGCAAAAGGAAAACTATAACTATGCAATATAAGACGAAATGTAACGCTTTAATCCTATGCACAAAAACAAGGAAAGGAGATAAATTGGAGACGAAAGAAAAGATGTAAGGAAATCACATCCCTCTTTATTCAAATTTCTTATCCTCGGTTACATAGACGTCTCCTCCCTTTTTAGGGGCTAGGAGCGTTAAATTGGTCTTTGTTACAATTTGTGACTTAGTCTTCCTCCTTCCGCATGCCCACGTTTGGAATGGGCGGGCCAAATGTTGCCGCCGCTTGCGTTGGTAAGGTAGACTCCTCGCCGCTCCTCTAATGCCGCAACTCGCACTCAAAGAAACAAACAAGAAAGTCAGTAGCACTCGTGTATGAAAAATAAAAGATGAATCTAACGATGGTTGAAATGAATCTAAATGAAATGAAAGACTTGACAAAAGCATAAACATGAAACTAAAAGAAATACCACGATTATGAAAGCACAAATCGCCAGTAAGTGAACTAGCAGCACTTCGTCGCTCAAAATGCTCCTTCTCTGTATATTTTGGGTGAGGAAACTCACCATTTTATAGACCCAAGGGGTCTCTTTGAATTAACATGCAAAAGTGTTTCTTTGCATGAATGCTTTTGTTTGTGAAGAGAAGACTTCTTCTTGATCAAGGGCTTCTTAACTGCCTCTGTGCATGTCTTTGTGTGTTTTAGAAAACTCACTTGCACTCCTATGTCATGCATGAAAAGCCGAGTGGTAGTTCTGAGTTGTCATGCGCTGAGGTCTGACTTTTTGCTGGTCAAACCTGGCATTCGTCCCACCCCGGAGCGAGCGCTAATAATCGTCCCCGGGTGAAACGAGTACAAATCCATACTCGTCCTTGGGTAGGACGAGTACAAATTCGCACTCGTCCCTGGGTGGGACGAATAAGAAATAAAGTGTCTAAAAGGTGCCAAACTGATTTTTGACTTGTAAAACTGCTGTGTAAGTGGTTAGAACCACTGTTTAACCTCTGGGGGGCTACCCTGGGGGCTGTGTGTGTTAATGTGATCAGTGTTTGTAGTCACATAATCGGATTGGTGCTATTTTGGTGTCTACACTTTTGTAGAGAGTGTCATGGCTACATGTGTAGAAGAGATAGCATCTAAGGCAAATAAGCCATGCTTATATGAAGTGGTTGCAATGTTCTTACCCCTCCTGGTAATAGAACAACACTTCTTGCCTCCCTCAACACTAAAGTTTACAACCATATCCTTGTACAAAATTTGTGTGACTGAAAACAAATTGTTTGCCAATCCTGGAACATAGAGAACTTTTTCAATATGACACTGGCCATCAGGAAGAGTGATTAAAACTATACCTTCTACCTAAACCTTGTATGTCTTATCATTGGGAATAGTGACAGGTTTACCCTCTTTGGCCTCAAAGGACTCAAACCATTATTTGTCGCTAGTCATGTGCTTACTAGCACCAGAATCGACATATCATACATGATATGTCTGCTTGGATGTTATGGTAGTCATGAGCATATTGTGTGCCCACTCAGAATTTGAGTCAGATTCCTCAACAACAACATTCACCTTGGGTTGCTTGTTCTTGTTTTGTGGTTTGTTCTAGCCTTTTTATTTTGGTTGCTTATTCTTATGCCAAAATCCGTTTGTATCATGACCTTCCTTGTCACAGATCTTGCAATATATCTTAGTCTATTAAGTTTGTTTCCATTTTGAATCCTTTTGAGAACTCCATCCCTTCTAAAAATTACCCTTCTTCTTGGGATCCTTCCTGTTTGTGTAGAGGGCGATGTTAGAAGAATCATCTCGTTGTAGTTGGCGTGCCTCCTCTTCTTGAAGAAAATTTACCAACTCAAAAAAGGTAATTTTTCTTTGTGATACTTGAAGTGAGGTGATCAACACTATAAAATAATCAGGTAAAGCTCTCAATACAATGGAGGTAAGAAGCTTGTCATCAACCGGTTCTCCCAAAGAATTCAACTTTGCTTTCAATTCAGACACTCTGCAAAGAAAGAGTTCAACTATCTCTCCCCGTTTCATGCCTAGACTGTGTAACTGAGATTGAAGAAATAGAATGGTGGAATAATTATTTCCATCATATATAGTTTTAAGGGCATCCCATACCTCTTTACTATGTTTATAGTCAGCAATATGGGGTTGAACTCCATCAGACACAATAAGCAATATGAGCACTTTTTCCTTGTTGTCTATCTTGTCAAAGTCTTTCTGATCAGCAGATGGAGTTGTAGCACCTAAAGCAGATGAATTACTTGTTGTACCATATACAACATCCCATAAGCCATCCATTTCAAGCATTACCGTCATCTTATTTTTCCATGGTGTATAGTTAGGACATTTCAACAACTGATGAGCATTAGTCATTAATTTTGTAGACATTGTGAAGGTTCCTTATATCACCAAATGGTCCCCCTTTCTATATACCATAATGCCAGGCCGTTATACCATATAAAATACCTGCCCTTACATGAGGAAGACTATAGGTATTTTTAAAAATTAGAGAAATTACCCACCCTTACGTGAGGGATACTATAAGTAATTTCAATGATTATACGATATGTGGTACTTAGGCGATACTGAAAGGGAATCGTCTTGTTGATGACACCTACCATAGAAAGTCATCAATCCTCATGCATGGGGTGTAACTTCCCCTAAACACTTTGGAAATCAGAACATTCATCAAGGTTTATGTCTAAACACAAGAACAATTGGGGTAGTGGATGGAGTAAAAAAATAGAAAAATGGTAAACTTATATCTCCTCGACGATTAATAGAGAACAAGATTAGATGTCATTGTGGTAGCTATATTAGGTGGTGGATATAGTAGCGCAATCATGACAGCATTACCTATAAGTGCTGGCCAGATGTATCACAAATACCGAACGTTGCAGTGCAATAAATTGCACGGATGGGTTTTAATTATTTCGGGGACTTAGGGAGTGTATTTGATTTTAACTTTTAATGAAGTGGTGCAAAAAAATAGAAAATGCAACATACAACATAAAAGTGCCCACAGAAATAAACCACTAGGTGTTGGGCGCTGTCAAAAATGCACCTTTACAATAATGGCAAAATTACCTTTTTTTTTTTTAAATTACTCTCTTTCCCCCCTTGATTTTTGAAAAAAAATGCTCCCCCCTTAAAAAATTTCCTCTTTAAAGCATATTTTAAAAAAAAATTATAACTAAAGTTAATAAAAAAAATAAATTATCTTCTATAAAAATAAATTATTAAAACAATAACCTTTTTAATCTATATAAGAAAAATAATTTTACTTATTAACTTTAATAAAAAAAAAATTAAAAATAAATACTTAAGAAAAAATTTACCTTTGTTTGGAGGGGGGGTCGGCGGGTTTTGACCCCGTGACCTCAGGGCTCCCAAAGCCCTACCACTCGGCTCACTACCACGTGAGCCAGCAGGCTAATCCAACAAAGGATCGGGGCACCCTCCTTTAAATAGAGGAGCCACAAGCCCAAAGCTCGATGCGACCACTCCACCACCTCGGCTGTGGCTCGGGCTACATCTAGGTGGCGCTCGAGTGGCAACGGGGTGGCGAACGACAGAGCACAAAAAAAATTGTTTTTTTTTCAATCAAAAACTCTCGAAATTGCTCGCTTTAGGTGCTTAGTGCTTTCAGCTATCAATTTCGATCAACTTGGCATCCAAAAAACTTAGCAACTCATCAAAAAAACTGCCTCTCACAGTGCGTTTGATGCCCTCCAAAAAAAATGATTGCAGGATGAGATCTGATGATGAAAACAAAATTCCAATCCAACAAATCTGCTCGATTTTGCCTCCTCTATCCAAGAAAATTCTCAGAATCTAGATTCATTGATCCCAGAGATAAGAAAAAATAGGAGGTGGCTCTTTGTGTTGATGTCGTTAATGGGTTGTTCGTAGACTACGCAGGTGATAGAGTGTGCATTTGATGACCAGTGTCCCACATTGATGGGATTTCGAGGTGTTAGGATGTTTATAATACCCGATACTCCTCCTTAGAAGTATCTCCTCTCAGGGAGATGCTCTCCCGAGAAGGCGTGGGCTCTTCTCCCATGCAGTGTTGGTCACCTTGTTGGCTACCATGTGCTGTGCCTAGCTTTGTTTGATTCGACCTCTGCCTTGATTTTTTGTTCGATCCGATCTTCTACTTTCGCCTTTCGACCTGTTGGTCGATTTTGATTTCACCCTTCGACCTATTGATCGATCCCAAAATTTTGGAATAATTTGGGCACAGATCCAAATAATTTGTAATAATTGCTCCACCTGAATCTTCACATTGCCCACTTGAGCACAAATCCCAATGATCCAATGAGAATTTAAAAAATTCTCCAAAAAGCTTTTGTCGATGAAATGAAGAATTAAAAAAAAAATTCTCCAAAGCCAAAGAAAGATTTCAATAAAAAAATCTCCTCTCCTCCAAAGCTTCGCTATCAAAGCTCCGCTACTACAAACAAGATCATTTGAAAATGAGAGTGACAGAGTTAAGCTCTGATACCATGTTAGGCAAACGAACCAAGATCAAATTGATTCAATCAAATAAATAATACACAAAATGACTAAAATAGCCCGGAGGTTATGAAACCAACCAAGGCAGAATTAGAAATTGTTATAACAACATAACAATAACCTAAAAATAATGAAATAATATAGCCATGCTAATTGATTCTTATTCCTAGAGGAAGACTCATTGTATTTAGGAGGGCTAGAGGGATTTTTAGTAGATTTGGTAGGAGGTGGAGTGGATTCTTGCTTTGGTTTGGGCTTAGGCCTAGATTTCCCTTTACCTTTGGAAGATGAGGATGCTACTAAGGCTTGAATTTTGGAAGGAAGTGCATCTAATTGGTCAAGCTTGGATTGTTCCCTAGTGAGACACTCACAAAATAACTCAAGTGAGGGCATAACAAAGGCCTTTCCTAAGGCATCCATACTAGAGTAAAAGGTAGAGGAGAATATTTGAAAGGGACCTTTTAACTTGGATAAAATGAGAAAAATGCACTCTTCATCACTCTTCTTCTTTCCACTCCCCTTCAATTGGGTCAAAAGATACTTAAAATTTGCAATATAATATTCTATGGTGGTGAACTCATCGAGGGAGAGAGATGACAATTCAAATTCCAATTGCAAAGAGAAAAATTGATCCACTTTTCCAAATATTACTTCAATTTTTTCTTAAATCTCAATAGGTGTAGTACAATATACTATGTGAAAAAGTAGACTATCACTTATGTGTAACCCAATGATCCCCATAACTTCATCCACTTTATTGAGGTAAGCAAACTACTCATATTCCTTTATGAATGAGGATGGTGTATGTGTCAACATTTTTCATAATCCCTTAGATTGCAATAGTTATCTCATTTTAAGTTTCCATGTGTGATAATTATGGGGTGTTAATAGATCAATTGAAGTCATTTTAACCCAAACACAAACAAGGAAAGCAATACAAGAGACAAGAGGCACTTAGAACATGCCTTGCAACCCTCCCAAGAGATTGAACTATGTAAATGAATGACCCCCCCAAGAATTTTGGCACTTTATCTCAGTGCTTGTTACAATGTTCTGCTGAGACAAGAAGTCAACAAGAAAAAATATGGAAATTTTGCTATAAAACTTAAAAAAGTAGAATTATTTTTAATATACACAACAAAAAAATAGGATTTTTTCTAAAAAATCCATCCACTAAATTTGAATTTTGACTACACCAATGTGAAGTCCTCGATAAATCATTCAGGATAAAAAAAATATTTTACTCAAAATGAATTTCTAAAGAGAGAAATGACCTCCAAAAGTTTATTTTCCAAAAATTGTGATAGTATCGTGGGTTTGCAATTAAAAAACCATGACCTGAGCCTGAAAAAGAGACCTGCAACAAATATTTGGATCCACTTTCTGATCACCAAGATCCCCAAAAAAGGATGAGGTGAGAGCATATGATGGCCAAACCCTAAGAGGCAAGATCCAAACTTTCATAATTATTGAAACTTGTTGAAGCTGATCTTGGGTAGTTGGAGATAAATTTGATCAATGTAGAAGGTTCCTTCAAAGTATTCAAACCTACAAAAAATCTACAATAATGGAGATCCAAGATTGAACAAAAGTAATCCTAAGATCCTAAACCTATGGGTGATATCAAACAACCTAAGCTCTAGATGCCATGTTAGAATTGAAAGGATCTAACAATCCTATATTTCCCAAGATCTAGTTGTTTGAAAAACAATATCACCACAATATATAAATATATCAATAAGAATCAAATGACGCATTGAAATCTCTATATATTAATGGAAAGCATAAGCAAATGCTACAATAATCTAACAAGAATTTTACAGAATGATAATACTAACTATTTGACTTACTCTCAAAGAGAGGGAAGCCCTTGTTTATATAGGTAAGGGTGTATAATGAGGATCGTAGGATCAAACATGAAAAATGAGGGAATGGATATCCACCATCCATAATGGGACACAACATGAGACGGAGGGAATGAATATCCACCCTAGAAAAAAGCTAATAAGACAAGATAGCCAACTAGCAAGCAAAATGCTATATGCACTAATATCCCACTAATAAATAATATGGGAAAAAAATATAAGCTCCTAGGTAATATCCTAAGTGAACTAAAGTAATAAGGTGCATGAATAATACACCAACAAATGGAACACAATGAAATGAATTTTTCTAATGGCATTCACCAAGGTACTTAAACACATTATATCAAAAACAACTCGAAATAATTAAGATTATAGAGAATGTTGTACCAATAGTAATGCAACACACAAAGTCAGAGAATGAAGATCAAATTCAATACAAATAAGAATAGAACAAAGGACTAAAAGTAATATATTGAAGACTAAAGTCTTCAATAACCAATAATGTAATACAGGGGGGTGTTGAAGAATATTACATTATTTGATAGAAGTGAATGTACTCCTATGGTACCATTGTATATATTTGTAAATATTATATTAGGATGTGAGTTATTAGATTAGATGTGTGATTTATATTTCCCCTAAAATATGTGATTATGTATAGGATGATTCCAAGTGTGTAAAGTGTGAGAGTGTGCAAGTGTCATATATAAAGTGTGCAAGTGTTATGTAATTAAGTGTGCAAGTGTGTATAAAATCAAGAGTCATGTAGGTGCCAAGTATACAAGTAGCAAAATGTAAATCCAAGGGATATGAGAGGTTTGTCTTATGCGTGGAATAGGAAAATATGCATCTCCCATATATGTGAGAGCAAAAGTCAAGTATTGAAGAGTCACCTTCTAAGGTTATATTATTGAGAGAAAGCTCCATGTATTGTATCAAAGTATAATATTTTTTTTTGAATATTGTAACAAATATCTTGTATATTTTATCAATATTATTATAAGTTTCTATATTGAAATATTGTTATTTTATGAATGTTATATTGATTTATATTGATCAAAGATCTTGTATGCATTAATATTTTGATTCATATTTGATCCTAGATATCGATACCTATGATTTAATTTGAATTAAAAGTCATCAGTGATATTAGAGCTACATATCCTCACTCTATGTGAGAAGCACTCTCGTTATATTATATTTTTTATAAGAACTAAATTGGTCTCTAAATATTGAATATAATCAAGTATAACAAATATTTCTTATATATTGAATAAGCCTAGTAAGAATTAAAATATAGATTGCAAGTCTATAGGTTCTAGATGTTTTGGAAAACATCAATATGAAAGAGGAACTCCATATTGAGAAGAAATAATAGTCAAGTTATACTCTACAAGCAAATAATCTAAAAGCTAAAGCTAATGGCAAGTACAATGGATGGTGACTGTGATAAGTCTAAGGTAGAAGGTGGACTTTGACAAGGTTAAATATAAATCTATAGATCATTCTATGATGATTTGATTAAAGAATCCAAACTAAGGCAGGTAGTCAAGAGTAGTAGAATCATGACCTCGAATATAGAAAGCTGAAGTGGAACCTGCAAGGAAGAGCACAAATTAGTAATTGCTTATGAGCCAATAGAAGAGAAGAAATATGACATGGTAGAGGCCACCTAAGAGGTGAAGCACCATTGGATCTAAGAACATGTCAAAGTACAAAGAAGATAAGGTGGAAGCCGCCTGAGAGCTTAATACCCAAATTGAGATCATTCAAGGAGAGGAGAAGAATCCTTAGATTATATGTTAAAGGACAATCCTTGCATGAGTAACATACACCTGAAGCACCCCTTGCATATGAAGCACTCTTGACATATAACACTCTCTGACAAAGTTTGAAGCATCCCAACGAGTTTAGAAAACATTAGGTGCAAAGGTAAGGCTTATATTATATGTTTGTAAAAAAATATTTCAATTATTAAGCACTTAATTTGGGATTTATAAGGAGAAAAGTTTAAATATTTATTTGATTAATGCTTTTAGGAGATATAAGGTGAATATTGCATTAATTATTGGTTAAAATAAATTAAATTTGGAATGATAAGGTTTGATTGATAAATTGAATTTGATTATTGAAAATTGATTTGATGCAAAAATTGATTGATTGACTTTGAAAATTGAAATTTAAAAATTGATTTGTGATTATGAATTGATTTAGAGAGATAAGGATTACTTTAATTTGATTTTTTGAACTTGAAATCTAATTATTGATGATTGCAAATTAATTTTACAAATTGAAATTTGAATATTGAAAAGAATTTGTGGGAGTTATAAGAAGTTGATAAATTTGATATTTGAAATCTAAATGAGTTCCATTATGTCAAATAGTAAGATTTTCCTTTCTAAGTCACAACTTTTTAAAGGACCAAATTATGAATCATGAAAAATCAAATTGAACTCAATTCTCATTGTTGAGAAACTTTAGGATATAGTAAATGGAACAAAGTAAAAGCTAGAAGAAGAAAGGAAAAAACAAAAATTTGAATAAAATTATGCAAAAGGCCTTATGTTGATTACATTTGGGATAATTTATGAAATACAAACGTACATAAGTGAAGCAAAGACTTCAAAATATGCTTGGAAAAAATTAGGCATAATATTTGAAGGGATTGATTGAGATTATAACATAGAGCGGACTTGACCTAAAAAATGTTTTGATTGAGATTAATTGAATCTCTTTTAAGACAAAAATGATGTTCATGAATGGAAAACTATGAAGGAATTTTGCTAATGGCATTGTATGAGGTGCTTAAATAGGTTATTGCAAAAACAACTATTGAAATAATCAGGATTATAGAGAATGAAATACCAACAATGATGTAGTAGACAAAGTTAGGGAATGAAAATCAAGGTCAAGATAAAGAATAATAGATCAAAGAACTAAAAGCAATATATTGAAGACTAAAGTCTTCAATAACCAAATAATGTAATATAGGGGGGTGTTGGAGAATATTACATTTTTTTGGTAAAAGTGAATGTACCCCCATGGTACCATTGTACATTTTTATAGATATTAGATTAGGGTGTGAGTTATTATATCAGGAGTGTGATTTATATTTCCCCTAAAGTATGTTTCTATGTGTAGATGAGTAAGTGTCATGTAACAATGTGTGCAAGTGTGTAGAGTGTGAGAGTGTGCAAGTGTGTAGAAAGTCAAGAGTCATATATAGGTGTCAAGTATACAAGTGGCAATATGTAAAGCCAAGGGACATGAGAGATTTATCTTACGTGTGGAATAAGAAAGGATGCATCTCCTGAATAGGTGAGGAGACAATATTCAATTATTGAAGAGTCATCTTCTAAGGTTATATTATGGAGACAAAGGTCCATGTATTGTATTAGTGTATAAGAATTTTGTATGAAGATTGTAACAAAGATCTTGTATATTTGATCAATATTATTGTAAGTTTATATATTGAAATATTTTTATTTTATGAATGTTATATTGATTTATATTGATCAAAGATCTTGTATGCATTAATATTTTTATTCATATTTTATTTTGGATATCAAGACCTATGATTTAATCTCGTTAAAAAGCCATCAGTGGCATGAGAGACACATATCCTCATTCTATGTGAGAATCACTCTAGTTATACTATTAGTTTTTAATAAGAGTTGAGTTGGTTTCTAAATATTGAATATAATCAGGTAGAACAAAGATTTATTTTATTTTGAAGAAGCCTAGTAAGAATTAGAATAAAAATTGAAAGTCTCTAGGTTCTAGAAATTTTGGAAAATACCAAAATTAAATAGAAGACTCCATATTGAGGACAAAGAATAGTGATGTTATAATATAAAAGAAATTTATCTAAAAGTTGAATTTGGTGGAAAGTACAACAATTTGTGGTTTTGACGAGTCTAAGGGAGAAGGCAAACTATGACAAGGCTAAAGAGGAAGTAGAATATTAGTCTATGATAATTTGATTGAAGAAGCTAGATTGAGTCAGGTTGGCAAGAGTAGCAAAACCATGAAATTGAATCTCAAAATTTGAAGTGGAACCTATGAGGAAGAGCACAAATCGGTAATTTTTTATGAACCACAAAAAGAGAAGAAATATTTCATGGCAGAAGCCACCTAAGAGGTGAAGCACCATTGATTTTGAGATGTCAAAGCACAAAGAAGATGAGGTGGAAGAAACTTGAGATATTGAGATCTTGAGAGCCTAAGAGCCAAATTGAGATCACTTAAGAGAAGGAGAAGACTCATTAGATTATACATTAAAGGATAAGCCTTACATGAGTAACATACACCTGAATCACCCATAACATTTGAAGCACTCTTGACATTTGACACGCTCTGATAAAGTTTGTGTTGGAATATATTACATTATTTGGTAGATGCTAATTTACCATCTTGGGTACATCATTAGATTAGGAGAGTATCTTAGATTAAGGGTTGATTATTTAATTTATGTAATGTAATAAATGCACAAGTATTATTAGAATGTGCAATGATGTAAATGTGCATGGTGTCCACATGTACATGAGTCCTTAGAATAGGAATATGGAAGACCAAGAGTCATGTCTCATTATATATAGGCCTTTGATAGATGAATTAAAGTGATCAATGAAGCAAGAGTAGTAGATTATTTAGTGAGTTGATAGACTAGAGTAGATACAATGTAGAACTTGTATGAAGTATGGAGCATTGAGATCTCCACATATTGTAACAAGTTAAATTTTTTATGAGATTTCATTAATGGCTATTTCATGAGTTATTTTATAAGTTTCTCATGTTATTTACTTGCTTATTAGATTTCCATTATCATAGATATAACATTGCATGCTTGTTTTACTACGTGTGGTTGCATTTCATTTAATTTTATAGCATCAAAAGCTAATAGTGGTATCATAGCACTAGGTTGATTGATAGGAAATAGAGAGAGCCATAAGAAATATTGAGAGGATATAGGAAATATAATTTTTAGAATTTCTAAAATTGCTTTTGGCTAGAGTCTTTCCACAAAGTTGCAGAAAAACTTTTGAAGACCAGGACTCAACATTGATTCCACTAGGTTGAAAAATAAACTAGTGAAGTTTATTTTATTTAGATTTAAATAAATTACTATTATCATTTTCTAATACTTTGTTGCAGAAAAGAGTTGATTCAAAGAAAGTTGAGAAGATTACTACAAGAGTTGGGAAGAATATCTTCTTTAGAATCAATCCAATACTTGAAGCAACAAGTAGAAGATTAAATATTTGGAGGCCTAAAGAAAAATATCCCATTGTAGGATTTGCAGATTGAAGATTCCAAGTAGAATATTGAGAAGAGAGGAAGAGGCTAAAGAAGCCACATTGAAGTTTGCAAATCAAGGATGAGGTCCAAGAAAAAATAATCCATTACGGATTGAAGATTGAGGAGAACCAAGAATGAGGTCCTCATAGAAATATAAATATTGAATACTTTAGAGTGAATAAATAATAAAGAAACTCTAGGAGGAGGAGACCCAATAGAAATGTCCCATTGAATAACTTGTTAGCAACACAATGGCACAGAGAGGGGGGTGAATCTGTGCAGTTTTTAATTTTAATCTATATTTTTTTTTAAATCTGATTTAAAGCAGCAATAAAATGAAATATAACAGCAATGAGATGCACAAGAAATTCAACCCACAACACAGGAATTGACGGGGAAAACCATGATGGTGAAAAACCCCGGTGAGAAATGCTTGTTGTGTCTACTGCACAGTATCAAGCCTCACAAAATAAAAGAGTAGAATATGATTTTTCTGCCACAACAGAAGGAGGGCTGCAACCCACCTATATCTCAGCCACAACTGATCAACTCAACAATATTATGAAGAAAAGTATAGCAAAATGATGCATTCACTGATAGCAAGCTCTAACTAGCCTGCAAGCACAAACCCACAATCCTGCAATGAAGAGATTCTGCAACCAAAGTATGCAAGATGAAAATACCATAAAATCTGATCAAACCCCTACAATATTCACATCAATCCAAAGCTCTCATCATCCAAAATAGGCATCCACAATTGCATAAAATATTATCAAACTTCAAACACCTGCAGAAAATTCGGCAGCATTCCGACAGCATAACCTTACTTTTCTGAAAACCTCTCACTCCACAACTTAAAAATACCTTCAATTTTTAATACAAAAACATGGAGGGAAACCAAAAATGGTTTCCAAAACCATGTGCAAAACCACCTCCCAAAAATCAAGCCCTTTTCATTCTGTCTCAACCAATCAATTATCCTGTAGTGAAATCCACGTTGTCAATCTTACCAATTTTTTAATACTTGCACAAAAATAATAAAAGAAACATAAAATATGTTTCCAAATCAGTGTAGCATGCCTCTTAAAATATTTCCCAATCTATCTTCGAATCCTCAACACCAAAAAATATTGACATGCACAATCACTTCCACTGAAAAAGCAGGAAAAAGCAACTTCATGTTTTTGTCTTCTTGCTAGGTGCCTATCCTTCACAAATTCAAATTTAAACTTATTTTTCAAATCCAAATACAAACATAGGCATCCATATTTCTATCTTGCTTTATTATGCTTTATTGCTTTCATATTTCATGTTATAAAACACATCGGGTTTTATAACAGAATGACAATGTTATAAAACACACAATATTTTATAACAATGACAAATTTGCCAACAAGATGCCAAATGAAATGTGTTGACAACAATGACAACACCTCTAAGGCTCAACAATCTCCCCCTTTGGAATTGTTGGCAACACATGCAACACTGCAACAACCTGCATCACTGAAACAACTGAACAACATACCTCAAATGTGTTTGCAAAAGCATCAACCTGTATGTGCAGCACTTTGAACATTATGTAACACCTCTGATGCACTCCCCCTAAGTCATATCTCCCCCTATTTGAGATGACAGTTGCAGTCTCTTCTCTCCCCCTTTGACAACAATGACAAAGGGTAAACAGTGCATCCTAAACCATGAAGATAATCACAACTCCCCCTGAACCAATGCACCAACACACTTGAAACTGATATGAGCATGATATAACAATAGTGTAGAGACTGAAACACCAAGAGAAATCTGTACAAGACAGCCCCAAACAGTTCTACACAAGAAACAATGCCACTAGCCCACAGAACTCCACAAACGGGTACCATAGAATGCACCAAATAACATCATAACTTGCTGTTGTGAAAAGAACTGATACACAACTGATATGAACAGAAAATGACTGATAACCAACATGAAAAATCAGTAGCAACAACAGCAAAATGATACCCAACCAAAGCTCACCAAACTGCAAGAAATTGCCAAGCAACTAGGCAATAAACCAACAACCCGAACACCTTCAATTCTGCACACACCATCCTCAAGTATACATCAGCAAATAGAAACATGAAATATCAGAAATAGGAGCATAAAATAAGGTCATAAGAAGCTCCCCCTGAGGATGTGCACCAACAAAAATGATCTAATGAAATGGAGAAGAAACAACTCCCAAGAGTTGTCTCAAATGCTCAAAAGTCTCCATAGGCAAAGGCTTAGTGAAAATATCAGCAACTTGTTCCTTCGTAGGCACAAAATCCAATACAACCTGATCATTAGCAACCTTCTCCTTCAAGAAATGATATCTTATATCTATGTGCTTTGTTCTTGAGTGTAAAACAGGATTCTTAGAAATGTTAATAGCACTAGTATTGTCACAAAGAAGAGAGATAGGCTCACCAATATGAATACCCAAGTCCACAAGCATTTGCTTCATCCAAAGCACTTGAGTACAACAAGCAGCAGCAGCAATGTACTCAGCTTCAGCAGTAGAGAGTGATACAAAATCTTGTTTCTTACTATGCCAAGAAACAAGCATGTCACCAAGATAGAAAGCTCCACCACTAGTGCTTTTACGATCATCAACACATCCTGCCCAATCTGCATCTGTGTAAGCTCTAAGTGTGAAATAATTACCTTTTGGATACCACAATCCAAAGTCCAAAGTCCCCTTAAGATATCTGAAAATCCTCTTAACAACTTTCACATGTGTTTCCTTAGGTGCACTCTAAAATCTAGCAACCATACAAACAACTTGCAAAATATCAGGCCTAGAAGCAGTTAGATACAATAAACTTCCAATCATAGACCTGTAGAGTGTTTGGTCAACAAGAGGAGACTCATCATCCTTACTTAGCTTACACCCAGTCACCATAGGTGTACTCACAGGTTTACAATCCTCCATGTTAAACTTTTTCATCATTTCCTTGACATATTTTGTTTGTGAAATGAAGATGCCTCTATCAAGTTGAGAAATTTGAAGACCAAGAAAATAAGACAACTCTCCAATCATAGACATCTCAAACTCACTTTGCATAGCAGCAGAAAAATCATGACACATACCATCTTTGCTTCCACCAAAAATAATATCATCGACATAAACAACAATCACTAGCTGATGAGAATCAACAACTTTGAAGTACAAGTTGCTATCAACCTTACCCTTTTGGAAGCCTTGCTGCAAAATATACTTATCCAACCTTGCATACCATGCCCTTGGGGCTTGCTTGAGCCCATACAAAGCCTTATTTAACCTGCAAACATAGTTCTCATCCCCAAGCTGAAATCCTTCAGGTTGCTCCATATAAACTTCCTCTTCCAAATTGCCATTAAGAAAAGCAGATTTCACATCCATTTGATAAACCTTAAAGTTCTTATGAATAGCAAAAGCAAGAAACATTCGGATGGCTTCTAATCTAGCAACAGGAGCAAAAGTTTCATCAAAATCAATACCTTCAACTTGAGCATAACCTTTGCAAACTAACCTTGCCTTATTCCGAACAACTTTGCCATCTTCATTGAGCTTGTTTCTAAACACCCACTTGGCGCCTATTACATTTTTGTTCATTGGTCTAGGTACCAATTCCCAAGTGTTGTTCTTTTCTATTTGATTAATCTCTTCTTCCATAGCATGAATCCAACCTTCATCCTTAGAAGCTTCAATAAAATATTTAGGCTCAACTTGAGATAACAAAGAAAAATGACTTTGCTCATTTGATCTTACCAGTCTTCTCCTTGTTTGCACACCTTGAGTTGGATCACCTATGATTTTCTCCTTGGGATGATTCTTCTTGATGTAGTTTGGAGGTGACTTTGAAGCATCACTTTGTTCTTCTTCTTCTGAAACTTGCTTGTCTTCATTTTGCACATCTTCTACAAATGGCTCAAACTGTGATGGTGGAGGTTCCTCAAGATCAACTTTGGGTACATGTCCTTCATCAAACTTCACATTGGTGCTTTCTACCACCTTTCCAAGATTTTTATTGAAGCATCTATAAGCCTTGCTTTTGGTGGAATAACCAAGGAAAATCCCCTCATCTGCTCTAGCATCGAACTTGCCAAGATCATACTCATCTCTCCTAATGTAACATTTACACCCAAATACTCTGAAATGCTTAACTGAAGCTTTCCTTCCTGTCCATAGTTCATAGGGAGTCATGTGGCTATGAACTCTAAGCATGCACCTATTCTGAATGTAGACTGCTGTATGCACTGCTTCCTTCCAAAATCTATCTGCAACCTGTGAGTCATTAAGCATTGTTCTAGCCATCTCCTGCACTGTTCTGTTCTTCCTCTCTACCACCCCATTCTGTTGAGGTGTCCTTGCTGCTGAAAGATGTCTCCTAATACCATGCTCATTGCAATAGCTATCAAACTCACTAGAAGTGAACTCACCACCTCTATCCGATCTCAAGCATTTGATCCTCTTTCCTGAGTCATTTTCTGCCATAGCCTTAAACACTTTGAAGCATTTAAAAGCCTCTGATTTCTCCTTCATGAATGAAACCCATGTTAGTCTAGAATAATCATCAATAAACAAAATGAAATACCTCTCACCATTAGTGCCTTTTGTCCTCATAGGTCCACACACATCTGTATGTACAAGCTCCAAAGGCTTTGTTGTAGAATACTCCTTAGTTTTGAACTGTGATCTAGTTTGCTTGCCCTGTTGACATGGTGCACATATGCTATTGTTTGGCTTTGTCAACTTAGGAAGGTGCCTAACAACATTCTTAGAGCTAATATGAACAAGATTATCAAAGTTAATATGCCCAAGCCTCTTATGCCATAACCAACTATCATCAACCTATCCAAACAAGCATGTTTTCTCATTTGTACTACAAAGATTATACAAGTTACCAGGTGTTCTTGTTCCCTTTGCCAAAAGTTTACCACTCAAAGCACATCTAATCTCACAACCATCTGACTTAAATATCACATTTTTACCAGTATCACACATTTGACTAACACTTAAAATATTGTGCTTGAGGCCATCAACAAATAGAACATCTTGTGAAGAGATCTTACCATTATTAAGTTTGATCATACCTTTACCCACAATTTTTTCACTACCATTGTTGCCAAACTTGACTGAACCACCATCATATTTTTGCAAGTTTGTAAATTGCTTTCTATCTCCAGTCATGTGACTAGAGCACCCACTATCAAGGATCCAAGATGTGGACTTGCTTTGAGCCTTAAAAGCTGTTTGAACAATCAATGATTCTTGTTTTGCCTTTCCTTTCTCAACCCATATCCTTTTGTGCTTATTTTCAGATTTCTTCTCTTTCTCTTGCATTTCTACCTTCTTGAGAGGATGAGCATTATCCTTCATGGGCTGCATATTGTGTACTTTAGAAGGCTTATAATGACTTCTTTCCTGCATTGAATTAGTCACAAAATTTGTCCTGCAATTTCTAGCAATGTGACCAAAATTATTGCACTTGTAGCACTCCACATGAAAATCAAGAAGAGGAGCAAATGAGTTGTGACTTACAAAGCTCTTAGGCCTAATATTAAGCCTACAATTCACCATCTTGTGTCCATAAGAATTACACTTATAACAATAACCGGAAAAGGAAGGAGTAAACCTGTTTTGAACTTGATGCCAAGCATTGAAATCTCTTCTAGGTGCTCTACCTTTTTGATGTTCAACCTTCACAAACCCATCATTATTGGTATTCTTGGGGTAATTCGGCCTATTGCTGTTGTTGGACTGATTTGGCACCTTTCTTTCTTCCTTTTCATGATTTTGGGGCTGCACTACAATAGGCTTCTCATTCTTTGTGCTCTCAACAACTGGTTTTGCATCTTTTGAAGTATGTGAACATTCACCCTCTTCAAACCCCAAGCCAAACTTGATGTAGGGAGGCCTTTGAAAACCAATAATCTCATCAAGCTGATTAGAAATTTTTTGAAACTTAATATTGGTATTCAAGTTCAAATATGCCTTGTCAAGTTGTTTTCTCAAAGTCACAATTTCCTCTTCTAGCTTGCAACAAAAACCAGATTTTTCACATACCTTATTTTTAAGATCTTCATTTATTTTCTTGAACTCTTCAAGACTCACCTTTGCATCACCTAATTGCTGTTGCAAAACAGAAATTTCATCTTGAGCATCTTTCTTTACCTCTTCTATTTTCTCCTTCAAGTCTTCATTGAGTTTGTTTAGCTCCTTGATCTTCTCATTCATCCTCTTGTTTCTTTTTCTCTCTTTTTCATACTCTTCCAAAGCTGCTGCAAGCTCATCTTCAAGATCTATTTCAGATTCATTATCTTCTTTGTTTGCATCTATATTGCTTTTGTCCTCAATGGCCATAAAGAGGACTTCAGAAGCCTCTTCATCAGAATCATCCACACTCTCATATGAAGAATAACTATCTTCATGTGACAACAAGATCTTCTTTGAGAACCTCTTGCTAAACCTTGATGCTTTCTTTTTGATGTCTTTGTTTTTGCCTTTTTGATACTCACCATCATCTTCCAAATGCTCCTTGTAAGGACATTTCGATGCAAAATGCCCAATGCGCCCACACTCAAAACACTTCAATGGCAATTTTCCCTTGTATTTTCCTTTTCCTCTCTTTAACTTTCGAACAAAGTTTGCTTGCTCTTCATCAGAAAACTTCTCTTCATCGGATTCAGAATTTACTTTCAAGTTCTTGAAGGCTTTAAATGCACTCTCCTTTTCAGAAGGCTTGCTGCAACCAACTCTCATCTCATATGCAATAAGTGAGCCATGTAATTCATCTAATGTTAGAGTGTTCAAATCCTTTGCTTCTTCAATTGCAGAAACCTTTGAATCAAATTTTGAAGTCAAAGAACGAAGAACCTTTTTCACAACAATAGTATCTGTCATAGCTTCTCCTAAACCTCTAATGGAAGTAATTACCTCATTCACACGAAGCATGTAGGCTGAAATATCTTCATTCTCATCCATTCGAAGACTTTCAAATTGTGCTCTATTTATTTGCAGTTTAGCTTCCTTGACTTTGTCATTGCCTTCATGAATTACCTTCAACTTATCCCAAACTTCTTTAGCTGTTTGCAAACCCATAACCTTCACTAATTCACTTGGTGCAAGGGCATTGGTAATTGTTGATTTTGCCTTCATATTGTTCTCATAATATTTGATTGCATCAGGATCAGTAGGAATTGTTGTAGGAAAAGTATAACCATTCTTAACAGATAGCAAAACACCAAGGCCAAGTGAACCCAAAAAATCCATCATTCTGTAACTCCAAAATGCATAATCACTACCATCAAAGTATGGCGCCTTACCAGTATTGACTTCTCTACCAGCCATTGTGAACCAGGAATCAATCCGAGCTGATTAAGCTGCAAAAATGACAACCTTGCTCTGATACCAATTGTTAGCAACACAATGGCACAGAGAGGGGGTGAATCTGTGCAGTTTTTAATTTTAATCTTTTTTTTTAAATCTGATTTAAAGTAGCAATAAAATGAAATATAACAGCAATGAGATGCACAAGAAATTCAACCCACAACACAAGAATTGACGGGGAAAACCATGATGGTGAAAAACCTCGGTGAGAAATGCTTGTTGTGTCTACTGCACAGTATCAAGCCTCACAAAATAAAAGAGTAGAATATGATTTTTCTGCCACAACAGAAGGAGGGCTGCAACCCACCTATATCTCAGCCACAACTGATCAACTCAACAATATTATGAAGAAAAGTATAGCAAAATGATGCATTCACTGATAGCAAGCTCTAACTAGCCTGCAAGCACAAACCCACAATCCTGCAATGAAGAGATTCTGCAACCAAAGTATGCAAGATGAAAATACCATAAAATATGATCAAACCCCTGCAATATTCACATCAATCCAAAGCTCTCATAATCCAAAATAGGCATCCACAATTGCATAAAATATTATCAAACTTCAAACACCTGCAGAAAATTCGACAGCATTCCGGTAGCATAACCTTACTTTTTTGAAAACCTCTCACTCCACAACTTAAAAATACCTTCAATTTTTAATACAAAAACATGGAGGGAAACCAAAAATGGTTTCCAAAACCATGTGCAAAACCACCTCCCAAAAATCAAGCCCTTTTCATTCTGTCTCAACCAATCAATTATCCTGTAGTGAAATCCACGCTGTCAATCTTGCCAATTTTTTAATACTTGCACAAAAATAATAAAAGAAACATAAAATATGTTTCCAAATCAGTGTAGCACGCCTCTTAAAATATTTCCCAATCTCTTCGAATCCACAACACCAAAAAATATTGACATGCACAATCACTTCCACTGAAAAAGCAAGAAAAAGCAACTTCATGTTTTTGTCTTCTTGCTAGGTGCCTATCCTTCACAAATTCAAATTTAAACTTATTTTTCAAATCCAAATACAAACATAGGCATCCATATTTCTATATTGCTTTATTATTCTTTATTACTTGCTTTATTGCTTTCATATTTCATGTTATAAAACACATCATGTTTTATAACAGAATGACAATGTTATAAAACACACAATATTTTATAACAATGACAAATTTGCCAACAAGATGCCAAATGAAATGTGTTGACAACAATGACAACACCTCTAAGGCTCAACAGAACTTCCAATATTGGAATATTTAATATTGAATATAGAGGACAAGGAAAGTCCTATTGAAGAGAAGTTGCAGAATTTGAATATCCAAGAGGAGAGACCTCAAGAAAAGGTAGAAGGAGAAAGAAGGAGAAGGCTAGGAAAGCCTCATCAAAGAATTTGAAGAAGGCCATTGGAGAAAATTTGAAGAGAGCTAAAGGGATAAGATTGCTAGCAAGGAGAAGTTCCTGATAAAGAAGAATTTGGGACAATTTTTGCCATCCGAAAACAAGCCCAAAAGGAAGATATTCTTGAAGGCCTAAAGACATTTATATTCTTGGGAATAAGGTCAACAAAGAGGTCAAGATTGAAGTCAGTATTCAACAAGGATATTGAAGGATAAAGGAGCTAGAAGAGGCCACAAAATTTGAGAATTTTAAGGATAGCCACCAAGGATTTGAAGGTTGTTTTGAAAGAAGGATATCACTGGTTTTTATAGCAAAAAATTGAAGGGTTATAAAAGATAATATTGAGCTAAAACTTGGAGGAGTTTCCAAGCAGATTTAAGATATTCAAGGACAACAATGGAAGAAGGAATTGGTTGCATTAGAAGCTGGAAAAGTACAAATTTCAAGATAGCAAGAGGATAGCATTTGGGAAGAATTAATAGTTGTAAAATTTTAGAATTCAAGAGAGCAATTTGGAGGAGAGTTGAAGCTACAAAACTACAAACTTGGGTAGAAAGTTAAAGTATCTATAAAGTTGCAAACTAGGAGATTTTAGGAGTTGATTTAAATAGCAAGAAGTGCTACAAAATAGACTAGTTGAAAGAAGCAAAGTAATACAAATTGAAGCTATAAATTTATCAAATTCAAAGCAGAAAATAGGTGAATTAAATCACCAAGAAATCAAGCTACAATAGAGACCAAAAATGTATGCAACATTGGTGCAAAAGGTTCATTAATTGAACATCCATATTTATATTATTATTAAGTTTTTAAAGCACCATATTTAATGGTAAAATTTGCAAGAGAAAGGTTTCGAGTTTATTTCTTCAAGGGTGCAGAATATAGTATTTAAAAAAAATTAAAACCTACACAAAAGAAAGAGGAGTTAGATATATTTAAAAGGAAAAGAAAATATCAAATTCCTACTATCTATTGAAAGAAAACAAGACAACATTGCAAAGCAAATATTGGATAAACTAAGATATCCAAAAGTTAAGATATTGGTATAGTTAAGAATCTTGGAATCACCATAGGAAAGAGTACCAAGCGTTGAGCCAGAAAGGAGACATAGTAGAAGAGTTTTCAAGGAGAACAAGGTAATGTAAAAACCACCATTGCCACAACTTGCAAAGAGGAGAGGCACCATCACCATGTTCAAGAGGAGAAACCATCATCTTAGAAAACAAAGGTGAAAATTGATAACACAGGGGGAAAGTATTTTATTAAGCTACATCTACCATAACCATTAGCAAACTAGCAGTTTGAAGAACCAAACGGAAGCCCTAAAGCACCAAAATACCAACAGAAAAACAACAAGATATTCTTGTTGAAGTCAGTATAGAACATGGATAATCCAAGTGTAAGAACCAAGGTGTTCTGCCATTGAAGTTCTGATAACGTAATAAAATACGGATAGATGCAACATCATAGATTATTGAGCATTAAAGGAAGAAAATAATGTTGCAAATAAGACCTCATCATTAAATAAATCACGTTGAGGAGTCATAGTGCCCATAGAGAGCATGACATGGCAAATGAGAGTGCTACATAAAACAAGAGTGCATAAAAAATAGGAGTTACAAGTCACAACACCGCGTGGAAGAAATATCATAAGGAATAGTGCCACCTTTAAGAACATTACATAGCAAGAACAATTTCACTTGGATATAAGCTAGCACTATACCAAAAACAATTCCACTTGGAGATAAGCTAGCGCTATACCAAAAACAAGGGAGTTAATGCTGAAGAATACATGCTTACATTGAGAGGGGGGTGAACAGTATAAGATAAAATTTTACTTTTCTTTCTCAAATAATATTATCCAATATTATAAATGGCAATATCAATAGCAGTAATCAAAGTAATGCATAAATCATCACACACAAGAGACACAAATTTAATGTGGTTCACCCAATGTGGGCTACTCCACGGAGAAAATATTTATTCTAAATTTTCTTAACAAATATCTTGGGAATCAATTCCCTATTACAATATTTATGGACATCTATCCAAAGGAGACACCAATCCCCTATGCTCTAATTTGTGGATCTCTATCCATAGGATAACTCTATTCCCTTTTCTCTGGTTCATGGAACTTTATCTAGGAGAACTCTATCTCCTCAACTGGTTTGTGGATCTCTCTTTACATAAGAACTCTATATCCCTATCTGGTTCACGAATCTCACTCCATAGGAGAACTATTTCCTCTTGCTCTGGTTTGTGGATCTCTCTCCACAGGAGAACTCTTTCCCCTTTGCTCTGGCTGGTGAACTTCTAAAATACTTTCACTCCCACTACTATGGCTTGTGGATCTATCTCCACTGGATACCTCTATCCCCACTGCATTGGTTGATGGATATTTATCAACTAGAGATTGTTTTCCTCTTTGCTTTGTCACCTCCAAATATTGCTCTCAAATTTATCTCAAATCTGCACCAAAATATATCCCAATTCTAGCACAAATCTACTCTAACTCTACTCACAAATCTGCACCAAAATCTGTCTCAGGTCTAGCAAAAATCTGCTCTAACTCTGCTCATAAATCTTCTCTCAAGTCTTCTCAAAGAATTGCTCAAATATATCCTTAAGCCTTCTCAAATACTTGCTCAAATCTATCCTCAAGCCTTTTCAAAGACTTTCTCAAATATGTCCTCTAGCCTTCTCAAAATACTTGCTCAAATATTCCCTCAAACCTTCTCAAAAGACTTTTCCAAATATGTCCTCTAGCTTTCTCAAAAGACTTACCCAAATATGTCCTCTAGACTTATCAAAAGACTTGCTCAAAAATACCTTCAAGCCTTATCAAAATACTTGCTCAAATCTGCCTTAATGCTGCTCACTTAACCTGCTCAAATATTTCCAAACCTTGCACACAAACAAAGCTTATATCTTTTTCAAAAATGCTTTATTCAAATAGACGTATTCTACTAAAAAATATTTTAACCTCTAGAATATATAGAGAATGATATGCACTTGAAAATAGCTCAATATGTTCTACTCAATCATTAAGTCTGTCACTTTCACATGTCTCACATTTATTGCTCTTTTAAAGGTATATCTAGTCTAGCACATGACACCTATCTTCATGATGCACACACTTGCTTTTACAAATCTGATTTCTAATGTTTGCACGTTCAATTTCAATATAACTCAAAACCAATTCTCAAAAGCTTCACACTATCATTCAAATAATGAAGCAAAATCTGCTCACAAACCCTAACACAGGTGCTTCCACTTTCTTTTACCAAAGATGCACAATGTAGGTCTCAAAACCTAACTCAAATATTTTCAACAATGCTTATCAAACAACCCTTTTATCTCCACCTTATATTCCAGAAAACCTTGCTCAAAAATACACCTCAAAGAAGGGAGAATATGCCCATACCTCTTATTTGCTTTGATGAGGATATGACCTTAAAACCTGCTTCACAAACACCCAGTCCTTCTTGTGCCACTTCAAGGATTAGTTAGCATAGTACCTCTTTAAATCATCCATATGAAAACTTAATAAAACTTTAACCTTATTTTCTCACATGTTCATAACACAAGTGATTTTATCCACAATACACCCTTATACCTCCTTTGCTAATGCTCACAAAAATATTAAATTACAATATCTTCTTTTATAATATCAACTTCAATCAAATCTCAATGACCCTTTTTAAAACAAATAACTCACAACCTAAACAATATGCACTCCTATGTACCCAGTCATAATATGCATCTAAACCTTTATCAAATTTTCATAAAGTAAATTTAGCAAAAGGGTACCTCTTATTGCTGCTGGGAATCGATCCCTTGACCTGTAGTGCTCTAGCTTGGGCCTTTCAACCAACTGCGCTATTACAATGCATGGAGTATTTGGGTACAAAACAATATTTATATCTTTCACAACTTATCTTAAATAAAAAGAATATTATGGGTTTCAAGCCTTTGACCTTTTACAAAAGAATATTTCACACAAGCCTCGATTACCGTCTGCGCTACCCACTGATGATTGAAATGAAAGGAAACCACAATCTGTTTAAACTTTAAAAATCTATCTGCTGCTACTGTTTTAGTTCATAAGGATGTCTATGACCATCTTTACTGGGTGCATATATATTTGTATCTCTCCACAAAACACATAGCCCACTCCTTATTTTCTTTGACATTTGTTTGTTGTTCTCTGTCTCAAACGGTGTGCTCAAAAACTAAAACCTGGATCATCAACATTTATTACTGTGACTCAATAATGACAAATCGGTGATGTCTCTATCATCTTGTATTGCATGTATTTCACTTTCTATCTACGTGAAAGCTCATCCTTGATGTACAATAGGATGTAAATCTCTTCAAACTACACAACGATCCTTCAAATTGCATGGTGATCCTTTATACTGCACGATGATCCTTCAAACTGCAGAATGATCCTTTAAACTGCACGATGATCCTTAAAACTTGCACGGCGATATCATATTAGCTCATCCCTGTACTCGCTGCCTTCAATCAAATCTCACCAATTTTTTTTGTCGGGCTCACATTCGTGTTTTGAAACATACATTTCGTTCATTGTTCATTTCGTAGGTGGTATCACAAAATGGCACATTCGTTGTTCACCTCTTCCCTTTTATATAAAAGCCTATCAAAAATGACGATGTTGACATGCTGAATATTAAGGTTTTAGAACAAACTTATATTCAATGGTACCTTTTCCCAAATGATGTCGGCACACATTGTTAACAACGTCAGGTGACCGTTGGCATCTATACTTGGCACATGGAGATACTAGCAGTTGTGGAAGACCTTCATTTTGATTCTTTGCCACAAAACCCTTTTAACATATTTTATTTAATTATAATTATTTAAATCTTAAAAGATTTAAATATTATAATTAAATACTTTTAACCTTTCACCTTTGGGTTATCTTTTTGCAAATACCACCATGAAGAAACCTTATCTTTTTCATGCTTACACAATTATGAAGAGTGCCTTTTTTTTCTTACACAAATTTTCTTTGACATCAATGAAAACACATCATGCTCAAATTTCCAACAATATCCCCCTTTGTCATTGATGGTAACCTCTTTCTAAAAAACTTTTCTTGCAACCAGATTCTAAATCTGCTCCCCCTGACTGAAAGCTCTTCCCCTTACTCAAATATTTCCCCCTTTGACATCAATGGCAAAGGGATGCCTTTTGGGGTAAATATAATACTCTTAGCTCAGCCCCTTCACCACCTACTCTCCTTGAGGTGATTAATTTTGGGGTGGGATTAAATCTACTCCCAACTTGCAATGCTCTTCTCCTTTCTCGACTTTCTCTTTCCATACCTTTGAAGTAATTCCTTTTTGAATCTTTTGAGGATCCTCTTTCTTGCATGTCCTTGGAAGTTTTAGAAATTTTGTTCTACACCACCTTGCTGTATGCCCAACATTATTGCAATTGTAACACTTGATGTTGTAGTTTTTGAATGGTGCAAATATCCTGAAATTTATTTTGGTGAAGCCATAATCATTTCTATCATTAACCCTACAGTGTATAGCTTTGTGACCAAAATGATTACATGAGTAGCAATGACCTTGAAAGAAATACCCATCCTCAAATGAGTTGAATTTCCTCTTAGTAAAGCCATAATCCTTCTTTTTGTGAACCCTACAATGCACTGCTTTATGACCAAACTGATTACATGAATAACAATAACCCTGAAAAAAATATTCATATTGCCTTGATCTCATAATTCTTTCTTTGCTTGTCCTGTGATGATCTCTATTCCTTGATGGTGCATTTTTTGCTCCCTCTTTGATTCTATCACATATTAACACATCAACGTAAGTCTTAGGTTCTTCTTCAATCACTTATTTTGATGCTTCCTTTGAGACTTCCTTTTCTTTTGAGCTTGAACTTGATCCTTCTTCTTGTTTCCCTTGTCCTTCTTCAAAACCAAGTCCTGTTTTGATAAATGAATATCTTTGTGCTTTGGTTATGCTATCCAAGGCTTTTGAAAATTTTCCAAACCTATGTAGTTTATCATTTGCATCTTTCACTTCCATCCTTAGAGAAACTACTTCATGCTCTAATATTTCGCACTCTAGCTCTTTTGCTTTTATTTTTTTAGCCATACATTCTTCGACTCTCCTTGCCTTTACAACCTTAACTTTCAAGTCAGAGAGATCTTGTAGAAGTTGTCTTAGTTTTCTCATCCTCTTGTATTTGAACCTTCAATTCTAAGTTCTCCCTTTTCAACTCAACAAGTTCCTTAACTGTGGCTTCCTCCTTTTATTTTTTTGAATATTCCTCTTCTTCTAGGTCTTCAAGAGCATCTTCATACTCTTCAATATTTGAGAGACTTTCATCACTATCACTTGAAGCACTGCTTGCTACTTCAATAGGAGCGTCTTCTTTTTCTTCTATTGTCGAAAGTAGAATTTCCTCTGTATACCTGATTTGACTATCCCTATTTTCTTTTTCATCTTCAGTGCTACTATACCCATTTTTTGAAAAATGATCTTCAAGATGACCAAAGTTACCATAAATAAAAAATTTGAGTATTCTTAGTTCCTTCTTATCCCTTTTTACACAGTTAGCTTCTTTTCTGTTGCTTGATTTTTCACTTGATCTTGTTTCTTTATATGTTTCCACTTCTCCTCTTAGAGAAAAAACAAATTCTTCTTCCTTTTATTTCATGTGAGTTCCTTCCTTCTTAGGAGGATGTGATCTCATGATTTTTCTTTTCCCTTTCTTGGCCATGTGTGTTCTTGTAAGATCTTCCTTCAAGTTGTTAGGATTTATTGAAGCAACCCGTTCTGATACCAATTGAACATAGGCTTATACTAAGAGGAGGGGTGAACATCATAAGATCAAATTTTAATTTTATTTCCCAAACAATATTATCCAATATTATCAATGGCAATATCAATAGCAATAATCAAAGTAATGCACAAATAATAATACACAAGAGAGATACAAATTTAACATGGTTCACCCAATGTGGGCTACTCCATGGAGAAAATATTTCTTCTAAATTTTCTCAACAAATATCTTGGGAATTAATTCTCTATTATAATGTTTATGGATCTATTTCCAAAGGAGACACCAATCCCCTATGCTCTAATTTGTGGATCTCTCTTCATAGGAGAACTCTTTCTCCTTTTCTCTGGTTCGTGGAACTTGATCTAGGAGAACTCTATCTCCTCAACTGGTTTGTAGATCTCTCTCCATAGAAGAACTCTATCTCCCCAGATGGTTCATAAATCTCACTCCACAGGATAACTCTTTTCCCTTGCTCTGGTTTGTGGATATCTATTCACAGGAGAACTCTTTCCCCTCTGCTCTAGTTGGTGAACTTCTAGAAGACTTCTACCCACACTGCTCTGGCTGATGGATCTCTCTCCACTGGAGACCTCTATCCCCACTACTCTGGCTGATGGATCTCTATCCACTGGAGACTGTTGTCCTATCTGATCTATCACCTCCAAATCTTGCTCTCAACACTATCCCAAATTTGCACCAAACTCTATCCTAATTCTAGCACAAATCTGCTCTAACTCTGCTCACAAATCTGCACCAAACTCTATCTCAGGTCTATCACAAATATTCTCTAAATTTTCTCATAAATATTCTCTCAAGTCTTCTCAAATAATTGCTCAAATATATCCTCAAGCCTTCTCAAAGACTTGCTCAAATATGTCCTTGAGCCTTCTCAAAGACTTGCTCAAATCTATCCTCTAGCCTTCTCAAAAGACTTTCTCAAAACTACCTTCAAGCCTTCTCAAAATACTTGCTCAAATATGCCTTAATGCTGCTCACTTAACCTGCTCAAATATTTACAAACCTTACACACAAACAAATCTTATATATTTTTTATAAATGCTTTCTTCAAACAGATATATTCTACTCATAATTCTTTTAACCTCTGGAACATATAGAGAATGATATGCACTTGCAAATAGCTCAATATGTTCTACTCAATCATTAAGTCTATCGTTTTCACATGTCTCACATTTATTACTCTTTTAAAGATAGATCTAGTCTAGCACATGAAACCTATCTTCTTGATGCACACACTTTCAATATCACACTCAAAACCAATGCCCAAAAGCTTCACACTATCATTCAAATAATGAAGCACAATTTGCTCATAAATCCTAACATAGGTGCTTCCACTTTCTTTTACGAAAGATGCACAATGTAGGTCTCAAAACCTAACTCAAATATTTTTAACAATGCTTATCAAACAACCCTTTTATCTCCACCTTATATTCCAGAAAACCTTGCTCAACAACACACCTCAAAGAAGAAAGAATATACCCATACCTCTTATTTACTTTGATAAGGATATGACCTTAAAGCCTGTTTCACAAACACTAGTCCTTCTTATGCCACTTCAAGGATTAATTAGCATAGTACCTCTTTAAATCATCTATATAAAAACTTAATAAAACTTTAACCTTCTTTTCTCACATTTTCATAACACAAGTGGTTTTATCCACAATACACCCTTATACCTCCTTTGCTAATTATCACAAAAATATTAAATTACAATATCTTCTTTTATAATATCAACTTCAATCAAATCTCAATGACCTTTTTTAAAATAAATAACTCAGCCTAACAATATGCACTCCAAACCTTATAACTCCCATGTACCCAATCATAATATGCATCTAAACCTTTATCAAATTTTCATAAAGTAAATTTATAAAAAGGGTACCCTCTTATTATCGTTGGGAATCGATCCCTTGACTTGCAATGCTCTAGCTTGGGCCTTTCAACCGCCTGCGCTATTACAGAACATGGAGTATCTGGGCACAAAACAATGTTTATATCTTTCACAACTTATCTTCAATAAAAAGAAGATGATGGGTTTCAAGCCTTTGAAATTTTACACAAGAATGTTTCACACAAGCCTCACTTACCATCTGCGCTACCCACCAGTGATTGAAACGAAATGAAACCACAATTTATTTAAACTTCAAAACTCTGTCCGTTGTCGTTGTTTTAGTTCATAAGAATATCTCTGACCATATTTACCGGGTGTAGATATGTTTGCATTTCTCCACATAACACATAGCCCACTCCTTATTTTATTTGACGTTCATTTGTGGTTCGCTGTATCGGATGGTATGCTCAAAAACTAAAACTTGGATCATCAATGTTTATTACTGTGACTCAACAGTGACAAATCAATGATGTCTCTATCAGCTTGTGTTGCATCAGAGCTTGTCCTTGATGTACAACAAGACATCAATCTCTTCAAATTGCATAGTGATCCTTTAAACTAGACGGTGATCCTTTAAACTGCACGATGATCCTTCAAACTGCACAACGATCCTTTAAACTGCACGACGATCCTTCAAACTTGCATGGCAATCTCATATTAGCTCATCCCTATACCCGTTGCCTTCAATCAAATCTCACTGAATTTGTTCGTCGGGCTTTCTCACATTCGTGCTTCGAAACATATAGTTCATTGGCTGTTCATTTCGCAGGTGATATCACAAAATGGCACATTCATTGTTCATCTCCAAGACTTCTCTTTTATATAAAAGCCTATCAACAATGACGACATCGGCATGCTGAATATTAAGGTTTTAGAATAAACTTATATTCAATGGTGCCTTTTCCTGAATGACTTCAGTGCATATCATTAACAACGTTAGGTGATCATTGGCATCTATACTTGCACATGGAGATACTAGAAATATGTTCATTATGAGCCTTTGCCGCAAAATCTTTTTAAAATATTTTATTTAATTATAATTATTTAAAAAAAGATTTAAATAATTATAATTAAATAAAATATTTTAAAAAGATTTTGCGGCAAAGGCTCATAATGAACATATTTCTTTCACCTTTGGGTTATCTTTTTGCAAATACCACCATGAAGAACCCTTATATTTTTCATGCTTACATAATTTTGAAAAGTGCCTTGTTTTTCTTACACAACTTTCCGTTGACATCAATGACAAAACATCATGCTCAAATTTCTAAAAATACCACTTGAAAGGAAAGCAATGTAGAGGAAGAACATTACAATGTAGTGCAAATGATTAGAAGGTGAAAGAAGGTAAAGAGTCATTGCGGCCAAGTGTTAATGTGTTAAGAAAAACTCCAAAGGAAGAGCAAAATGCTTGTCTTGCATGAGTGACAAGTCACACACTTACCCATGCAATAAGAAGATATTCTAGGAGTACATAGAGGAGGACAATGAAGAAAAGTCCAAGAGCAAAGTGGAGTAAGACAAAGTGCACAATGAAGGAGAATGTACCAGCAAGTGAAATTGAAGAATACGTTGGAGAGTCAATATTTTTGGAGGCACCAAAAGCAAGTGTAATTAATGTTGTTATAAGCATTGGAGAAGGAGAATTGAATAGCATCTCAAGACAAGTGCAACTTGCAAGGAAGTCAAAGGGAGGAAGACTTCAGAATCAACGCATGCCAAAGTTAAAGAAGGTATAGAATTTATTTAAATCAAAGTGTATGTTTATAAAGTAAAGGAGTAATAAGGAACTTTATTAATAAGGTTAAACTAGTTAATCTTTAATGCTTGAGATTAATTAGATAGTTGGAGATATAAGGAATTTTTTTGATATAGTACAACCTTAAATGCTTTAGTAAAATATTTGAAAGTATTTTTGAAGCAAGGAAGGTTAAATTAAAAGCATTTGAATTTACTTTATTCAAGCACAAGGATTATTTGCAAATATTTTATTTTGGAGGAAAAAGGAATTCTACATTAGAACTAAAACATTAAATTTGCAAATAACCATAGTTTCTAAATTTCCAAATAGGGAGATATAAGGAGTTCTACACCAAAATTAAATTATTGAAATTTAGAAATTATTCTATTGAACATTGAAAGAAGCAAAACATAGCATTAATAGAAAGTTGGAAATTGCATTTTGAATTTATCTCTTGCTCAAATTTATGAGACATAAGGAATCCAACTTAAAGGTCTTGAAAACAAAGAACCTTATCAAAACTTGAAGGTGCATCAAATTTATCTTTAGCTTTCTACTTATTCATTAATAGGGAGAAATAAGGTGAAAAATAGAACTTGAACATGAGGGAGATTAAAGGGATTCAACTCTAGGAAAACTAAAACAGCTAAACATACTATCAAGACAATAGTACATTCAAAACACTTGCAAGGTGGAAAGTATTTTACAAAACTTGAAAATTGAAAAGTTCTTATCAAGTTTGATCTCAAAATACTAGGGAGTCATAAGGAAGTCAACCTCAAAGGTTTAGAACCTTGAATTATTCAAATATTAAGGAAATATGGATTATTGGTACATAGATTCTGAAGCAAGTAAACATATGAATGGAAACAAAATATGGTTCAATGCTTTACAAGAAAAATATGAAAAATTAGTTTCTATGGCAAATTAAGACTTGCAAAATAAAAGGCATAAAAAAATGTTCTAGTCAATATAACTAATGTTTTATATGTTCTTGGATTGACTATTAACATTATTTTAGTTTCTCAACTTACGGATCAAAATATGACAGTAGAATCCAAAGTTATCAATGGAAAGAAACAATGTCATATTATCAAACAAGAAAAAGAAAAATGGATCAATTATGATCCAAATCAGAATTCTAGGAATCCCAAGTAGCTTGTAAATTAAATAATAAAGAATCAAAGAATGGAGGTGATAAAGCAAAAATTTATATATAGGAAAATAAAGGATAATATGATTCTAAGAACAAAGGAAAAAAGGTCCGAGGTGTAGACCAATTGGTTCATCCAAACCCCATAAGGGTGGCGGAGGTCCAAGGTTCAAATCTCGGGCCTCGTCGGACTTAACGCTTGTCCCTTTCCTGGTGCTTTTAGCGGCGTAAAAGGTTTAAAATGATTGTGGCATGGTGGTTATAGGGGCGGACTGCGCGAAGATCTGTGTGGCGGCTTCGGGTGGACAATGTAGAATAATGTGGCAGCCATAAAAGCCGGACAGCTTGCCTGGATTCATGGTGGCTACCGATTCCACCATGTAAATTCAAAAAAAAAAAAAAAGAACAAAGGAAAAAGAAAAATTCTTATACACGAATTTGATGACAATGAAAGAACTCAAGAAAATTGTAATCTTGAAGCTACAAAGACTGAAATATACCGACCATTAACTTGATCAAGCATATAGAGAGGACACATGATAGGAAAGAAAATATGAAGATGAAAGAAAATACTTTCAAGCTGAATACAAATCAAAGTGAACTAAAGGAACAAGATGAAGATGTTCATCAGGATACAAAAAAAGAGTACAATGAATAAAATAGAAAATACAACATGAGCTCCAAGAATAAAATGAAGACTAAACTAGTAGAAGGAAAGGAACCTGACCAAGGAGGCATTCAATGCAAAGTGAATTGAAGACAAGATGAAGACCATATTGAAGACTAAAGTCTTCAATAACCAAATAATGTAATACAAGGGGGTGTTGGAATATATTACATTATTTGGTACATGCTAATGTACCATCTTGGGTACAACATTAGATTAGGAGAGTTTAAGGCTTCAGTATTTACTTTATGTAATGTAATAAATGCACAAGTATTATAGAATGTGCAATGATGTAAATGTGCATGGTGTCCATATGTACATGAGTCCTTAGAATAGGAATATGAAGAGTCATAGAAATATGGAAGGACTAAAGTCATTTCTCATTATATATAGGCCTTTGGTAGATGAATTAAAGGGATCAATGAAGAAAGAGTAGTAGATTAGTTAGTGAGTTGATAGACTAGAGTAGATACAATGTAGAACTTGTAAGAAGTATGGAGCATTGAGATCTCCACATATTGTAACAAGTTTAAATTTTCATGAGCTTTCATTAATGGCTATTTCATGTTATTTCAAAAGTTTCTCATGTTATTTACTTGCTTATTAGATTTCCATTATCATATATATAACATTACATGCTTATTTTACTACTTGTGGTTGCATTTCCTTTAAGTTTATAGCATCAAAAACTAAAAGTTTGAAGTGTTCCGACGAGTTCAAAAAATATTAAGTGTGGAGGTAAGGCTTATATTTTATTATTTTGAAAATGCATTTCAATTACTAGGTGCTTAATTTAGGAGTTATAAGGATAAAAGTTTAGATATTTATTTGATTAATGCTTTTAGGAGATATAAGGTGAATAATGCATTAATTATTGGATTACAAGAAATTTGAATTTGGAGTGATAAGGATTGAGCGATAAATTAAATTTGATTATTTAAAATTGATTTGATTCAAAAATTGATTGATTGATTTTGCAAATTGAAATTTGAAAATTGATTTATGATTATGAATTGAATTGGAGAGATAAGGTTTATTTTAATTTTATTATTTAAAATTAAAATTTGATTATTGATGATTGCAAATTATAAATTTAATATTGAAAAGAATTTATGGGAGTTATAAGAAGTTGATAAATTTGATATTTGAAATTTAAATGAGTTCTATTATGTCAAATAGTAAATTTTTCCTTTTTGAGTCACAACTTCTAAAAGAACCAAATTATGCATTATGGAAAAACAAAATGAATTTAATTCTCATTGTTGAAAAATTCGGGATATAGTAAATGGAACAATGGAAAAGTTAGAAGAAGAAAGAGAACAATAAAAATTGAAGAAAATGATGCAAAAGCCCTTATGTTGATTACATTTGGGATAATTTATGAAATCCAACCATACATAAGTGAAGTAGAGACTTCAAAAGATGCTTGGAAAAAAATATGCACAATATTTGAAGGGAATGATATTCATGAATGGAACACTATGAAAGGCATTTGGCTAATGGTATTGGAAGAGGTACTTAAAAAAGATATTACAAAAGCAACTCTTGAAATAATCAAGATTATAGAGAATGTAGTACCAACAATGATGCAACAAACAAAGTCAGAGAATGAAGATCAAGGTCAAGACAAAGAAGAATAGAGCAAAGGACTAAAAGCAATAGATTGAAGACTAAAGTCTTCAATAACCAAATAATGTAATACATGGGGGTGTTGGATAATGTTGTAAATATGAGAAGGATTTGTTTTCATTGATATCAAGAGTCAGTAGTTTAAGAAAAAGATTGCTTCTAGACCTAAAGAAAATAATATTATAATATCCCTAATTATAATATTCAAGGTGGTCATATGAGGTCTAAAGAGAAACAGGAAGGCCCAAGAAAAATAATATTATAATATTTTATTATAATATTAAAGGTCTAAGGTTAAGACCTAAAGATTAAGTTAATTATAATAATTTCATTATAAATTAACTTATACTTTAAATTGATTAACTCTAAGAGTTATTATATTAATTATAAGTTAGTTTATAATTTAATTTAACAAACCCTAAAGATTAGGGTTATAAGGGCATAAAATATTAATTAATTCAAATTAAAACTGAATTGAAAAATGTCACCGACATTTTGAGCACATGACATAATGCATATAATAAGGGGTAAGTTTCATTCAAAGTATTACCCATGCAATCGATCGAAAGCTATAGACACTCGTGTGCAAAGAGGAGAGAAAGAATCGCATGTGTTTTTAAAGGTTTAAGAAAACAAAGCAAAGGACAAATAAGTGGGGACCCCACTTCACGTTGCAAAGCACTGATTAGCACGGTTGGCAACTGACGACTGTGCTAAGACGTTGCAGGCACAAGGTCAGGGGTTCAAGTTTCATGGTCTTTATTTTTGCAAGCAAAGAGGATTTTTGATTGTGTTGTCAGGGAAGAAACAAAGGGGAGGCTCGTGCATTTCCATTTGCATGGAGGTATGTAGTGCACTTGGTGGGCGCGCACTATGCAAAGGCACTTGGGACAGAAGGTTCGCGTGTTCGAAAACCGCCAACACCTTTTTGGTAGTTGGACAAGGTATGCACTCACATTGCTAAGGTTTGATTGTTGCATCCGAAAATTGTAAAGGTGGAAATTAATTTTTTAATTTCTTAAAGTTTGGTTAGTTGGAAATTGCATATTTAAAAGGGATTAAAAAGTTATACAAGGGAGATAAAAGGGTATGCAAAGTTTTATTTTTGTGTTTGATTTTTAAGTGGTTAAAGTTAATAAAAGGAGAAATAAGGTGTGCCAAGGATGTTATATATTTTGTTAAAATAAATTTATATTATAAAATCTGTTTTGAAAAGAGAGATAAGGCATAGTTGATTTTTGATATTTTGACTTGGTGAAATATTTTGAAAGGAAATATTAAGGACATATTTTTTTTATCTAACCCTTGAGATTGGCAAAGAGAGTAATTGTTATTGAGATAGATTTTGAGGTCATAAATTCATCAAAAAAAATGTATGGGCATATCTTCCTTGTGAGTGAAATATTGTTGGATGTTGTGAATGCTAAGTTGGAGTGAAAAGGATTGTTTGATAAGCATTGTTGAGTTTGATTTTCTAGAATGAGAGTTGATATTAGAAACCTTGTTTGATAAGCATTGTTGGAAATATTGAAGTAAGCTTTCATATTATTGAACTAGGGTTTGTGAAATAACATGAGTATAATTGTTATGTGAAGTTGAGAACTATCTTGAACTAGGGTTTGTGAAAAATCATGAGTATCATTGTTATATGAGATTGTTTAATAAGCATTGTTGGATATAATTGAGTGAGTTTTCATATGATTGGACTAGGGTTTGTAAGCAAGGAGTGTCTCATTGAGTGATTTATTGAGTGGATTTAATGAACCTAGTCAAGTGGAAGTGTTGAAGTTATAGTTCAAGTTCTATGAAACAATTTTTTCTATATTCTGAATTGATTTGAGAAAGAGATTGAAAGCGACTGAGCATTGTTGTGAGTGTGAAGCATATTGAGTCTCTAACCATTCTCCATATGTTTATGTGAGATTATACAAGATTCTGTTTGAAGCTTGTTTGTGTTATTGAAGAGGTTTTCTGTGATAGATAGAGTTGAGTTTAGTAAGCTTTTGTGGAAGCTTAAAATATAGATTTGAAGTCTTAGTGAAGACTTGTTGAGCAGATTGAATAAGTTCTAGTGGAGGACTTTTTGAGTAGATTTAAGACAAGTCTTTGAGAAGACTTGAGAGCAGAGTTAATTTGTGATTGGATCAAGCTTTGTGTTAAGGCTTTATTTGAAGATAGAATTTGGTGTATATTTGAGGACATTTTTGTGGTAGACTAGAGACAAATATTGAGCAAATTTGTGCTAGACTAAAGGACTGTGTTTAGTACATATTTGAGGACAAATATTGAGTAGATTTGTGCTAGACCAAAGGACTATGTTTAGTATAAATTTGAGGATAAAGATTGAGAAGATTTGTGCTAGATCGAAGGACTATGTTTAGAACAAATTTGAGGATAGAGATTTAGCAAATTTGTGCTAGACCGAAGGACTATGTTTAGTACAGATTTGAGGACAAATATTGAACAAATTTGTGCTAAATCGAAGGACTGTATTTAGTGCACATTTGAGATAGAGTTGAGAGCAAGCTTTGAATGTGATAGAGTATAGAGGACAATAATATCTAATGGATAGAGGTCCATTAGACAGGGCAGTGAAGATAGGTCTTCTAAGTAAGGGCAGGAGTCTTCAGTGGATAGAGATCCTTAAGCTAGTGCAGTAAAGGCAATAGTTCTTCTAAAAGATCACCATCCAAAGTAGATGAGGAGTTCTTCTATGGATAGAGATCCATGAACTTGATTAGGGGATTGGTGTCTCCTTTGGATAGAGGTCCATAAATATTGTAATAGGGAAAGGATTCCCAAGATATTTGTTGAGAAAATTTTAGTGAAGATTTTATCTATGGAGTAGCCCACATTGGGTGAACCATGTTTAATTGGTGTCTCTATTATGTGTGGTGATTTGTGCATTGCTTTGATTGCTATTGTTTATATTACCATTGATATATTGCATAATATTTTTTGGAAAAGAAAAGTAAAAAGTGGTCTTATATTGTTCACCCCCCTCTCAGTATAAGTTTGTGTTCTTAAGATAATATTATATTATTTTGTAGAAGTGAATGTACCCCCATGGTACCATTGTACATATTTGTAAATATTATATTAGGGTGTGAGTTATTATATTAGGTGTGTAATTGATATTTCCCTTAAAGTATGTATCTATGTGTAGGATGAGTCCAAGTGTCATACCATGATGTGTGCAAGTGTGTAGAGTGTGAGAGTGTGCAAATGTCATATTATAAAATGTTCAAGTGCATATAGTGTGAGAGTGTGAAAGTTTCATGTAATTAAGTGTGCAAGTGTGTAAAAATTCAAGAGTCATGTGTAGGTGTCAAGTATACAAGTGGCAAGATGTAAATCCAAGGGACATGAGAGGTTTATCTTATGTGTGAAATAGAAAAGGATGCATCTCTCGAATATGTGAGGAGAGCAATAGTCAAGTATTGAAGAGTCACATTAAGGTTATATTATGGAGACAAGGCTCCATGTATTGTATCGATGTATAAGAATTTTGTATGAAGATTGTAACAAAGATCTTGTATATTTGATCAATATTATTATGAGTTTCTATATTGAAACATTATTATTTTATGAATGTTATATTGATTTATATTGATCAAATATCTTGTATGCATTAATATTTTGATTCATATTTTATCATAGATATTAGAACCTATGATTTAATCTAGCTAAAAATCCATCACATAGTAGAATGCAAATGTACTAGATTGTAGCAAAATATGATTACTTATTCAAGTCACTATGTGGGGTTTCACTTCATTATGAGGTAAAATATTCCATTGGTTAGTTCCTTGTTCTGCATTACATAATGTACTTGTTTATCATAAATCAATCCTTGAAAACTATAAAATTAGGAGGAAGATCCAAGAATTGATTTAAAATGGGCACATCAAACCAAGTGCTTCACTATGTGGCAGTCCAATTGTCTTGGATCCAAAGTCAAATGGAATATGGAGACTTTACATCAATTGTCAAAATTTTAATAAAATCACTATGAATAATCACTACCCACTCTCTCAAATAGATGACTTATTGGACTAGCTCTATCACTACACCATAAAAAGGTCTTTAAGGATAGTTTTTAACTGCCCTTGAAGACCTTTAAGGGTGGTTATTCAGCCATTGTCTATGAGGACATCGTAAAAAGTCCACATCATACAACGACAGTTAAAAAACACCTCAAAAACCCACCCTCTTAGGGATTTTTATAAGAAGGTAGTTTTAAAGCACCCTCATAGGATGTTTTATAAGAAGTTCTAAGAGGGTGATTTTAAACTACCCTATTAGGTTTATTTTTTAAAATATATATAAAAAAACTAATAGGGTGGTTTAAAACCACCCTCTTATTATTATTGTTTTATAAAAATATAAAAAACTATTCTTTCTACCATACCTTTGTTTCACCAACTTACCTACATGACAAAATTTCAAAGGGCATCCAAATTTTTGCTTTGATTTATGCAATTTTAAGATTTTATGCACATGAATTGTATACTCTAAAAATAATTCTAGCAACAAGAATACAAGACTTACAAGTAACATACATGAATAAGATTCTCGAGTTGAGCTGGAAGTGTTCTAGTTAGTTGATTATTTACAACGTTGAAGCAATAGAGTTTATTTAGGTTACCCAACTCTGGAGGAATTTCACCTCCTAACTTATTGGAATTCATGTCCCTGGAAAATAAACTTTAAATCAACACAATATAACCTTATACTTATATGAACAATTTACTTCAATAAAATATATAATAAATACGTAAATATCTCTTATAGAATAGTAAGTTGTTGTAGGCTTCCAAGCTTCACTGGGATGCTTCCACTGAAGTGACAACCGATCAACACTCTAAAAAAGACAGATTATTTCATCATCGACATTCAACACTAAACAAAAATTGTAATACATGCAAGTCAATTTGATTATGTGGCAATTATAGAGTTGAAAGGCTTACAACTCACGAAGGCTTTTCAATTTTCCTAAATTAAATGGAATCAGTCTGTTTAATCCCTTGTTGTTCGAAAAATCCCTACAACAGTCATTTTGTTCAATCAATTATTTTACAAGTTTTTTCAAAATCTTGCAAATCATGCAAGAATTCATAATCACTCCTAGTTGTATTCATATATTTATCACACTTACAATCATTGTAAGTATGTAAGGTAACCAATATCTAGCTTCAGCCCTCCTTGGAGACCCATCGTAGATAGAATTCTGTAAAAGTTTTTGGCTTAATCAGCTTTTAAACATTATCTAGAAGCCTGGAGCACCTTCATATACAAACTGCAATTAAACGAATAGAAAGAAAAATAAATAAATTCAATCTTACAAGGTTAGCCATACGAAAACTATTGCAAGTAATCCCAACCTATTTTAAGCCACAAGGATCTACTCTTGTTTATCTCACACCCTTCCACCAGCTTTGCAAAAATCTCAAAGTAGTCACTGAATAAGCACATGCATGTGATAGAATGTATCATACTCAAATCAGAAATAGAAACTCAGAAATTAACTTTTTATTTTACCCAAAAGCTCTACTAGTGCTAAGGGCTCGCATGCACATACCGTCTTTAGGGTCTGTTTGTCCTAAGGTACTCCTAAAACAAAGCAAGGCAATGAGCAAGAGAAGAACATTGAAATAACCATCCATATTTTACACAACCACTATAAATATAGAGGAGAAGAAAGGATACATGCATATTTTTTGCACAATAAGTCTTGTATTCTTTGAAAATAATTCAAAAATCTCACCTGTGAATCTAAAAAATAAAACATTCTGCCCAGGGTAGTTTTTTACCATCATAAAAAAACATTGTCTTTTAGGTACCGTTAAAAGCTTTTTTGGTGAGGGTAGTTTAAAACCATCCTCTTAGGATATATTAGGGTGGTTTTTTATTGTTGTATTTTGGCCACCCTTGAAATCCTTTTTTGGTGTAGTGTATGGTGCAAATTTCTTCACCATTGATATCAAATCTAGCTATCATAAAGTACCAATCAATCCCACTAATGTATGGATTGCATTCAAAACCAAGGAGGGCTTATTTGAGTGATTAATTTTTCCTTTTGTCTTAACCAATGCACCTTTTAGATTTATTAGGATGATATATGACATCCTACAACCTTCCACCAACTCATTTGTGGTAGTCTACTTAGATGACATTATCATCTATAGTAAGACATAGGAGGAGTAGTACTTCAAGCTCCTCAAAGGAATATGCTATATGATAACTTGAATAAGTGCTCATTTGGAATGATGAAGATTTTATAACTAGGGTATATTATGGATAAATAAGGATTCCATGTTGATCATGATACAATTTAGGTAATTATAAATTAACCTAACCCAAAGATTATGAATGAGCTTCATAGCTATTTGGGACTTACTAATTTCTACCAAATATTTATATTAGGGTTCTCACGCATTGCTTGGCCACTGCTCCAAGTGATCAAAGGAGATTCTAAATCTAAGTTCCATTGGGGAGATACATAGAAAATAGTATTTGAGAAGTTGAAGGACCAATTGTGTTCAAATATTACAATTTTTCCTACCCTAAAGACTTTGATAGAGCTTAGCAAATATTTGGGGCTTGCCAATTTCTAATGAAAATTTGCATTGGGGTTCTTATATATTGATTTCTCATTGCACTAAATTACCAAAGTAGATCCAAGTCCAATTTTTTTTGGGAAGATACACAATAAATATCACAACAAATTTGAAGGACCAATTGTGTTTATTTCCTACACTTTCTCTACCTGATCTACAACAGCCTTTTGGGGTGATGACTAATGCATTAGAGTATGCATAGGGAGTTTTCCTCACACAACATGGGCATCCAATTGTATATTTAGTAAAAAAATTAATGAAGTAGTTTAAAATATCCTACATATGACAAAAATATATATGCCATTGATAAAGAATGTAATAGTGAAATCACTACATCTTGGTCAAGGAACCATCATCCACATAGACCATAGACCTTTGGAATTCATTCAAATACAAATTAATCTAAGAAATGAAAGACATTGAAAGTGGGCTATATATCTATAATATTTTCATCTAATCATCAAGCATAATAAAGGAAATGTCAATTCAACAAAACATTATTTGAGTTTAGCTCCAATCATAGCATTCATCATTGTTCTTAATTTGTATGGGCATGAGACTTCCAATTGGTCCACCTTGTAATAAAGTAGATTATAAATTTACAAATATATAACAAAATATTTGTGTGGCTAAGCATGTTCCTAATTTTTATTTCTAAGATGACCTCCTATGTCATATGAGATATACTTGTTAACAACTAGTAAGCGTGCAAAGGTAATTTGGAAAGTGCACTTCAACAAAGTAGTAGGCCACTTTGGGATGGAGAACATATTAGTAATTCTTCAAATTACTTATGCTATCCCAAAATGACAAATGATGTCAAGAGGTGTATATTGAGTCTTGTAGCCCCTATGTTATTACTAAACCAACCAACAAGAAGTAAGGAATATATACATCATTGTTAGTTGCATCCGAGCCTTGGAAATCTATCTCCATTGAATTTCTCCTAGGTTTACCTATATCTAAGTATCGTAATGGTTATGTATTTTTGTAATAGTTGATTATTTAAAAAAAATAACCATCATGATTGCTTCCAAGAAATCCCTTTTGGCTAAAGAGACTATTAATGTCTATTTTAGTCATTTATGGCTCAACTTTGGCCTACCAAATTCCATTGTCTCAAACAGGGACAATAATTTTTTCAACATTTCTTTATCTATCCTATGGAGCATTACAGACACCAAGTTTACCATGTCCATAATCTTCCATCCATAGACTAATGGTTAGATAGAATTAATGAATTGACTTATTATGTATCTTATTTGAATATACAATTCTAAGCATCCATACACATGGGATGAGATCCTTCACTACATTTAGCATAATTACAATTGATATCTACACAACTATACCAAAAAAAAATGTATTTCATGTTTATTTTGGGTTCCAACCCTTGACACCCACTAATGTATTTCTACTTGATGTATAAAATGCAATAGAAAAGGCAACATGAATTGTGGAATAGATTCAACATATCCATTAATAGGTCCATGACCTCTTGAATAAGACAAATAAAAAATATAAGTAACACCATGACTAACATTAGGTCCCACATCAATTCAATGTTGGAGATAATATATGGTTATGTCTTTAGAAATAGAGACTTATAGAACCCCATAGGAAGATAAAACCTTTCGTTATGGACCATACACTATCACAAAGAAAATGAAAGAGAATGATTTTGAATTAAATTCCATCTTATCTTGGTTTACATACAATTTTTATGTTGAACTTCCTAAGCCTTATCACCACCTCTATTGGATACTTTCATAGTAGCAGAATAGTTGGACATTGAAGAACTCAATCCAAATAAGTTTGTATCAGTTAGGGAAGATCAAAATATTGATACATCAACTAATACCACCAAAATCTAGTCCATTTAGATGTATAAAGTGGTCAAGGTATGACAACTTGGCCACCAAGGGATTGACTCACAAAATATTAGATAAAAAAATACTTTTCACATCTAATATCAAATATTGATGCAATGAGGATCATTGCTTATTATGGAGAGATGAATGATCTTGATATGTGCCCTTTTTAGAGTTTTTTTTAAATCCTAAATATGCCTAAAAATATTTTTTTATATCCTATCCATACTATTAGGGGTATAATTTCATACTCAATACTCTTTTTTCATCCCTTTAAAATGATTTGGAAATTTTGGAGTATGAACTAGAATTTTAGGGTATATATTCATGCCTTATGATCAATTGCATGGAAAAATAATCTAGAGGTCCTAAAAAATGAAAAAAAAAATATTACTAAGAATAGTGATTTTTTATTTTCAAATATTCATAGACAAAATGCATCTCTAGTCATTTTGACCCATCTATAGAAAACAAAACACAAATTGACAAGTCATATGTATATAATTTTTGTTTTATATGCACTTTATAACTTATGTAAGGTGACCACCACTCTTTTGTAAGAGTGACATTCTAACTCATAAAAGGTGAACCACCACATTTCCATATGGGCAACCTTTCGTATCCAATCCAATGCATTTCTAGTACACTAAATATTGTATAAAGAGATATGCATCCTTAATTTTAATAAAGCATGGGTATTGGATGTAATGCTATAACTCTATATTTTGAGAAATAAAATCATTCAGTTATTTTGCGTATATATGTGTAATTTGATTTTTTATACTGTTAGTTTTAAATTACACTCCTTTATGATATTCCTTAACTCAAAATTTGAGTTTCATATCATTTGTATCAAAGTAGTTTGTCTTTTGAGTGTATGTTCATAAACATGACATTAAGATAAAAAAAATTGGGTACTAGACACAAGAACCCTCTAATAACCTCCATTGTTGTTACAAATTATCTCAAATGAGAACCATAATGAATGATATTGCAACAATTAATTCTTTCAAGGACGTGTTGAATGAAGCCCTCATAAAACAAGGGAATGATATGATGGATCAATTTGCTAAAATTATTCAACATTTTTGTGCTACAAATTCTACAAAATTATATGGAAAAACTCTATCTTTCCTAACACTACTTAATGCCCTGAAACATTTTAATATGCAAGTGAATTATGCTATTCCTACTTTTGAAGGGAAAATTGGTTGGATCAATGATATTTACACTTATTTATAAATAAATTCATTGATAGTGAAAAAATCACTTTTGCACTCCTGAAAGCTTCATTATATGTTTGAAATTAGTGGGAAGCATATTATGTAACAACCCACCAAACCAAACTCAAGAGAGAAAGATATTTTTTCTTTTACAAGGAATAACTAACAAAGAAGTCCCAATTTTTTTAGCATTCATATGGCATAACCACATTTTGATTTCAATGTCACTGTAGATGACACTCAAGTGGACATGAGTGATCAAAATATCATAATTTTGGGGTTCACATTTCTAAACCTCATCATTTAGAAAGGATACTAATAGTGGTCCCCCAACTTTCCTATACCCTCACCAATATAAGACAACTTGACCATGACATATGGATTATACTTTAATACCCATAACACTTAAAGGAGGATGCCTTTTTCCTAACCCTAAATAATTCTATCTATGTAGGATTATTTTGGTGTAATGCCTTAGTGCTTAGTTACCACACCTTTTTGGGTTAACTAAGGTCATTACCACTCACCTGGTAATGATTATGGTCACCTAATTCTCATCGTTCAAGGTGCCACCACTATACTATCTTGAAAATGATTCTAAAAGCCTTACTACTTTGGGACATGCGAGCATTACTGTTCAAGGTGTATCATTCTCAAATATTTGGTTATTGCATCAACACAACTCCTACCAGATTTTGCATATACCCGGTTATTGGATCATCTCAACTCCTCCCAAGATTGCATTATCTTCTTGACTCAAGCGTTTCTCTAATATGGCTCTAGATTCATGTCCAAAAAACCTATACAAATCCTAATGGTTTTTATATTAACAAAGGAACAACATCTCTCCCAAAAGGAAATAAAGTGCTATTACATTTATAAATTCAACATAGCACATTGCTAAACTAGTAAATTCAAATACTTTTCAATTCATAATACTAGCATTTAACAATTCCTTTACTAATAACAAAAAGAATGAAATGACATTCAAAGGAATTAAAACCATAATCCAAGAATTAGATTACACTATTTTTTTGATAATATATACTTCCATTTGAAATTAATAATCGTTCCAAGATCTTACATTCAATAATAACAAAATATATTCTATAAAATTTGGATAAATCTTGAAATGCTATACAAATATATTTACAATACATCATTTCCTTCAACAAAACTTAACATAATTACCAGGTTTATGCATAGCGATGAATATTCACCAATTGGGCTAATATTTGCATTTTTAAAAATTCAAATTTGCTATTTTGGGGGACCTGAACATTGGCCCTTTCGCCCAAAATTTTTGGAAATTTTTTAGGTGTCGGTTCATTGTGCGTTGATAATAGTATTACGGATTTTTTTAAAAATTCATCAGCAATCCCACCTAAATAGAGGACCCTTTTCACCATAAAATTTTAAAATTTCTAAATTATCCCGCCCAATTCTCCAAGTATACCACTATATATAATTAACACCCCAACGATACTTTTTCATTTTTGGACCCTGTTCTACACTAGACGGATATCCCGACCTAGTTTTGCACCAGATTGGACCCATTTTTGTACTAGACCAAACCCATTTCTGCACAAGACCGGATCCTATTCAGCACTAGACAAGACCGAACCTTGTTCTACAACAGATTGAAACCAATATGCACAAGACCGTAATTTGAACCCTGTTCTAAAGCAGACTGATATCCAAACCCAGTTCTGTAGTAGACCAAACCTAGTTCTACACAAGACCATTATCCAAACCTATTTTGCACCATACCGAAACCTATTTAGCAACAGATCGGACCCAATTTTGCACTAGGTCGATCATCGAATCCTATTCTACACCAGGCCAATATCGAACCCCATTTTGCACAAGGTCGATACATCCTATTTTCACAAGGTATACTAGACCCCATTATGCACCACTAATACGACCCATTTTACACAAGGTCGATACCGAACCTTTTTTTGCAATAGGCTGATATCGAACCCCATTTTGCACAAGGTCGATATCGAACCCCATTTTGCAACAGATCGACTTTCGAACCCCATTTTGTACAAGGTCTTCTTATGGATCCTATTTCATACAAGACCATTTTTTAGACCCTATTCTGCACCAGAATAGACTATCGAATCGCGTTCTACACTAGGTTCTCTATTTCTCTTAAGACATTCTAAATATAAGTTGAAGTAGTTGTAGTAATAAGATTTGTTTTTCTATCAACTAATTGCAGGTTTTCTTCTACTATTTTTCTATCATTTATTGAAAATATGTCAATGCTCTCTTTCCCATGTTTTTCTCTATTTTTCCCTATTTTGCATGTTGTCTTCTACACTAGACCGATATCTAAATCCTATTCTACATCCTAACCATTATTCAAACCCTATTCTACACTAGAATAGATTATCGAACTACGTTCTACACTAGGTTCTCTATTTCTCTTAAGACATTCTAAATATAAGTTGAAGTAGTTGTAGAAAATATGTCAATGCTTAGTTTCAAATATTTTTCTCTATTTTGCCCTATTTTACATGTTGTCTTCTATTTTTTTATCCTTCTGTTAAAACTCTTTGATTCTCTATTTCTATTCAGATATACTTTTTTATTATAATATTATAAATAGGTAAATACTTTAGTAAATGCTTTTATATACTATAATCTAATATTTTTCCATATATGTATCTCTAATTATTTTTTGCATACAAAACTTTTTTTTTGAATTTAATTTGAATTTGTATATTGAAATTTTTTGTGCTCTTATCAATTACAAGTGTTATCACCAAAAAATACAGTAGTGGCATACACTGACAAAATCATAATAAAACATGGTAGGAAACAAGTATGTATTTTCTAGCAATCGACCATCTGTTTATTCTAGTTACAATATTATCTTGAGGTCTAAGAGAAGTAACATCTCTTTAACATTTTATTACTTTTCTAAAATGAAAAACACTTTCTTTACAAGAAAAATGTCACCCACCGATGATGGAAAGAAGGGGGCCAAATATTCTTCTAAAAAGAGTATCCTCAAATATTTTAGCCATACATCGAAATCAAACAAGCCATCGACATCCATACAAATTTGAGGTACAAATGATTTTTGACTTCTAAATAGTTAGTTGTATATTTTGTAATTATTTTCAATACTGCTTTCTTCCTCAAACAGTTAGTTCTCAGTATGTGCTCAATGATATGAATATTTTTTCTATCTGTAAGTTAGTTTTTTAAAATCCAAAAATGATAAAGAATATTATTGTATGTTACTATGCAGAATACCCTGTTGACCCTGATAAGCCTTCACTTGAAGATATTCCTCACCAAGAGATGCCTTCTAATGAAAATTCTCTTAACAATGACATCCAACAATCACTTGAAGATATTCCTCACCAAGATATGCAAGTTGAAAATGAAAGCGATAAATCAAATACACTACAAACTTCTTATGAATCTTCAAGAAAAAATTCTAAAAAGAGAAAGACATAATCTAACTAGGTTATTGGAAGGTCATTTAAGAATGAATGGGCAAAAAAATTTCCCTGGATTGAGTTGGTCTTGACTGCAGACAACCAAGTCAATAAAAAAGAATGTAGATGCAAAATTTGTAGTTGGAAACTAGGTAAGGATCATAGGCTACAAAATAAAAAAGATACAATAGAAAAACATGTTGGCAAAGTATATGTAAAAGTTATAGGAAGTGATGGTAAAATTAAAAAATATGTTAGGTGGAAGGATGCATCAGAATGTATGCATGTCAGATATGCAATAGAATATGAGAATCACTTAAAGCAACAACAATCCCTTGTTGAGAAATGTGGAACGATTGAAACCCAATTTCATAAAATGAAGAAGACCATTTTAGCTTCAAAAAGTTTGCAGTTTGTTGTTGTATTTAGTATTCTCAAAAAGGGTAGACCCATGTCCGATTTTATTGATTATAAGCACCTGTATGAACTAGCTGATGTGCAAAACCTTCCTAGTTCCCATTGGTCAGATCGAAGTGGTTGGAAAATGGTAAAATATCTATCTTTAGTTGAGAAGGAGGACCTGAGGGAGAAAGTAAAACTTTCCAGATTCATTTCACTTTCTATTGATGAGGTGACGGTTGTGGACAACACATCCTGGATTTGCATGCATGTGTACACATTTCAAAATCATGTAAGGCAACCTAGTTTTCTAGGATTACATAAGATGGTGGAAAGTTCAAATGCAAAAAATATCTATAATGTTGTTTTGACTAGTTTAAAGGAAATTGCGAGAATGAATGATATAGACATAGCCACAAAGTTAATTTGCGTTGGAGCTGATGGTGCTGCTATAATGCAAGGGCACAGGAATGGCCTATGTGTTCGACTCCAAACCTCAGTTGCCCCATATATGATACCCATTCATTGCATGGCTCATAGAGTGAATCTTGCATATAAAATCATGAGCACTTTTGAAAATGTTGCTAGAGTGGAAGACCTCATTCGTGAAATACATTCTTATTTTTCTTGCAGTCCAAAAAGGTTTGCAGAGTTTCAATAGTTTGCACTAGGAGTTACAGAAGGAAAAAAATTGTTGAAATATGTGGATACAAGGTGGATTTCATTGTATCAACCTGCACACAGATTTTTTATAGAATATCAATATTTAACAGGGTTTATGTATGTAAATAGTAGGGCAGTTGATAAGGCAAAGGATATGTTGTTCCATTTGACTAACTTGGAAACTCTTTTAACATTATGTGGTATTCTTCCAATGTTACAAGAAATGAACAGATTGACTAAACTTGCACAAGAGAGATCCATCTATATCATTGATTTCATGAGGATGAGAAAGCAAATATGTATGATTATTGATAGGTTATATGTGTCCAAACCAGATTTTATAGATCCCTTATTTGAAAGTTGGAAAACATTGACAAACATGAATGATGCAAAAAGCTTTTTGAAGTTTGACATCAATGATAATATTTGTATTAATGTTCGTGGAAATATGATACCTCTATATTGTTATGAAAGGTAGTCAAGTATAGTTACTGACGATGTTGAAAAAGTTTGTGTAACACACAATAGATACGAAGTTGTTTTACACAATACTAAGAAAAAATTGTTCAACATAGCAAAATCATTGACAAATGAGATAAGAGATCGGTTTCAAAGACATGAGTTGCTTGAGGCCATGGGTGTTGTTAACCCTTTGTTTTGGGGTTCTTGCAATGATCACAATTCTACACAAGAGTTGTTTATTAAATATATGGGCATCCTTATTGAGCATTTCAGTAAAAGTGTGGAAGTCAATGGTGTTGAAATAAAAGGTATTCTCAACAAAGATCTTTTAAGACAATAGTCACAACATTTTGGAAGAACAATGGTTCAACAAGCATCACTTTTGAGTAACATCCATGAGACTGGTTCCATTGCACGTTTGTGGCAAAAGTTGTATCCAAGTAGTATCTTACAAGATACGATTAGTGAATACTTTTGTTTATATGAATTATGTCAAACAATGATTTTGGGATCTGTGGAAGATGAGAGGGTTTTTAGTGCACTATATTTTGTTAAATCTAAGCTCCACAATAGGCTGGACAAAAATTTAGAAAATTGTTTAAGAATTTATGTGTCATCATATCAGCTGGACAAATTTCCATATGATAGAGCATTGGCATACTAGAATTCAATTGCAGATAGAAGGGGTATCACGAATACGATCGATAAGGAGGATAATGATGCTTTTAGTGATCAAATGGTGGCTTCACATATTGATTCTAGACAAGTTGAGAAGTGTTCATTTCAGCTACCTGAATTCTGATTTTTCTAGTATATCACAACAATGTAAAATTTGACTTTCTTTGTTATCAGATTTCACAATATTGTTTCAAAATATGCTATGCTTAATATTGATTCTGGACAAGTTGAGAATTGTTCATTCCAGATTTCACAATGTTGTTTCACAATATTTCTTCATAAATTGTATGTTTTACATCACATTATGCTTTTAAAAATTGTATGTTTTATATCACATTGTGCTTTTAAATATTGTATGTTTTATATCATAGTGTTTCAACTACCTTCCTTGATAAATCATTGTCTTATATTTTATATCACAGTATTGGTATTGTATTGTTAATGTATGAATATTGATCAACAAAAATATTATTTTGTTGTTTGAGATGAAGATAGTAAATAATATTGGCGAGTAATACTAGAAAAGCAACACAAAATTATAAATGCAAATAACCTTTGAATGATTGAAGACACAAAATTAGAAAATATATTTTTCATTAATTCGATTAGAAATATATTACATTGTACAAAATTGTTGATTGTAGTCAACTTGAAAATATTTTTACATTGTTAAATATCTTATTTCGGGATAGCTGCCTTAGATTCACTTGCAACGGCCTTTTCTTTTCCTTTATCTCCTTCCTTGACACCCTGTTCCAGTAGTGCACCAAGTCTGACTAGATTTTCTTGTACTTTCACAATACTCCCCAACAATGCACTTTCTTGTTGGTTTGGATCTTCGAGTATTGTTGGAAGTGTTTCTTTTGCTTTCTGGTGTTGTAGTACGATGTTCGGATCTTCATGGAGCTTATCCCTGATATATTTTCTCAAACTATTATTATCCGCCACTTTTAATTGCATTCTTTTCTTCATTTCCATTGCATTTTACAAAAATATTTTTACCGCATTGATATTAACATGCATGCTCTTAACTTGCCCTTTTAAGTTTTCAAAATTTGATTGCAAAAATAAAATGAAAACATCATTCAAAATAGTTATATAAAAAATTATTACTTGTTTTAATGAAATATAAAAAATAAACTACAAAAGCAAATTGAAACATAAATAAACATTTTCTTACCTCAACCACATCCCTGACAGACTCAACAAGTGCAACTTTTTCCTTATCGAAAGCCCATTGGTTATAAAAATCTTGGGCTTCAGCATTAATATTCTCTAATCTACTGACGATAATATTTAAAACATCATCATCATACATAATTTTTGAATTCACTGTTCCTATTGTGGCTTGATTTAGGAGGTCACTAAGATTTTCTAGTTCATACTGAACCAAAGAAAAAATTGAATCTCTTTTTGTGTAATTCTTATATCGGGCATTTATTTGCTTTATTAGGACCTTGGACCGATATTCCCAATCCTTCATTTCTTGAAAATCTTTAAGCACAATCTGTTTCACGGTTGCTTCCATATTTTCAACCATTAAGATATTTTCATCAAAATTAACAATGTCATCCTCAGTTTGAGGAAGAGGGTCATTTCCTTGAGGAGCTGGGAATGATGTCTGCTCAGCTATAGGGGCTTCCATTTGTTGTGCTTCACCCAGTGGATCTTGAAGCACATTCATTGCCTTAAAGCCTAAAATGTTGCCCTACAACAGAAAATCATCATCAAGTTGGATATTATCCAATCCAATGGATGAAACTTCTGGTGCCTGTGAAGAAGTGTGGAATGTAAAATATGAGAACCCAAGCCCAGAACTTGGTGCTACCAATCATGATCTCTATGAAAAATTTATTTTCCACCTCCAACCCATGTTTGGCCTCTCATCTGTGTAGGTTGTGCCTATCATTGTTGTTGTGGACATGGATGTTGCAGTGGAACCTATTGTTGTGGTGGATGTAGTTGTTATGGTGGAAACTATGGGTGTGGTGGAAATTGTGGGTGTGGTGGAAGTGGTGCTACCATATGGCCTCTCATTCTCATAGGTTGTCATTGAGAGGTGGCTGAAAACATAAAAAAGTTTTGTTAGCATTATTCAGAAAATCAAATAGAAAAAAACCTTAATTCAAAGTAAATACACATTGATTTACCTGAAGATGATGAAATATATTGAATTTGGGTACCGATGGGGGAGGGGGTGGCCACACTAGATTTAGCCTACACATTTTGTGCATACCTAGGCGTACGAGAACCACCAGGAGAAGGAGCTTGCCTCAAACATTTTGGTGGCCTCTATAATGGTGATATTTTTGATCCAATGTCTTCAGAATCACTAGTTTGCTCTGGCCTGTGACCCCTATTGGTAGCATCCTATTTATTCCTTATGGTGGCTGCCCTACCCTACATTTAGATGAAAAGAAAAATTAAAAAATGAAAATATGCTAAAATATAAAATACTATTTGATTGTCAAATATTGACTGATTACCTTCAATTCCTCTAGTGTCAAGGCAATGGCTTGTAGTGTTGCATGAACTACAGTAGGAACAAGAGTATCTTGCAAATTATGAAAAATTTCAAAATATAGTGCTAAAATATAATTAACGGTGCCCACAATGGGTTGTGTCTTGTTGGTTTGCAATTGCACCGCATGCAACTCAGCCCTGATATGATCTGCAATATAGGTGCACCAATCGAACCTCTCATGATGCTCACAGTGAATAACATAGGCTAGTGCCCAATACAAAATTTTTGATCTTCCAAGCAGAATCAGTCTTGCTTGGAAGAACTCAATAATGGCCTTCAGAGTTGGATGCTTAACATCGGTGATTGTTAACCCTCTTTTTGACTTGGCGGTGGAAGCTGCAAAAAAATTAGATAACAATTTACAAATTTGAAATTTTTAGCATTAATAGATTCTAAGACACAAGAATTATACCTACCAAATATTTTATGTCGAGTTGGTACATTTTGTCGAGGTAGCCTTTCTCATCTGTAGAGAGTTGGCACTTCGTTGACACTAGAGGACAATCATTGAAAGGAAGATCTATCAATCTCTTAATATCTACAGTTGTGATGGTGAATGACATATTTCTATTCCATATTTTCATTTTGACTATGGCCTTGTCATGGTCATAACCACCAATAATATGTTGCAGGAGGACTTTATCAATTTTGAAATGTGGCATTGATACCAAGGTTGTCAAACCTGCATCATCTAACCATGATAAGTCTATACCTGGGGTTATTAACAAATCTGAAATTAAAGTGCAAGAAAGGTTCTTGAACTTTGGAATAGGGGTGGAAGCGGTGGCCATTGCTAGAAATTGGAAACTTGGAAATAGGAGAAACAGGAGAAATTGGTTGCTCAATAATGGTTCGCTCTAGTTGGGTGTAGTCATAGAAATGAACTAGAAAAATGATAGTTGATGCCCTTTTATAGATAGAATAGATGGAGTTGACACGTGGCAGCATTGTATTGGACATGCAATATGGGTGACCGATTATGTGACACATGGCAAGTGGTCAATGATGGACCATTTTTTGCATCCGAATTATATTCTGCATCAGGCCAGGTTCAAAGATATATTTTGCATTAGGCCCAATACCAAACCATATTCTGCATCAGGTCCAATACCAGACCAACTTTTGCATCAAGAATGACATCGGACCATAATCTACATCAAGCCCCTTGCCGGACCATAAACTGCATCAGGCCCAACACCGAACCATATTCTGCATAAGATCTGATACCGAACCCTATATTGCATTAGACCCAAAACCAAACCATATTCTGCAGAATGTATTCTACTGGACCCTATACTGCATCAGGCTATCGAACCATATTTTGCATCAAGCTCGATACCAGACCGTTTTCTACATCAGACCACATTTTAGACCATATTCTAAATTTAATCCAATACCAAACCATATTTTGCATCAAGCCTAGCATTGAACCATGTTTTGCATCAGGCCTAGTTGAATACCACATTCTGTATGAGGTTGGACCATATTCTACATTAGATCGGATCTAGACCACATTCTACATCAAGCCAAACCATATTCTACACCCAACTTGATACTGGATCACGTTTTGAACCCGAACTAATATCGGATCGTATTTTTTGCCCGGATCGCATCCGAGCTATGTTTTCCACCCGATCTAGCCAAAACTGTCAAATTCACAATTTTTTCCATTTTTTTTCAAAAACTAAAGTAATTCACCATTTCCTTCAACATGAGGTTGGCCAGGATTCGCCACAGTTTCGAAATGGAATTGCCTATTTTTTGCAATTACATTTAAGGTCTAACCCTTTGTGCATAACCCTGATAATTACTTTCAAATAACTATTTCTTCAACAACACTATTACATATCAAAACAAATATTCCATATCATTGTCTACCTTTTCTAGGTCTTCCTTCAAATAACTCCTTTCCCATGAACTTAGTTTAGAAGCTTAGGGATCGAGATAACTCTTTCATGCATATGAAACTTAACATGCATCATGCATAAATGCAAACAACCATTCAAGATACAAATTATACAACCAAAGATAGAATATCATACTTCTCTCTAAAAGGGATTCCTTTATCTACTCAAGCCAAAGGAATCCCTTATAAAAACAACATTCTTCTTTCTATCAGTCAAAAACATTGCCACATCTCATTTTCTTCTAATAACACCATTCATACATCCATACTAATAATGATTCACAATTCCTCATTGATATATTTTAAGCAAAAGTCTTCATATAAGCAAAATAACTCATTTCCAAAACTAATAACTAGATTACCCATTTTAAGCAACCTGTTATTTCCTAAATAAAACAATAATTTTCTTTCTATGTTTTTTCCATTTTTTTGGATAAACCCATATTTAATAAAAGGTAAAAAATCATAATACTTCATAATAAAGACTATTTAACATCTCTTCAAATAAACAAAAATCATAAAACCAACAGAAAACTTCAATATAATTATAGTTATTCCTACAAACTACCACTACAACTTAACATAATTAATATTGCAATTGACCAATAAATTTCAGTCCAAACTATTAAACCAAGTTAATAACTATTAACAACCTCTAATAAAAACTAAAGAGTATAGCTTTTCTTTTAATCATTGGCTTCATTCTCAAATAACCCAATAAGCTAATGAATAACCAAGAAACCATTAATACAAAAATAGAGATTTAAAAAGTACATTGGAACAATCAAAAGAAGCCAATTCAAACCTCTACATACTTCCATTAAATACAAAATAATGTAAAGCAATACACTAAATACAATAGGCAAACAAGCATAAAACTTCACACTCAAGAAAAGTAGAAGAAACTTGTGCAAGAATAAACGTCAACTATGCGGATTACTGGCTACGTTCTGGTTGGGGTGCTTAGTGATCAATCTAAAAGCTAATACAAAACACTGACACTTCTAACACAAGACCTCTTAATGAAAACATCAACCCAACTTCTATGCACTCTAGGCAATGATTTCCAACAAGTAGACCAATCATTAATAAACCAAGATATCATGGCTACAAACATACTGAAAACATAAAAATACAAGCGCTAAGCCAAAACTAACAAGCAACCAAATAAAAAGCTCTAATTTGCTACCTAGGTTAAAATGCAATCTACTGCTTCAATAACACATACTCAATGCATAACATAAACCTAAAGTGCAAACATTGACCAAAATAGCATAAAGTAAAATAACAAATCAAGATAAACAATGAGAGAAGGAAATGAGAAACAACATACAACAATATTAAATTCTCATTCAAAAATCACTGAAAGAAGGAACCTTTGTGAAAACTACAATATTCTTCCCTCTATCTTCCACCTTAAATCTAGCTTTTGTTCTTTCCTTTCCCCAAACTTATCATCTCTATTCAAAAATAATGATTTTCCAACCATTCCCTAGAGAAGATAAGGATTTTTGAAGAACTTCCTCCTTCCTTTCCATACTCGTCGGCTTGCAACAATACTAGGGTAATGTTTACATAACCAAGAGACGTTACATCACATGCCATCTTTCCAACATCTACTTTTCCAACTTTCTCTCATTATTTATTTATAATAATTTTACCCCTTCTAAGCTTAGTTGATATTAACCCATTAATATCCCCAAAATCAACATTGATAATAATATCATTTATTCACATTATTTCTTAATACTAATATTACCATCCTAATGCTAGTGTCAAATATTAACATTAGAAAAATATAAAAATAATTAAATTAATTGCTTTGCTGATTAATTTAATTAGCATCGACTGATAATATTAACCATTAACATCGATAAATAAGTATCCTTGGGTATTAATAATACTAACATATTTATTAATACCAACTTAACAAAATTATTAACCAACAATTCCTATGCTTAAAACACAAGCATAAATGCATCCTAATGCAATCAATAATACACACAACATTATTTTTCCTTAAGTAGGGGGCTTTTAAGATAACTGAAACATTATCACCCTCCTACTAAGGATGGCTCTTTTGCTAATAGAAACCTCCTTGCTCAATGGTGCATTCAATCAAACAAACACATATGAAATGCATCTATATGAAGGGTATTTTTTTACCCTTGAGTTCTCTATGAGAATAGAATCATCATTTCCTTTTTTCTCTCAACTTTGGTGGTTGTCCCATACCAATCCACCCATGAGAGTATTAGGTCCTGCAATCACAAATTGCATAAACAGTACCAAGTTCTAAAAGTAGTATAATCAAAGCATAAAATACAACTATCAACACATCTTGATAACATAAAATAAGGCCATGGATTTGATATCCACTCATCAATACATAAATCAAGCATCAATATCAAGTCCTACCAAGAAGGGTTGTTAGATATTATTATAGGACCAAGAAGGAGAATGAAGATGAAGTAGTGTTCACATGGGATTATTTTATGGAGGCCATGAAGAAATAATAACATCTTGTAGGAGCCTAAGGAGACCAATACATGTAATGAAAATATTTACATCAAGGAAAAGACTAATCTATTCAAAGTTATACTAATGATTTCTATTCCATGACAACAAAATTATATATTCAAGATATCAAAAGGCATCAAATCCTTAAGTATGTTAGAAATAATAATGCGAGCAATAAATAATATAAAAATAAAATGTAGAAGAATAACGTAATAAAAAAACCACAATACAAGAGACACAAATATATGTGGTTCACCCAATACGGGCTATGTCCACAGAGAAAATAACCAAGCCTTTTTATTCCTTCTATAAAAATGTATACAACGTACAACACATTCGATATAACCTCCTCTTCACTCTATCACGGTCTATTACCCTTCTTACAACAGCCATGTGAAATCCTCTTTATAAAACATAGTTACAATTTAGGGTAAAAATGCACAATTAAAATCTGACGTCCGATCTGTGACCTAATAATAAATGGTCTAGATTTACAAAGACAAAAAACATCTATTTTTGGCTTCAATGGTACTGACCTCGAACCCCAACTAGGGAGGGATCCATAAAATTTCATCGCACCCCCTGGACCCCCCCTTTGTAGAGTGGGTGCAAGTGCGGCTGAAAACAAGACCTCCAAATTAGAGAGAGAATCAAGCTCCACAACCAACAAAGTATTATCGTGGGATGGAATGTCACATTCAAGAGGATATGGAATTATTTGAATTCAACATATTAGGGGAGCCATACAAGCTTGTCAACTTGGAGTAGAATCACAAAAACAAAAACAAAAAAGAAGAAAATAACAAAAGTCAAAACATTAAGTACTAGCTATATAAAATCAAAAGTGATGCTCAAAATAATAAAAACAATAGGAAATAACCCCAAAATTTATAATTAGAAGTAGAAAAATGACTCCCAAGAAAAAAATACCACAAAGACCAAGACTAGAAAATGATGTGATTATCACAAGATCAACTAATATTTGATGGAGGAGTGTTGATCAATTCAATCATTGTTTACAAGTTGTAACACTCTACATCCATTGCATCAATTCCTTCACATCTAGTTGAGGATGGAGGGAGGAATATCATGGAAGTTGAACCAAATGTGACCATTTCCACTGCACATGCTATATTATAGGGGTCACAAGAAGATTCATGAGGTTGAATGTTTTTTCACTCTCAAATGTGGGTCAAGGATAGCCATTACATTTCAATGTTAATAGTAGGAGCCAAAAGGATTTGATTTATGCTCAAATTATAAAGGATTTTATGGTTACAACAAGGGAGAGACATCCATGTTACTCAATAATGTCTCCTCTCTTATATAATCATATCGTTCAAAGATAAATTTTTGTATGATATTCTGCACTTGAATATCTATGATGCAATTTTGGGCCAAACATCCAAAATATATAATTAGAAGTAGAAAAAGGACTCCCAAGAAAAGAATACCCCAAATACCATGACTAAAAAATGATGTGATTATCACAAGAGCAATTAATATTTTATGGAGAAGTGTTGACAAATTTAGTCATTGTTTATTGAGTTATAACACTCTATATCCATTGCATCACTTCATTCACATCTAGAGGTTGAGGATAGAGGAAATAAGATCATGGAAGTTGAACCAAATGGGACCATTGCACTGCACATGCTATATTAGAGGGGTCACAAGAATATTCATAAGAGGTTGAATACATTTTTTACTCTCAAATATGGGTCAAGGATAACCATTACATTTCATTGTTAATAGTAGGAGTCAAAATAATTTGATTTATACTCAGATTAGAAAGGATTTTATGGTTACAATATGGGAGAGACATCCATGTTACTCAATAATGTCTCCTCTCTTATATAATCATACCATTAAAAGATAAAGTTACGTATGACATTGTGCACTTGAATATTATTTTTGGGCCAACCATTCATGTGGAAGATGCATGGTGTGTATGAGTCTAGATCCCAAAGTGTCAGCATCACTATCAAAGGTTAGTGCTTTAGGATATCAAAGATATCTCCTCCAACCTTTATTTTTTTAATCAATTCCAAAAAATGTAGCAATATGATAGTCAAAACAAGAAAATTAATTATGTTGTTGATCAGTCAACAAAGAAAAAGGAGGATTGTTGTGACATATATCATGGGATTTGCAAAACACAAGTAGATGGACATGATTGTAGTAGAATACAATGACTTGTTCAAGTTAGAATATGGGATTTATTTTATTTTGAGGTATAACATTCCATTGATTTAGTTCATGGTTCTTCTTTGTCTAATGCACCTCTTTATCATAGATCAATTCTTGAAAATGATGAAAATAGGATGCAAATCCAAGAATTTATTTAGAAGGGGTATATCAAACTAAGTGCCTATATTGAAATCCAATTATCTAGTTCTAAATAAAAATATAATATTAAGACTTTGTATCGACTATAGAGACTTGAGGAAAATTGTTGTGAATAAGCACTACTCACTCCCTCAAATAGATGAGTTCTTGGACCAATTTTGTGGCGTAAAATTCTTACCAAAATTTATCTCGAATATGGATATTATCAAATACCAATTATTCATTAATGTATAGAAGACTACATTTAAATACAATGAGGGTTTATTTGATTGGTTGGTTATGCCTTTTGTCTTGACCAATGCACCTAACATTCATGAGGATGGTTGATGACATCCTATGTCCCTACACTAATTCATTTATGATAGTCTACTTAGATGTCATTATATTAAGATATATGAGGAGCATCTACAACATGTTAAACAAGTACTATGGACTCTTCGAAGGTATAAGCTATATGCTAGTTTGGATAAGTGCTTATTTGACATGACAAATATTCAGTACCTTGGGTATGTTGTGGATAATGAGTCTATGTTTATCCTAAGAAAATTTAGGTAATTAGAGATTATAACACCATAAATAATATTGCTAATTTATTTCAAATACTTGTATCAAGGTTCTCGTGTATTACTTGACCACTATGCCAAATGATGAAAGTAGGTGCCAAATCCAAGTCCCATTGGGGAGATACATATTAGAGATAATTTGCAAAGTTGAAGGACCAACTATGTTCAACTCCTATACTTTCCCTACCTAATCTAGAACATCATTTTGAGTTAATTAGTAATGCATCAAAGTGTGTATTAGGATATTTCCTCACACAAAATGGGCATCTAGTTACCTATCATCGTAAAACATTCAATGAGCTAGTTTAAAAATACCTTGCATATGACAAAGAACTCTATTCCATTATCCAAGCATGTAAACAATAGAACACTACCTCTTGGGTTAAAAAACTATCATCCATATAGATCATAGACTTATGGATTGTGTTCAAACATAGAGTAAGCTAAGAAAGGAAAGACATCAAAATTTGACCACATATCTATAGAAATTTTATCTAATAACTCAAGCACAAGAAATGAAGTGCTAGTTAAATAATAGATTATTTGAGCTAATATCAAATCATAGCACTCACCACCATTTTTTTATTCTTGTGGGAATGAGATTTCCAGTTGGTCCACCTTGTATGAAGTAGATTTTATTTTGCAAGTACATACCAAGATATTTGTATGAGTAAGCATGATCCTAAATCTTATTTGTAAGATAGATCTCTCTATTACATAAGATAATTTTGTTTACCAACTAATGAGTACTCAAAGTTGATTTGGCAAGCATAATTTGACAAAGTAGTAGATCACTTTTGGGTGTAGAAAATATTGGAAATCCTTTAAAGTACTACTAGCCCAAAATTAGGAATGATGTTGAGAGATGTGTATCAAGTATTATACCCACTACACTATTCCTAAACCAATGAATAATAAGCAAGGACCATATACACCATTATCAGTGTCATCCAAGTCTTGGAAATTTCTCTCCATGAATATTCTCTTAGGCTCACCTAATCTAAACATGATAATGATTGTGTTTTTTAGTAGTTGATCATTCTTTAAAAATTATTAGTATGATTCCTCACATGAAATACATTTAACCTAAGGAGACTTCTAAGCTCTATTTAAGTCATCTATGGATCAACTTTGGCCTTTCAAAGTCCTTTGTCTTTAATATGATAGCACATTTTTGAGCATTATATAGTTCATCTCATATAACATGATGGACACCAAGCTAATAATATCCATAGTCTTCCATCATGAAACTTATAGCTAAAATAAAGTTGTAAATTGAATAATTGTACATCTTCTTTGAATATACAATTCCAAGCATCCATGCACATAGGATGAAAGCCTTCTCTACATTGAATATGGGTACAATCGAGCTCTACACAATTCTACCAAATATAACCCATTTCATGTTTGATTTATATTCCATCCCTTGGAACCCATTCATGTAATGCTTCCTATGTAACACAAGGAGTACTCACCTCATGGACATAAAGAAATAAAAAAGGCAACATGATTTATGGAATAAATTTAGCATATCAAAAAATAGAACCATGACCTCATGGAGAATATAAATAAGAAATATAAGGAACACCATGACTAGCGTTGGGCCCCACATAAATTCAAGGTTGGAGATAAGACATGTTTATATATTCAAATAGAGAGGATTATAGGATCTCATAGGAATATTAGACCTCTTCACTATGGACCATACACCATCACCAAGAAGGTGGGAGAGTGATTTTGAATTGAATATTCCATATTATCTTGCTTTACATCCAATATTCAATGTTGAACTTCTCAAGCCCCATGTTCCACCTCTATTGGATACATTGAATAAAAGCACTATGAAGAATTGCTACATACTCCCTCAAATAGATGACTTTTTGGACTAAATCCATGGTGTAAAATTCTTCAATAAAGTTGATCTCAAATTTTTCCATCATCAAATATCAATCGAGCCATTTTATGTATGGGATATTGCATTCAAATCCATTGAGGGTTCATTTGAATGGTTGATTATACCTTTTGGATTGACCAATATAGCTTCCACACTTGTGAGAATGTTGGATGACATCTTGCATCCCTACACTAACTCATTTATGGTAGTCTACTTAGATGGTATTCTAATATATAGTAAGACAAGTGAGGAGCATCTACAACATGTTTGACAAGTACTTGAGACTCTTTGAATATATTAGCTATATGCCAATTTATATAAATACTCATTTGGTATGATAGATATTAAATACCTCTAGTAGGATTCCATGTTGATCCTAAGAAGATTAAGATAATTAGAGATTTTTCTATCCTAAACACTTTGATAGAGCTTCGTAGTTATTTTGATCTTGCCAATTTCTATCAAAAAATTATATTGGTATTCTTACACATTGCTTGGCCCCTATACCAAGTGACCAAGGGAGTTATCAAATCCAAATTCCATCATAGATATACACAACAAAAAGCATTTAAGAAGTTGAGAGATGAATTATGTTTAAATCCACTTTTCCTACCTAATCCATGATAACCTTTGGAAGTTCTAATTGAAGCATCAAAGTGTGCATTGGGATATTTCCTCACATGACATGGGTATTTAATTATCTTTCACAGTGAAATATTTAATGAAATATTTCAAAAATACTTTGCATATGACAAAGGAATCTATGATATTATCCAAGCATGTAAAGAGTCGAAGCACTACAACTTGGGCTAGAAAACCATCATCCAAATATATTGTTCGTGTCTATATTTCATTAATATGTAGAGTAAACTAATAAATAAAATATACCAAACGTGGATCACATATTTATAGTAGTTTCATCTAATCATAAAGCATAAGAAATGAATTGCCAATTCAATAGCAATTGTTTGACCTGACCTCCAATAATAACACTCACCACCATTCTTGATTCTTGTAGGCATGAGACTTCCAATTGGTCCACCTTACATGAAGTAGATTCTAATTTTATAGATATATACCAAGCTCTTCATATGGGTAAGCATATTGCTAATTTGTATTTACAAGAAAACTTCCTCTATTACATGGGACATATTTGTGTACAAGCTAATGAGTGCTCAAAGGTGATTTGGAAAATGCACTTTAACAAAGTATCTAGTCTCTTTGGGCTGAAGACGATATTGGCAGTTCTTCAAGAGTACTTCTACTAGCCTAAAATGATAAATGACATTGAGAGGTGTACATCAAATCTTATACCATATGTGTTATTGCCAAACCAACCAACAAGGAACAAGGAATATATACACCATTGTCAGTGGTATCCAATCCTTATGAATCTTGCCATGGATTTCCTCTTTGGTTTACCTACATCTAAGCATGGTGATGAATGTGTTTTTATAGTAGTTGATCATTTTTAAAAAATGGCCAACATTATTTCTCATAAGAAATCCATTTCAACTAAGAATATTGCTAAGATATTTTTTAGTCATGTGTGGCTTAGCTTTGGCCTACCATATTCCCTTGTCTCTAATAGGAATAACATATAGAGTATGAAAAATACCAAGCTAATCATGTCCATAGCCTTCCATCCTTAGAATGATGTCTAGAAAAAACTTGTGAATTGATTGATTGTATAATTTATTTAAATTCCAAGCATACATGCACATTATATGAGAGCCTTTCCTATGTTCAACATGGGTACAATCGAGCTCTGCATAACTCTATAAAACACATCCCATTTCATGTCTATTTTGGGTTCCAACCCCATGACACATACTAATGTAGCTCTCCATGTACAACACATGGAGTACTCAACTCATGGATAGAAAGAAGTGGAAAAGACAACATAATTTGTGGAACAAATTCAACATATCTAACAACAAGTCCATGACCTATGAAAAATATAAATTAGAAATATAAGGAATGCCATGACCAACACCAAGTACCACATTAAGTCAAGGTTGGATATAAGGTATGGTTATATCTTTAGAAAGAGAGGCTTGGGACCCCAAAGGAAGATGAGACCTTATAGACCATACACCATCACCAAGAAAGTAAAAAAGAATGCTTTTGAATTGAATTTTCTATCTTATCTTGGTTTGCATCCAATCTTCAATGCTGAAATTCTTACAACCTATCATCCACATATATTATATACTATACTAGTAGCTCTATCGTCAATGTATGTCTATAAATATAAGATTAGGATATCAAAAGTTTGAATATCATATGCACGATCCTTTTAATTACCTCCCTTTTCTTATTCCAAATATTTTTAGATAGAAAATACAATAAATGATATTAATAATTAATCTTCTTCAATAACATATAATCGATGGTCTCATAAATATTAAAAACAATTTTTATCTTAAATAATCAATTTTAAAAAATAAAACAATTTAAACTAAAAATATTTATAATATAATTTTTAACTCTAATCTAAAAACCTAAATTTAAACCACATGAATGTGTTTAAAAAAATCAGCTACACAATATTATCTTCTTTAAAGGGCATGTACAAATTTATCGATGAACTTGTTGTGGAGCCTTTTGAGTGTTATATTATCCATTCCACATTCCTAATGCAATTTGTTTTTTTAATTTTATAGTTCTATTTTTGTATGAAGTGATATTGGTATCACCATAACTCAATGTTGTGTCGATTAAAGGTAGTTTTTATAATAAGAAAACATGATAGTTCCCAAAGATGAGTAAATTTATAAGATGTTGGACATTTACCAAGAACAAAGTTATGTTTAAACTTTGGGTATGTTTAATTAAGGCAAAGGTAGTAGTTTGACCTAAGTCTTTTAGTATGTGTCAGATGACATGATGGTGGTACCAACCCCAAGCCACTGAGGGGTCTCCTTCACTCTGGGTCATGTTTACTAAGGTGAGATAGGGGTTATAGTGGTAGTACCATGATTTAATGCTATTATTAAAAACAATGTGACTTGACCCTATAATTAATTTTTAAAAAGTAAAAGTAATTACCGACATTCCTTTCTTCAAAAAAATGGAATGTCAGTAATTACTTTTCCTTTTTAACAATTAATAGAATTAGAGATATCTGGGATCCGGGTAGCTGCTTAATTCTTACCTGGAACCATATTTACAATAATTGCTCCCTTACCTCTAGGTTCAAAGAGTCTTATGGTTTAGTTGTGGCTTTCATCCCTTGTGAGGTCCTTATGAAGTTGGGAACAATTTCCCATAATATTTGGAATTATTGGAGATGGCTTAATGGTCATAGAATCTCTTCCATTACTTCTAGTTGGTTATACAAAAATCTTCTATGTCCACCTTTTTTAGAATCTAAGCTCAATGTCAAGTGGCAAGTGAATTTTACCAATTTAAAACTCAACTTCTTGGTTGGCGGATTTTGCATCAAAAACTGCTAACAACTAAAATTTTAGCTATGGTTTTACACATTCCTCCTCAATGCAATTTTTGTAATGCTTTAGAAACTCTGATTCACTTGTTTTGGTTTTGTGGCATGGCTAAATAGTTTTGGGATATCTTCTATTCTTTTATTTTTCCCTATTTCACTAAATCTTGGAAGCTTTCTCTATTTGGTTTTTTTAGCTGGATCAATGTCCCAAACTTTGGGATGTTTGTAGACTCATCCTTCTCAAGCACATTTGGAAGTACAGATGCAAAAAGGTGTTTATTGGATCTGCTCCTCCATGGGATATAGTTTTGGCAGACTTGACCTTTGATATTTTGTTACATGTGGGACACATTCATTCCCAAGTCTATGGACCTTCCAACACACCTCAAGATGTTATTGACAGACTTCATCAACTTTCTCATATGATTCAAGATCTTCTTAAAGTCCAACAGGTTACTAAGAAGAAGACAGTTAACAATGATAAGCAGGTTCAAGGTTTTATTACTTCTTTTTCTTCTCTGAAGACTTCAGAAGATATCACGGAAGACATGCCTAGAATTTCTTCATATAATAGACTCTACCACAAATGAATGTTGATATATGGTGTATTGTAGCAAGATATATTTTTTATTTTATAAATGAAGGGGTTTTGAGGTCCCCAAACCTATTACAATAGATTGATATAGGGCATGAGAATGCACTAAACTACAACACTAAATCAAAACCAGCCAAGGGGTAGGAATAACAGGCCACCCTCAATAAAGCAAAATAGAGAGGGGCCATACAAACAACATACCATAAAATTCGGATAACAACAACTAAAATAACTAGGTCTCTCTCAGCAAAACAAAATAAAGAGGCCTCACACAACCGACATAAAATATAACCTGATATCAACTGCCAAAAGAACATATTAACTTTTTGTTGATATTAGCTTCTATTCTTATGTATATTCAGTTATGGATGTGTTACTCCTGATCCACCTCATTTTGTTATCATTTTGTTTTTTAACTGGTAGACAGTGCTAACACCAAAATATTGTAATGTTCTGGTTAATAATATAATATAATCTAACTTTTCTTAAAATAAATAAATAAAGGAAAATTATGCCGAGGGATGGATATGGAGATGGAGGAGGAAGGGAGGCCGTCGGGAGGCAGTTTGTATGTTGGGGGTGTCGTCGGAGATGGTAGTATGAGGGAGATGTTGAGCAATGATTCTCAGAATGGTGAAATCACGGGGTCTGCAGAGGTACGGAGGCCATCATTTGGCGGTGTTGTTGTTGGGGTTGCTGACAATGTCGTGTCGGGAGTGGATAAAGATGCTAATAGTCAAAGAGATATGATGAAAGATGGTGGTCGCGCTAAGTCTTTCAAAGATGTTGTTGAAAGTGGGGTACAGAAGGGGATTCCTGTCGACGCCATGTTCTCGGTCAGAGGCAAGGATGCTTTGGCCGCCTCTGGTAAAGTACATTTGGTGCCTAATGCTACAATGATTAGTGCATTATGCTCGGAGCAATTAAGGTTAAAAACTGTTTCAATTTTTTTTGTGGCTTTAAATGAGGAAGTGTTGCCTTCTCGTCGGTATTTTGATGAGTGGCTTAACAATGTATGGGGTAAAAGGTTGGGGATTTCTGTTTCTATGTGTCGTATGATGCAAAAGGGGCTATTTTTGGTTATGTTTAAAATGCCTGATATGCAAAAGAAAGTTGTTGCTAAACAGTTTGTAAATGTTGGTAAAACCATTTTTCGTGCCATTGCGTGGTCACCGAAAGCTTTAACAGAGGAAGTTTTTTTCTGTTTCGTACCCGAGATGGGTTATTGTTAGGGATGTTCCTCCGATTTTATGGGATTTTTTGCCTCAGGTCTTGAAGTCTTTCGGTTGTGTGTTAAGGGTTGAGGAAACAAGCAGTGTTTTACCTCATATGCATGCTAGGGTTTTAATTTCTATGTACCCAGGAGTGGATTTTCCTGAGGAGATTGTGATCGACTGTGGGGAATTTTCTCTGTCTTGTAAACTAGAGCTCTTAGGAGGTGTTAATGCATGTTTTATTTGCAAAAAAGAGGGCCATGTTCGGAGGAACTGTCCTATTTTGGCAAGCAAACGAAAATTTTTTTCTGGGGCTTCTGTCCCCTCTAATTCTAATAATGTTTCAAACAATGGTAAAGGTAATGTAAATAATCTGGGCAGTACCAGGGGTAATGCTTCGAGGGCTTCAGGGAAAGCTCATTCTTCTGAGGTTAATAATAATGGGGTGAATGAGCAAATGGCTTTGGGTGAGGACATGGTTATTGAATCTGATGTAAGCAGCGCAAGCCATCTAACATGCTTGGTTGAACCAGGTAGGTTACAGGCCTCTCCTGCCCCTGCGGCTAATGAAAAAGAGGACACTAATTTTAATATTAACATGGCCAAAATTGATAGTCTTAGTCCTTCTATGGATGGTGGTACCCTGGCTAGTAGTAGGGTTGAGCACAGTAACAGTTTGGTGCCTAGTCCTACTACTAGGGAGGGTAGTACTTCCTTGCAATTGGATATTGGTGGTTGTAATAAACAAAATGCTCAGCAGCTAGCTTTGACATCCATTCGTAGTAGAGCTTTAGAGAGGCATAAAAATATTCAGGATAATATTAATGGAGAAGAGGGATCTGTGGTTGATGTTTCAGATTCTGAAACCATCCCTAGCAGTGAATATTCAGATTCATTAGATGATAATGTTTCAAATGACAGACTAGATCTGGGGGATAATACATGGTCTAAGGTTACTAAAAAGAAGAGGAAAAGAATTAATGCTAAGGACAATAAAGGTAAATCTCTAAAAAGTGTTAAGGATTTAGCCAGAGCTGGCTCTTCCCTTCCTAAATCTGACAATGTTGTTTAGATGCATGAGCTGGAATGTCAGGGGATTAGCGTCCCCTGGTAGAAAGTATTTTGTCAAGAATCATATCAGAAGTATGGGTTGTTTTGATTGCATTTTGTTGCAAGAAATCAAAGTTGTTGGCTTTCATCTTCAATCTGCTTTGCATGTCATTTGGCGTGATGCTATATGTTACTATACTAATCATACTGATGGGAGGGGGGAGCTGCTTTGCTGCTTTCCCCTTCATGGGCTTCTAAAGTAGTTGATTTTGGTCTTTCTCCATGTAATACTGCGGTCTGGGTGGTCTTAGAACACAATGGTGTTCAGTTTGGTGTTTGTTCAATTTATGCTGCTAATGATTACAGAGATAGATGTTTTTTATGGCATTGGCTGTTAAACTTACCTGATATTCCATGGTTATTTGGTGGGGATTTTAATATGATAGAAGAACAACATGATAAGGTTGGCGGTGCTAATTTTGACTGGAAGGGGATGAGAAAATATGGTGGACTAGATTCAAATCTCATTTTAATCTTTTTGATCCTTTACAAGGTCATAGAAGTTACCATAAGGATCTGTGGTTTACATGGTGTAACATGCAGCAAGGCCACAATAGGATATATAGCAGGTTGGATAGGTTCTATGCTTCTCACTCCTTCAATTTTGATCATTTGAATAATGGCAACAAAGTTGCAGTTTATCCTTCTGTTTGCTCTGACCATTGTTCTATTGTGGCTCATTTGAGATTCCTTGAGGATAGACTTGAGAATAAACATCTGAATTGGAAATTTAATTTGAATGTCTCTCTTCTGGATCTTCCTGATTGTTTGCAAGCTATCTTTACTCTCAAGGAAATCAATAGGTTTAAACTTCGACATGAGAGTGCTATTGATAGGTGGCTTTGTAATATCAAAGGATGGAAAATTTTGTTTAAATCCATTGGTAAGAAGAGGGCTTCTGAGTTCAGATGTTATGAGAATTCCTTGAGGCAGAGGATGTGGTTGCTTGAACATAATATTCAGTGGCAGCCTGATAATTTGGAACTATTATCTGAGTTGGTGGAGGTTAAAAATGAGCTTAGCCAGCTGGAGAATAAAAATATTCAAGGACAGAGGGTTCGTGCTAGGCTAAATTGGTTAAATTTTGGTGATAAGGGCTCTAAGTTTTTCTTTAATATTTTGAGAGAGAAGGTTGTTAAAGAAAATATTGTTAGCATTTCAGATGGAACTACTTTGGTTTCTGATGACAATAAGATTATGGAATTGTTTCACCAGTTTTATAAAAATCTGTTTACTTCAGAGGATAACAGTGATAGAAGGAAAGAAAGAGAGGTTTGTTGTAAGTTAGTGCCTAAAAAAATTTCTCAATCTGAGGCTGAAATGTTGGGTCAGCCAATTTCGAAAGATGAAATTGCTAAAGCTATATTGGCCATCAATAGTGATAAAGCTTCGGGTCCTGATGGTATACCCATTGAATTTTATAAAAAGAACTTGGATTGGGTTTGTGAGGACCTTAGACAGGTGTATGATGAAGCCATTAATAGAGGATCATTGGGTTGTGACATCAACTCAGGCATCATTCGGCTGCTGCCCAAAGGAGGTGATAAAACTTTAATTAAAAATTGGAGGCCTATAACTTTATTGAATGTCTCTTACAAAATCATGGCTAAGGTGCTTGCGTTAAGATTGGTTCATTTGCTGCCTAAGTTTATCAATCCTACTCAAACTGGGTTTGTTAAAGGCAGATATATTTTAGAGAATCTTATCACTGGCTGGGAATCTATGCATTGGGCCAGAGTCTCAGGTCAGAACATTGGTATGATCCTTCTTGATTTCGAGAAGGCTTATGATCGTGTGGAATGGAATTATATCATCAGTGTTTTGCTAGCCTTTGGTTTTCCTATTGAATTTTGTAACATGGTTAAAACTCTTTTGGCTGATGCTAATGCTTGCATAGAGATTAACGGTGCCATATCTGATCCTATTTACCTGCAAAGATCTATAAGACAGGGTTGTCCCTTGGCTCCTTCGTTATTTGTGATTGCTAATGATCTTCTATTTTATCTCCTAAGGGATAATACCCTGAGTCCTAATGTTAGAGGTGTTATGCTACCTAATGGTATGGAGCTTATAAATATGCATTTTGTTGATGACACTTCCTTGTTTGTGAAGTTGGATGAGGACAATTTTGTTTCTTTGTTCTCTAAACTTTCACTATTTTGTAATGCTTCGGGTGCTAAGGTCTCTGCTGCTAAATCAATGATTTTGGGTTGGGATCACTGTCCTCCTAGGTGGCTTGGCAGATTTGATTTGCAATGGCATGGCCCTTCTGTGCAAGTCAGGTATCTGGGCATTCCGTTTGTTGTTAAACTTGATTTAAAAAACATGTGGTTGTGGGTAAAAGATAAGATTATTGTCAAGCTTGATAAGTGGCAGAAAAGGAATCTTTCCTTGGCTGGTCGCTTCCAGGTCTGTCAAAATATTTTGTCTACTTTCACTGTTTATTTCTCCTCGGTTTGGCTTTTCAGTTTGTATCAGATTAATTTGATTCAGAAATATATAAAATAGTTCCTTTGGGCTGGCAATTTTGTTGATAGAAGATTACACTCAGTTAAATGGAATTGGTGTGTTGTGAATAAGGCAATGGGAGGTATGGGTCTTATCAATTTAAGATTACAGGGTGTTGCTCTTGCATCCAAATGGATAACTAAATGTATTGCTGGAAATGAACCATGGAAAGTTCTTATCAGGCATAACATTTGTAATTCAGTCCCTAAAAGGGCTCAGTTCTGGAAAAAGCTATCCTTTTTTGATATTTTGTTTGGCTCATTTGAATCAACGCCTTCTGGTTCGACGGTTTTTCATAGCATTTGGAAGGCATGGATTAATGTCAGGGATAAAATCTGTATAAAATCTGATAACAATCAGTCTAGAAGGCTGTAGTTATTAAATGGTTCCTGCTGGTGGAACTTGTCTCTTAACAACACTATGCTTGCTAGAATGCGGGGCTGCTCAGCTAGGGCCTGGTCTGTGAAGGGTGTCAATACTTTTAATGACATTCTCAGTAATGGGGTGCTTAAACCTTGGGAGCAACTCAGTGTTGAATTTGGTTTATCTTGTTCTCATAAGAGAACATATACTATGTTGTCTGCTGCCTTCAATGGTTTGAATAATCCTGAATTTGTGGCCTCTGAACAGTCTTATTTGGATAATCTATATTGGACTGATGGTACTAAATTTTTTGCTACTAAATCCAAGATATTATATCGGCTTCTCACGGACATGACTGACATTTTTGACCATGTTAATAATAAATGGCAGCTCTCTCTTTCATCAGAGCAGGTGCAGAAAAGGATGCAAAATATCTGGTCCAGTCTTCTTGAGCCAAAAAAAGCGTGTTTTAGATGGCTTTTGCTGCTCCAAAGATTGCCCTTATCTTCTAATCCCCAGGCTGATATCTATTGTTCCATTTGCAGGACTCCTGAGACTGTGAAGCATATATTTTTTGACTGTCTTTATGCTAAAGAGTTGTGGTTATCCTTTTTTCATATTCTACAGGGCTGGAATATTCAGTTGGATCATATAAAACAACAAATTTTGTTTGGTTATATTTCGCATATGAATTACTATTTCAATATGTTTTGGCTAATAATTTCTACAAAAATTTTATGGATGATTTGGAAGGCTAGGAATGATGATTGTTTTCAGAACAGGCCAAGGCACCTTACTGGGTCTCTTAGGAGACTCACACAACTTGCTATTTTGTTTCAGGTTGGAAGAAATCTGCAGGTTTCTAGGAACAAGTTGGCTCGTCTTTTCAAAGCTATTCAGGATCGGGAGTTGATGGATGATGACACAGGCAACGTGGATATGTATAGCTACTATTATATTCTTGCACAAAAATGTTATTATATGTTTGTAAAAAGATACAATGATACAGTTACACTCATATGATGTATAGTATTTTTGTTTCCTCCTTGCATGGAGATGTTTAGCTTAGTTTGATTTTTGAGGCTTGGACCTTCTTTGATGTATATTTGTTGTTGGTTATTTAATATGACAGTTATATATTTCAATTAAAAAAAAAAAATAAATAAATTAGCGGCATTCCTATGAATATTAAAAATATAAAGAAAAAAATATAGTTGTATTCAACAATCAAAGGGTTCATCTTTTCATTAAAGCCACACTTACATCATCACATGTTTTCTTTTATATATAATTGATTAGAATCGTTAATTTAAAGTTAGTAAAACACTCAAACAAAACTAATTAATTTAAAAAAAAAAATTATTTATAATAAAATTTTATATTACATTAAAATTTACTTTATTTTTATATTTTTTATTATTATTTTTTACATTGCCAAAGTGGTCTTTTTAAAAATTGTCCATCACCATGTAAAATATTGAGTTATAACCATATTGTTGCAACTAATTTATAATAACTTGAAAGTGTGGTGGACACATAATATATAGATATGGTAAAAAATATATTAACTATTTTTTATTTTTTATTATATTAAATTATTCTTAATTAATATATTGAATTTATTTGTAAGTATTGAGATTATAGTAAAAAAATTATATAAGGAAATCAGTAACACTTTATATTGGATATTTTATTGGGTTTAAATGAAGTCAACATGACCTCAATCTTATAGGACATCGAATTAGGGTAGCCAATCGACAAACACTCAACTACTACCATCTAACCTATTTCGTTTTGGGTATGTTGTGGTTTAAACTTTGAATCTCCATAAAGAGAGGCCAAATCCCTAACCATTGCATTTTTCTTGTTAGACTCAAATTTTAGGATAAAGCACGAGTTTTTATGAGGGGTTTTAACCCCTTCCTATCGGGGTTTGAACTTGGGTCTCTTAGATGAAAATCCAAGAACTTACCACTACGGTATCCCTCCCGAAACACATCATTATTATAATAATTAGTATTTAAAAAGAAATTAAAGTTTTTAGTATTTTTAATTAAAATATAAATTTAGTTTAAGTTATGTGTTAAGTTTATTTGTAAGTGTCATAATATGAGTTTTATGCATAAAAAGAATTTTAAGTATCACTCTAATAATTGGTATTTTAAGACATTCTTACATTTTCATGATTAAGATCTCTTTGTGTGAAGGTTTCATAAATGGACTCTTTATAAAGATAATCTAGGCAACTCTCTTTTTTGGATAACATAACATGCAACATTGGTTCAAAGAAAGAGAATTAAAGGAATATAGATGTGTCCCTTTGATAGTGGGATAAGGCTTATGGTTCACTATAAATGATAGATTTTTTGAAGGTGGTGTAAATCCAGCTACAAGAGGTCAGAATAAGAACCTCCAATCACATAAAACTGTGATGAAAAGAAACAAAGTGGAAAAATTTCCCAATCACATAAGAGTTGCAATGGAAATAAACCGAAACATGCTTTATTTTCTCATTCTTGGATTTCACCTCTTTTACAATGCGATACCAAGGGTATATATATCCTAAAATAAATCCTAAAATAAAACCTTATATCTTAAATCCCTAAAGATAAGAAATTACTATTTTTGGGCAATTTACATTTTTAGCTAGAATGACCTTTTTAGGAAAATAAAAAAAACTCGAATAGCCCTCTACATTAATACACAACATCGTGTCACCCATATTAAGCATCCTAGAAAATCCCAGCACCTAACCAGACCTAAATAAGGAGTTATTAAATTCTAAAATTTTGTGCGGCTTTAAAAAAATACTAAAATCTATTTTTGGGGCACTAGATGAAGTAATTAGACCCCGATAAAATCTTGAAAAGGCATGAAAACATCGATCTAGGCCTCTTTGTGGTCTAGCCATGGCATTTTCCTCATTATCTAGCTCCTCATAAAATCTCAAGTCGATCCAAAAATCGAATCAAAAGTTATGCCCTATGGAAGGTAGTCTCCTGCATCATTCTCCTCTGGTTGAAAAGAATTTTGCTCCTATGAGTTCCTCTGATCAAGATCTTGCAACCACACTCAAATAATGTTGTTCTCTTCCTTGCATCTATGGCTACTATGTAATTTGTATTACTATCTTGCAACTTCTTTCTGACTCCTTCCTGCATTTTTTGTATGTGCTCATCATCTACATACTCTTTCAGCAACTTTGCTGCTACAGGTGGTATAGCAACTTCCTCAATATCCACATTCTTTGTTGTTATCAAATAACAAGACCCAAATTCTTTCATCCCTATGATAAATTCTTTAGTCATCAACAAGCTTTCACTTTACCCTTCTTCCTTATGTGGTGATAAGACCATTTTTACTTCATCCTTCCAGAATGTGTAAGTATTCCTTCTCCCATCATGGGTAGCCTTCCTGTCATATTGTCAAGGCCTCCCCAATAATAAGTGACATACATCTGTTACAACTACATCACACCATACTTCATCCCTATAGGTTTTTCAAATTAAAAACTTAACTAGACACCTCTTATCTATAGTTACCTCGTTCCCTTTCTTGAACCACGATATGCAATAGGGATATGGATTCTTCTCACACTTCAAGTTAAGTTTCTCAACCATTTCATTTGAAATAATATTTTCACTATTACCATTGTCAATAATCATCTTACATACCTTTCCCCCAGATGTGCACCTAGTTTGAAAGATATTTATATGCAACCATGAATCACCATCATTATTGTCTTGTGTTTTCTCCTTCCTTCGAACAATCATCGTCCTCTTTATCATGAGACTTTTCTCCATATCTACGGTAACTTCTACCTCATATTGCTCTTTGAACTCAACCATATTAACTCTAGATTGTTCTCCTTATCTTCTTTATTATGTAGGACAGTGTGGATACTCAAAAGCTTTGTGCCCTTCCTCACTGCATCTATAACAGGTATATTGCCTTTGTGGGCCATCCCAATTTCATCCTCCACCATAGTCTCTTCCTCTCTGATATACTTCACCAATCTGGTGGTTATCTTGACCCTACCCAAAATATTTATTTTCCTTTATTAGTAGATTATCCCTTTGAGGGACTAAATCCACCATGCCCACTGGCTGGAGGTGACAATGTTCCTTTCCTCACTCCTCTCCTCTTATGTTTCTCTTCTGCTTTTAATGCAAACTGATATGCATATTCTACACTATGGATCTGAATCATACTCAACTCATCTTGTATGAAATAACTTAATCCATTCACATACCTTGCAGCCTTTTGTTCTTCTGACTCTTCAAGACCCACCCGAATTGATAACTTGTAGAATTCATTGGTGTAGTCCTCGATGCTTTGATCCTTTTGTTTGAGGTTATGAAGTCTACAAAATAATGTTTGGGCATAATCTTTGGGCAATAATTTTACCTTCAATTTTTTTTCCATTTTACACCAGACCCTAATATTTTCCTTTAATTTTCTTTGCCTCTCCTTCTATAGATGATCCCACCAAATCAATGCATGCCCTTTCAACTTTGTGCATGCAAGCTTCAATTTATTTTCCTCTGAAAGGATTTTCCACTAAAATAACTTATCCATGCTATTCAACCATTCTATCAACTCCCCTAGTTTCAACCCTCCTACATACTCAGGGACATTAATCTTGATCCCATATTTATTTTCTTCCAAGGCCCTATTTAGCCTATCCTCAAACCTTGGCTTCTCCTCTAGTTCTTCCTCATCATGAACCTTTGTCTTGTTGTCTCCTTCCATAGTCTCATTATAAAAATCTAGATTTGTAAATTTTGTGGGATATCTTTCCCTCATATGGGCCATCATTCTAGTTAGTTGAGAAACTTGTACCTGTAGCTCTTGCATATTCATTTTGAGTTGGGTATAACCTCCTCTTCCTCTCCTCATGCTAAACTGATCTATATTATTCCAAAAAAAAAAATAAGAATAGCAGAATAATTGTAATCGATAAAATTACCTTCTCTCCCTTAGCAAGATCCAATTTGCTCTGATACCAAATGGTGTAAATCTAGCTACAAGAGGTTAGAACAAGAGCCTCCAATCACATAAAACTATGATGAAAAGAAACAAAGCAAAAAAAAATCTCAATCACATAAGAGTTGCAATGGAAATAAACTAAAACATGCTTTATTTTCTCATTCTTGGATTTCACCTTTTTTACAATGTGATACCAAGGGTATATATATCCCAAAAGAAACCCTAAAACAAAATCATAAATCTTAAAGCCCTAAAGATAAGAAATTACTATTTTTGGTGTAGTGCTTTGTGTGCTCCTACCAAGTGGCACTAAGGTTTTTTGCATGCACACTTTCCCTTCAAGTTCTATAGCTCATATATTCCTTATTAGTAAATGCTCTTGATAATGCTTTCTTTCCAATCTAACATATTTGTTGTATGGGTGGCTCCAACTATAGTGATGAGGAACAATATCATGGCACCCCAATGATGATCTTATGGAAAACCAAGGGCTGATTTGAGTGATTCTTTTGGTAGATGTCTTCTCCAAGCTATGTCTTGGGCATAGCACCTTTTAGCTTTGTTCTTCTATGCTTTCAATATGTTGTAATTGCTCCTTGTTCCTTGCTTGATAGTGTTGTCCTATCTGCATTGATAACTATGTTGTATAAATGCAGGTGATAAATGCCCTTAATGCTATCTCCTTTTCTCATAGATATTGATCGATAATGGTCTTCTTATATTGTCCTTGATATTGCAGGTGGATTCTTTCTCTAGGTGCCTCGAATCTTGAGTAACGTGAGGCCTTTTATGGATATTTTTTGCTCAAAATTTGCCCTTATACCTGTTGAGATGATGACCATACTTGTGAACCCTAAACCGGCTTCTCTTATGCCTCTGTTGATTTGCAAGAAATTTAGAACACTTGTTGTTGTATCTTTAGACACTCAATACTCTAACCTCTTTTAGAGGTATATGGTGCTCCAATATTTTATGAATAAGAGACCTTATTTTGCACCAAATTTTAGTGTATTATTTGTCTCTTTTAGATGTTATTTCCTTCTCTATTATAAGGCTTCTTGCTATATAGCTTGAGGACTTGATGCTTTCTTCTTGCTTCTTGAATATGGCCTCTACTTTCTCTTATTATTTTGAGAGCATTGTATTGTTGCCTTTCTTATTAGGCAACACTAATATCTAATTTTTTTCACTTGGATAGTATAATAAGAATAGATCCAAGCTAATATCCCTTTTTGGAAGTAGAAATTTCTACACTTACACTTTTAATGAAACCCTAAGTGCACCTTGAATTTGAGACTCATCAAGTCTCGATTTGTAGCTTCCTTCAAGGATTTTAATGGTGGCTTTATTTTCCACTTTTTAATTTGTATCGGTGGCTTCCTTTGGCCATGAAATGTTGCAGATTTTGTGCACAAAATAGTGTCTCTTAACACTTTTATAGTATGTTAGTTTTTGTGCCCTTGATCTTAACAATCAAAAAATACAAAATAGTCCTTTGAGAGTAACTAGTTTAATGAACAGCTAGTGTAGTGCAATACTTCTAATTTTATGCACTTTAATTCTCACCTTATTTCTCCTGTAAATAAGCTCTCAAAGTATTTTCAAATGCACTTAATAATATTTGCAACTTTTTAATAGTAATTATAAAGAACCCTTAAATAATCTGCAATTCTTCACTCGATTAGTTTGTAGGATGTAGTATTCTTGCTTTCTAGATAGATAATAGGTAAATGATATATTTCTTTCTTTCAAAATACATCCAAATCCTATTTTAATGTGCAAATAAACATCTTAAAAGAACTATCTTTTGCACCTTCTTGAATACTATAATATGAGCCCTTCTTTTTTCAACTCTAATCCAAATATGGTGCTTAATGAGACTTGATAATGAACCCTAATTTAAAGTTCAACTAATTGTACCCAAGTTTCTTACCTTTAATGGCTCTTGTAGATGATGTAGATCTTGGTATTTAGATTCACCAAGTTGTTTCCCTATGATGAATAATTTTGTTAGCTTCTTGTTTTACCAAAACATGGTCTCAAACCTTCTGTCTTAAGCCTAGGGTTTGGTGGCTTGAACCTTCGAATGATATTCTATTTTATATTATAGATTCAAAAAACTCTTATCTTTAAAATGTACCTTCTTTGTGAGAGGTAATCTCCAAATCTCTTGGAATTGGTAGACTTCTTCTATCTGAATCCTCCTTCAATATTCTTGTTGAATTATGAATTCAAACAGGATCTTCTACTCAAGATTCTGAATATCTTGAGGTCTTCATTGGACTCTTCCTTCTCTCTGGTAAGACCCCAAGGTCTTACTATAAAATTATTAACAAATTAATGTAAATTTAATCGCAGGCCACTCAAAGGGGGCTCCCTTGTAATCGCTTTGCCACTATAGGGGGCTCCATCCTTTAGAATCTATATTATTATTCTTCTTATTATTCATGGATGATTTGATATGGATGGCCAACCAAATATATATATCTACCCTAAAGCTACGTTGGTGAAGAGACATGATGGTTCACGTATGAAGAGATATGATGGTTCACGTTATGAAGGGTTGTGATGGTTCACTTTATAAGTTAATAATATAATAATTAAATGATTAATAATACTAAATAATACTAACTAATAATGTTAGGATTGAGGATCCTAACATGCCACCCTCCTTAAAAATATCTTTGTCCTCAAAGCTCAAATTGAGAAGCTTTGTCCTTTGTTTTCCAAGAAGTATTTGTGTAAGTTCTTGGACTCTTTTAATGGCATCCTTTCGTAGGCAGGGATATCGAGAAGGATGAAGAATTAGTGGGGGGTTGCCAAGAACAATAGTAGAATCTTCCTTAGGAAAATCATGATGACGATGGGAGGGCAAACCTTGGGGTTCCTCAAATACTTCATAATGATGCATCAAAAGTGATGGTAATTATTTCATATCCTTTTTTGGTTCCTTGGTAGAGCCAACGGAGAAGGAGTGTGTAGTCACTCTATGTTGGTTTTGAATAGGTTTGGTCATATGGCAAGAACTCACTATTGGTGAGTAAGGTATGTGTAGGTCTTGTAGAGTGCATGTTTGGCTAACATTGATCACTTTGGGTATGTCTACCTCATCCCTGCTTGGTACATCAATCACTTCTTGCACATCGACCTCATTGTCTTCATTGCGGTGAGTAGGTGCACTGGTTGCTTCGGACACAACTACCTCATCTGCTTGCTCTATGGAGAGACAGGGATCAACTTCCTTCAATAAATACAATGTTAGTGTAGCACATTTATGGTGGGGTTCAAATTGTTCATCACAATTATCATAGAGTCCTTTTGCTCGTCGTTCCTTCATCTCCTCAAAGCTAAGATGTTTAATTCGTAAATTTTGGTTAGATTTGGGGGTTGTGTAAGTGCTTTGTGCCCTTCCATTATGCATAGGTTTGGGAGCGATGTAAGTGGTCGACGATTTTTCCATAAGTGATTTCTCTAATCATTGTTGTGCATTGATTTTATCTTCAGCTAATTTTGCCAATCCATAGGTTTGCATCATGGTATAGGGATTGAACCTTGTCACCTCCATTCTAATTTTCTCTTTTAATCCTCTAATGAAGCCATTTATGAGAATTGATTCATCCAATCTTGTGTTGTGTTTGGTGATATCCTCAAACCGAGTTTGATACTCATGCACAAAAGTAATTTGATGAAGATCTTTGAGCAATTCCCACATGATTGGGTCCCACATGGCTCTGATACCAAATGGTAAGACCCCAAGGTATTACTATAAAATTATTAACAAATTAATGTAAATGTAATCACATGCCACTCAAAGGGGGCTCCCTTGTAATCGCTTTGCCACTATAGGGGGATCCCTCCTTTAGAATCTATATTATTCTTCTTATTATTATTCATGGATGATTTGATATGGATGGCCAACCTAATATATATATCTACCCTAAAGCTACGTTGGTGAAGAGACATGATGGTTCACGTATGAAGAGACGTGATGGTTCACGTTATGAAGGGTTGTGATGGTTCACTTTATAAGTTAATAATATAATAATTAAATTATTAATAATGCTAACTAATAATTTTAGGATTGAGGATCCTAACACTCTCTTAGACTTATCATATGGAAAATATTATTCCAAGTTCTTCACTATTAGGAGCTTCTCCTTGGTAGTGGATTTCTCTAATGAGTTCTTCTAGGTACTCCTTTGATGATGCTTCTATAAGTTCTGCAACAAGGCTCTCCAAGTATTTTTTGTTTCTCCTGAAGACCTCTCCAAGATCTTCAATGTTGTAGCTTCTCTGGTCTTCTGAATGAGACATTTTCTTCAATATTCTTCTTGTGGAAGTTTTTGTGATGAGATCTTCTTCTTGGATATCTAGCTCTTGTTTCTTCTTTGATTAGGAATAGGACTTTGCTAGTCCCTCTTTTAATCTTCCAATATTGGAAGGTTTTCTATTATTTCCAATGGGGTCTTTTTCCAAACCTTTTCAACTTCACTAGTTATTCTTGAAACTAGTGGTATGAGTTCTGTGTTGATTCCTAGTCTTCACATTCTTGTGGAAAGGCTCTATCTAGTTTGCAATTCATAGTCTTCAATGGAGATCACCAATCTCCTATTTTCTATTTCTCACAAACTCTTTTTTGGAGTCTTCTTCTGGATCAAGTACTCTTCTCTGGAGTCTTCTTCAATATTAAGGTTTTTGTGGCCTTTTCTTTTGGATCAAGGCTTCTGTGACCTTTTCTTCTATATCTATGGCCTTTTCTTTTGTAATGTAAATTTTCATTCTAGCAATTGATATCTCCAATCTCCAAACATCACCAAGACTCTTCGCCTAGAGTATTTTCTATAATGTCTCCTTTTTTTTGCAACAAAGAACTAATATCTGCACGAGGAAAGCACATAGAATTTTAGGAAAAAAAGGTAAAATCCTTCTCTATCTATTGTAGAAAGTGTCCCAAATTTTGAGAGTTAATTTTCTGCAACAAAAACTTTATACAATAGTTAACATGACAAATCCATATTTATAAATAGTCTTCTTCATCAATCTAGTGGAATGAACATTGAATCCTGATCTGCATGAGTTTTTTTCAACTCTATGGAAAGACTCTATCCAAATATTATCTTAGTATTTTTATAATTGAGATTTACTTTAGTACTTGTGACTCCCTATTCCTATCTAGATCCATCGTGGCTCTGATACCATTGCTATATTTTGATGAAGTATGCTATGGGAGATGGCAATCTCTAGATGCATAAAATATGAAGGAAAGTAATTCTACAATATGATTGAAGTATACTATAAATAGAAATGATGAAAATAATACAATGTAGCTATGGAGGAAATGAACACTCCATGAATATATGCTAAAGGACTACATTGTACTCCATCAATAATGGAGTTTACCTTCTACACTACTACTACTCATGGTGATGTTCAATCACTTACTATGAGGCCCTTTTTGTATAGGAAGATAAGTTCCTTGGCCAACACTCTACCTAGTTGTACAAGGGGACACCTTGCACATTAACATTTGTGTATTTATTACATTGCTTGAAGTAACTAGCTAAATTCCACCTAAAGTAATCTCCTACTCCTATTATGTACCAAAGGTGGTACATTTACATGACCCAAATGATGTAATATACTCTAACAAGTTTTATAGTATTTTAGATGATAATTATGAGCTCGATTTGTAAAATTGTTGCTTAATTAAAGCATACTTTAAATTTTCTACCATTTTCAATAAGGGTACTACTTTATGATAGATGTCACTCTCATCGATTATAATTTATTGATACCCTAGGATGAAACTCTTATAATTTGATACATTACTTGTTAGGGTGGATTTCCAACATGGTGGTCTCACTAAAAATAGAGGTTCCCTCATTGACAATGTATGAAAAGTGAATATTTTATGATTTTTTTATTTTAAGCTTGATTATATGTTTTTTGAATTATTCTTCATAAACAATTAGATGATGGGGAGAGGTAGTGATGCTCCAAAAGGATATCTTGGGAGGGAAGAGACCCTATTGTGAAGATACAGAGATCCTTCTTAGCTTACAAATGTATTGGAAAGATTATCATATGATGATTAAGAGGCTTTAGAAGATTATGGATGGGTTGAGATTGCTCAATGGCCATATTTATGACCTCATAGTGATGTGATAATAGAGGTGTTGAGGGGTTGAGAGACTCAATCAAACACCTTTAGATGGATGTTTTATTGAATGACACATGATATATGTATCATGTTGGAGTATGTATGGGTGTTATTGGGGATGCTCATTATTGAGACATCATGGAGATATTTTTTGATGGCCTTGTCCATGTATCCCACTTATACAACATACTTGATATGGTATGAGGCACATGAGAAGGTGACATTAATAATATAATACATGGGGGCTTTTAGAAATAATGACATTTAAAAAGTGGTTATTGGGTTACTTTCATGTAGAGTGTTTTATAACAAAACAACCAATCATTTCCCATTGTACATAGGGAGATGCATATATATCGTGATTGATTAGGGTGATCAATCCAAGTGGCAGGATAATTTTGGTGAGTCTCATTTATTATTTATTCACCATGCACCAAATGGGAATCAATGATAATTTTTATAAGGTGGATCTATGAGAGATTCCCTTGATATCAACTAGATGAATTTTCTAAGACATTGAGAAAGGAGAGATGTTGATTCATCAATGGGTATAAAGTGCAAATATGGAAACATGATTGGTTTACATCTCAATATTAGAGATTGATCTTGATAAGGATGTGGCCTGGAAATTATATTCAATCAATATTGTAGATGGTGTGGAGGTAGAAGATTCCATGTGATGGGAGAGAGTCTATGACAATGAGTATCATGCAAATGAGGTTGGTAGGCTAGATGATTCAAGGTAGAGTTGATGAGAACATGGAATTATAAAGGTATTGATTATCATAGGTAGACAAGAGATATAGGATTATGGAATATCATGCTCTGGTGACAAAGAAATATTTGAGGGGGATAGCCTCCTTGAAGAAGTAAATATGTCATGCACAAGATGAAGCATATGGATTATAGTCTAGGTCTAAGCAATATAGGATGTGACTTCAATGGTTGAGGATGACTTCTAATAGTATAGAGGTTAGTATGCAATAAATTCCTCAATAGGAGGGTAGGTCATAGAATGTATATAGGCTAGAGAGATGTATGGATATGGGTCTATAGAGCTTTGGAATATCTATCAATAATAGTACATTTATTTATTTTTTTATGGGTCATCTTGTGCATGATATTTTCATACATGTTATTTATTTTATTTTCTTATTATTTGTTACTTTTATTTTTTTGATTACTTATGGAAAGGAATGAGAAAATTATGAATAAAATAACCTTTTGGAAAGAATGTAAATGGATAAGGATAATAAGTAATCAAATATGAACATGTTATATAATGGATGCAAGTCTAGGATATGTAGGACTTTAATATAACTATTCTAAGAGAATCACTTTTATTACAAGTCACATGCTTATCAAGGGAATAGATTAATATGGATGTATAAAAGTGATTAAAAGGAAAATGAACCTCAGTTTGAGAATCACAGGATTAGTCTTTCATACTTGGAAATACTTTTGAAATTGTGTACTTTCTTTTGAACATAGTAAAATATTGTTATATTTATCAAAATGTTAGCCAAGTAATGTATGTAAAATATTACACCTGATGGACCCACTAAGAAAGTGGGTTTGATATGGCACACAACATATTACAATCCTCTTATGAAATATCATCAACTACTATATTCTCCTTTCCATTTTTGTAAATTATTTCATAGTCATATCCCAATAGTTTAGAGAGTCATATTTATTATTTAGGTGTGGATACCCACTGCTTTATAAAGTATTTTAGACTTTTATGGCCTATTTTAATGGAAAAAATATCACCCAAGGAGTTAGGGTTGCTAATGATTGACAACATGTAAAATTGCCATCATTATTTTCTCATAGGTTGATTTCCCCAAGTTTTTTCCAAATAGTGCCTTGCTAGGGAAGACCAATGGCTATCCTTCTTACATAAATATTACACCAATTCTATTTCCTGAAGCATTACTTTTAATCATACATTATTTGGAGAAATTGGGTATTGCTAGAATAGGAATAGATAACATGACTTATTTAAGGTACATGAAAGCTTGTTCTACTAATTTTGACCATACAAATGAATTCTTCCTTAACATATCTATCAATGGAGCTACAATATTCCCATAACTTTGGATAATTTTTTTATAGTACCCAATGATATCCAACAAATCCTAAAGATCCTTGAGATTTTAGAGCTGTTTCCATTCTTTTATAGCCATGATTTTCCTTGGGTCTACGTTAACCCCTTTCCTTGAAACTATGTGGCCTAGGTGTTTCACATCATGCATTCCAAAGGAATATTTATATCACTTTGCATATAGTTGATTATAAATCAAGAATTGCAATTTTTGTTCCAAATGTTGTATATGCTCCTCTCAAGTGCAACTATAAATTAGGATATCATCAAAAACAACCAAAATAAATTTACATAAAAGGGGTGAAAGACAACATTCATAAGACTTTAGAAGGTAGAAGGTGTATTGGTAAGACTAAAGGGTATGACAAAGAATTTATAATGACCTTCATGAGTTTGAAATATTTTTTTGGGAATTTCTCCTTCCTTTATTCAGAATTGAGGATACCCTAAGCACAAATACAACTTGGAGAAAAATTGAGCACCATGGACCTCATCTAACAACTCATCAATAATAGAAATATGGAATTTTCCTCGATAATAATTTTACTAAGCTCATTAAAAACCATGCATAACCATCGAGACCCATCCTTCTTGCATGTCAACAATATCAGGGAAGAATAAGGACTAACATTGGGTTGAATAACCCTTATTGCTAGTAATTCTTGCACTATTTTATCAATCTCAAAATTTTATACATAATGTGTACCTTTATGGGTAAATTTTTGGTGGTAAACTACTTGGTAGAATCTAGATTGCATTATAATGGACATGCCTTGGTGGTATACCTTTGGGTTCTATAAAAATGGATGTGTGTTTATGTAGGATAAGTTTTAATTCAACTGGTTGTTCTATATCATTAGTATTTGGAACTTGTATTGCAAACAATTATACCACTATGTATGATGAATTATTCAAGATCTTTTCCATCCTATGAGAAGATATAAGTTGGGTAGTCTCTATTTCCATTTCGTAGAGAGCATATTATATTTCCTTTTGGGATAATTGCATCCAAAGTTTAAAAAATTCCTAAACTATCAAACCTAAAGTTCAAAGCCACTACGTTCCCAACATAACAAGGCATTTTTCAAATGAAGGGAAAATATGTTGGCCTTGAGATTGTATCTCCCACATGCAACTTTACATTTTCCTTTACATGACAAGGTCCCCCCATTGGTTATCATAACCTTAAAATATTTGCATGAATTTATGTAACAATTTTCTTGTTTGTCCACTCAAGGATTGATGAAATAGTGTGTACTACTATAATCAATGAGTATTATGATGTTTTGGACCTAAAATATCCCGCTACCTTCATGGTTTGGGAGTGGATATTATTTATAGAGTGTATACTAAAATTTATACTATGGCTTATTTGGCACTTCGGGTTCTTCTAGTTGCTCTTCTTCTTGATGCTCCTCCTCTTCTTCTAAGGAATTGTTATTTAAGGATTCATCGACATAAAGAAAATACAATTTCTATTGTATGCACTTATGGCCAGGGAAATATTTCTCATCATAGTTATAGCACAATCCATGTTCTCTACATGATTCCATTTCTTCATGGGTCAAATACTTGATTGTAGGTGATTTATTGACGAGGTTCGCTATTGTTTGATATGGAAGTGGGGGTTGGGCTTGTGGAAATTTGGATGTGTGCCTTTGAAAAACATTATCCTCTACCAATCTAGTCAAATATTTTACTTGCATCATGGTTTGTGGTTTGAACATTTTCACCTCAACTTTAATATCTTCTTTCAAGCCACTAATAAAAAAATATCAAAAATATTCTTCACTCAAGCCCCTTGTATGGTTAGCTAAATATTCAAACTGAGTTTGATATTCACCGACTCTTGAGGTTCATTTCAATTTTGTGAAGGCTCCTATGAAGTCCTCATACTCACTAGGGCTAAAATAGATGAATAATTGCTTCTCAAATTCATCCCAAGAGAGATATGAATGCATATTCCTCAACCACCAATACCATTGAAGCACACCAAATTCAAAATCAAAGGATACTATTGTGAGTTATAAATTCTTGAGAACATCATGAACAGTAAAATATTGGTCTACCCAATATAACCAATCATTAGGGTCCTTTCCATAAAATTTTAAAATTTCTAAGTTTAGAATTATATATATATATATATATATATATATATATATATTATTGGGTATTGTATTGCATGCTCCCCCTTCTAGAGTTTCTAAACTTCTTGCCTTATAATCAGATTCCTTATTACCAAGTTGGTTGTATGTATGATTCATTCTTGTTAAACAACTTTCACAATTATTTAATATGTTATTAAATGGTTCTTTTAACTTATTATGTTCTTATAACACAAAATTCACATTGTCACTCTTTATGTCAACGTATATTTGGGCCCTTATTTGACTCATCTATGTTTGCATTTGACTCATTTATTAACCTATTTGCTCCATATGAGCACCCCTAGTAACTTCAACCATATTTAGGTCATTTAGGATTCCTAAAAACACTTATGGGTGATATATAACAAAATAATCAACTTGAAAAGATAATCAAAATGGACTATACCCTAAAATGATGATTTTTAGTTTCCAAAAAAACTTATAGGTGTTATATACAAAAATGATCAGCTTCAAGAGATGATCATAGTGGACTATACCAAAAAATGATGATTTTAAGAGCCCCAAAAAATTTTTGGTCGACTATTTCACTTAATTCTTTTCATGGCCTAACAATGTGTTTCTTTTTTTAATTTTTAACAACTACCTATTTTGACAACTGCCACAAAATTTTACTACACCTAATTGTTGCCAATTGTTTAGACTACACTATCAAATTACCTACCAACTACTAAATCAATGGCTATAATTGATTGTTACTATACCATTAATCTATGATAAGAACCACTTCCTTGGTATACCCAAATTTGAGTTTTGGTTTAAGTAGGGTTGTAAGGTGATTGGAATAAATTAACAAGGATAATATAAGCCAAGGTATGTTTGGTTCCATTGGCTCTTTAATATACTCTCTTAGTCATGATTGGTGGTTCGCCCAATGTCTCGAAGCTCTAACTATAGAGGGTTCCACCATACCCATAACCACACTATATTTTCCAAGTGTACTATGAGAGTAACTTTCCAGTATATTGTTTATTGGTGCACCATAAAAATCAAATGATCGATATCTTCCTAGGGCTAAAGGTTTTTCTTATTCCTAGGGGGTCTCCTTATATACCCAAGGGTACATGGTAGCTCACTGCCATAAATAGGTGTTGTTTAAGGCTTGGGTATTAGAGTTTGATCACCCATCACTTCATTAGACACTTTATGGGTAATCTAGCCTAGACAAAAATATTGTGATATTTTAAAACCACTAACATGGTATTTCTAACTTATTCTACTAAAAATAGAAAAAATGTGTTATTTTCTTGCAAGGTATTTAAGCAAAAGGAGCAAAAAAAGGAAAAATATACCTAACAAGAATTAGGAGGCAGAACAATAATTGTTGTGATTGCAATAGATCATGGCCCTAGAAAGTACTCTAATATCACTTGTTGTGAATATTCCCATAAAAATAAGCACACCCACATATATATTTTAATAATTAATAGAAATATAGAAATTGAAATAACAATATTACAATATAGAATGGAAGTGCATCAACTTTATTACTCAAGAACAAATTCATAATATAAAATTGTAGGTCTTATCAAGGGGGCAACCTTCTTAGAAGCAGAGCTCCATTACAATATTAGAAAATGACTTGATACATTCCCTTTCTACCTTATTATTTTTGTAGGCTCTCATCAATCCTAACTCTAATGCTCAAGGGTATCAATTCACATGCAAGTGGGGGCCCAAACTAGTAAAGAAGCGATTACATATTTATTAACTCTTTCTTACAATAATTAATGGTTACATCATATGGACCCATACGCATTAGACTCCTAAAGTGTTACATACATGTTACTAGATAATTTAATAAGAATGTTAGGAGAGGGTCCTAACAAAAGGTGTCGATACAAGCTAGTCATATTTTGCTGGAATATATTACATTATTTAAATGTACCACCTTGGGTATATAACTAGAGTAGGAGTTTGTCTTAGATTTAGGGTTGAGTAGTTACTCCATGCAAAGTAATAAATTCACTAGTGTTAGAATGTACAATGATGTAGTGCATGTAGTCCACATGTACATGAGTCATAGGATAGGTAGTTGAAGAGTCATAGGTAGATGAAAGGCCAAAGGACATATCTCCCTATATATATATATATATATATATATATATATATATATATATACCTTTGATAGTGTTGGATTAGTAGCTAGAGAGTTAGGAAGTATAGTGAGTTTAGTAGGTACAATGTAGATCATGCATTATTCATGGAGTGTTCAAGTCCTCCATTATATTACATTGTACTATTTTTGTGAGCTTTCATTAATGGCTATTTTTGAGCTATTGTAGTAGTTTCTCATATACGTTTCCTACATATTATATTGTCATTATCATATAGTTAACATTGCTTGCTTATTTTATATCTTGTGGTTGCATTTCCTTCAATATAGATCCTCAAAAGCTAACATATTTTATATTTTTGATGCATTTTTTTCCTCTTTCATTTGCCATTTTATTTTTATTTTTCTTTGATGCACCTATTTCTTGTTTTTTCAATCACTTTCTATTTCTTTTTCGTTTTTATTTTTGGAATGGAAAATTGCATTGTTTATTTTCTATAGGTCTAATATCCTAATAAAGCTATACTTCCAACCTCTACAACTAGTTCCATAGCTGCTATGGGAGTAGTGTAAGCACTTTAGAGACTTATACTAGTCATAGTAATCATCCTAATAGACATACGTTTCCAACCCCTAGGACTAGTTCCACAATTGCTATGGGAGCAGTGCATTCATTTCAAATATATCATTGTAAGATAATTTTTTTAAGTATTTTTGTAGAAAAGAGATAACCCATAAAAAGGTCAACCATATGCTAGGAAAGTATAAGACTTGGCTAGCAATATAATATGTCATGTATAATATTTTGCAAGTCTTTTTGTAAGAACCTTTTGACATCACTTTGCTAAACCTTTTTACCAAGTATCTATTGAGATCATTCTATTATATAAGGACAAAATTCACAAGTTCAGTTTACACTTCTAAAAATTTTCCTAATAGTGCTCAATATATGGGATATTGTAGGAATTAGGTGTGTATGGGAAAAAAATTTATGGTACAATGATGAGCAAATGAGACTTGGTGATTGTTCATACTTTTAAGAAGTCTATAAACTTGGTTAGAATAATTCCTAATAATATGAATAATGAAATATATGCATAAAAAATATATCTCCTTCATTAAGGATGAGTTGGTGGGACAAAGCCCTTGATGGGGCTTATGCATAGAATGGAAGAGTAATGCACTTAGGAGGCTAGGTTTCCCAAGTGAAATAATGATTCAAAATGTAGAATTTTTTAAGTAAGGAAGATCATGAAAGAGTGCAATTCAAAAATAATAGAGTATAACAAATCAAAACATAAATATATAAGAAAAATAACAAAATAAATATATTTCTCAAACAATAGAGCATAATGTAAGCAATATCTAAGAAGATATGTATGGATATAACATGTCATCCATTACTCATGCTTTTTATAGTTGGGTGTGTATTTATCTTTATACAAGAATTGGTGTACTATAAATCCATCGTATTGAATATGGAAGGTCACCCATATGGAAATGATGTGGTTCAATTGTCATGAGATAGAAGGTCACCCATATGGAAATGTGGTGATTCACCTTCTATGAGTTACAAAGTGCATATTAAAATAAACTTACATACATATGACTTGTTCTTTTGTATTTCATATTCTACTAATATGTCAACAAACCTAGAGATGCATTTTGGCTACGAAAATCTAAAAATATAAAATTACTATTTGTAGTAAGTATTTTGTTTTGCATTTTCAGGGCCTTTGGAGATTTTTTTCCATAAAATTATCAACAACTCTATCTACAATATATTTTCTTTCAAAAAATTTTATTCTCTTTAATATTTTCAACACTTATTGAATGGATCAAAACGGAGTCCTGAGCACAAATTTATGCCTTAACAATATGGTTAGGATAAAAAAAAATATTTTTGGGTGTTTTTAGCATAAATCCATGCTACAAAAAGGTTGCATTCCTAGATCAAGTAATCAAGAGGATATGCAATGTAATCATATGATACTTTAACATTATAGATATGTAAGGTATATGTCATTAATAAGAGAGTTTACTTTGTTTTCATAAGTAAAAAATATGGTCATGTTGTCATCCATTTTTTAATAGTTCCCATTTGATATACTAATATGTACTTCTCAGTTTTTGAAAAATGTACTTCTCACATTTGGAACATGCCTTATTAATATTCACCAAGACAAAATATCAACATCGACAACTAATTTACCCCATAATAGGAAAGCAATTTGATTAATATATTTATTGAGCATAGCTCCACTTTAGCTTGGCATTACCAAGATATGAAAGGAATTCATCTAAGTGTATACAAACAATACATATTTATAGAATATGACACTAAACCAATATAAAAGCCACAATGAAGGATGAACTCCACATTGAAAGACATTGTTAAGGAATAACTATAGAAACTCTTGAATGCTAGATACAAATACCCAGTTTTTATAGTTAGTGGGTATCCCCCTAGTCATAATCCTAAATAAGGAAGGAAAATGATGAATCTACATTGAATATAGAGATCTTAACAAATATATCTAAAAGGACCATTTTCCACTTTCCTTCATATATTAGGTATTAAATACCCTAATTGGAAAGAAGTGCACTTTTTTAGATAGTATCAATGGATATATTCAAATCCAAATTCCTCCTAAATACTAGAACAAGACAACCTTTACTTTCCCCTGGATCAAATTTGTGTATTGTGTCCTACATTTTATATTATGCAATGCTTATATAACCTTTTAGAAGAAAGTACTTAGTGTTTCTTTGATTTGACTAGAGAATGCATGGAAATTGCTATGGATATATTTATCATTTATAACAATTCTTTCAATAAGATGGTAACAAACTTGAAGCAATTACTTCAAAGGTGTTAAGATACCACTCTCTCATTAAGCAATGAAATATGTTCTATGATAATGGTTGATGGATTAGTACTAGAACACCACATTTTTGCTCAAGGCATCAAAGTCAAGCCTACAAAAATTAAAATCATAAAGAACCTTCAAAACAATGTCCATAGTTTCTTAGGGCATATAGGATACTATAACAAAAATATCTAGGAATTTACAATATTACAAACCCTTTATTCACCTTGCTAACCAAGGATGTTGAATTTAATTGGACACTTAAATGTCAAAAATATTTTGAGAATTTAAAGGAAAATTTTATTTCAACACTTATCCTAAGAGGTCGAAACTAGAAATTGTTATCTCATATTTATATAGATGCTTCTAATACAACACTAGGAGCTTGTATGTCATATTATTAAAAACCTCTAAAAAGTTGAGATGAACTATAGAGTCACTAAAAATATTTTTTTTGTAGTAGTGCATGTTATTAACAAATTTTTCCATTAGATTATAGTTTATTTCATTTTGATCATGCTATAATCAAGTACTTAATATATAAATGATAGGATTATTATATAATTATTACTACTGCAAGAATTTGAAATTATGATACTTGACAAGCCTAGAAGGGAGAATATTATTGTTGATTCTATTTTCATTATTCCAATAAATTCATATTATTCTCTTTAAGAGGATGTATTTCTAGATGAGTATATTTTAATAATGTCTATCAAAATATCACGGTTCATAGATTTAATAAATCATTTGGCTATAGGGAAAGTACCCCAACACTTTTCTCCTAAGGAGACTTATTGCCTACTCAAGTAGAGTGCTCCTTATATGTGGATTGTGGAATATTTCTTCAAGGCTAGACCTAATCATGTGATGAGATGATGTGTTTGATATAATAAATTTTATAGCATATTCAAGGCTTTTCATAATGAGACTTGTGGATAAAACTTTATTGGAAGAAGAACAACTACCCGAATTATGAGTGTAGGTTATTTTTGGTTAATTTTATTTAGATATTCCAAAAAATAGCATATTATGATCATTATTAGTGCATGGGAAGACTTACTCAATCAAATAAGATGTCATTGTAGCCACAACTATTAATCAAACCATTTTAAAAATAGGGATTGGACTTTATGGGCCCCATTTACCCACCTTCCAATTATAATAAGTACATACTTGTGTATAAATATTATGTTACCAAAGGGGTAGAGATAAAAGCTTTTAAAATAGCTTGGGATGAAAAAGTAGCTAAATATTTGTATGAAGAATTACATGATATGGTGTACCAAGAGAAATCATCATAGAACAAGGACCACAATTTACTTCTAACATCATTAAAGGATTGGTCAAGAAATATGAAATTTTCCACAAAAAGTCTACTTCTTATCACCCATAGATAAATCAACAAGTGGAAGTAACAAACAAGGAACTAGAAAATATTATTATTAAGATAGTTTGGACTCACTTTAAGTATTGGGTCAACCATGTTATATAAGCTATTTGAAACTATTGAATGACATAGAATGCCACTCCAATACTTACACCATAAGAGCTTATGTATGGAAAGATATTAAATTTACCTATATGAAATCAAAACTCTAAGGATAACCTTAAGTCTAGGGATCAACATTTTTAAGGACTAAGAGCAAAGGATGGAATGACTTAATGCTTTGAATGAGCTTTGACAACAAGCAATTTTTCATACATAAATGATCCAATGTCATAGGGAATCATGACATGATCAAACTATCATATACAAAAAGTTCAAAAGTGGAATTTGGGTACTACTCCATGATTCTCGATATGAGGACTTTAAGTAAAAACTATGACATTATATTTTAAGGTCTTATGAGATAGACACTATCTTTGATAATGGAATAATCAAGTTAAAAATAACTAAGGAAGACAAGATTCCTCTTATGGTTAATGTTTAAAGGTTCCAACTTTATAAGAAACCACTAACCAAAGATGATTTTATAAAACAAATCATGACTCAATTGCACCTTACACTGGTGGAGAAATATTCCCCTATGACCAATAGTTTATGTTGAACAAATCTAAAATGTACTCACACACAAAAAAACTTGATTTTGAAAACGCATTCAGGTGCTATCAAGGGATAGAAATTTTGAAAAGTAGCTTATTGGTTGAACTCTCCAAATAGAGTAAGATTTCATAGTGAAAAATTATTTAGGTGTTGTCAAGGGGGATATCATAAAAAAACCAACTCATTAGTTGATCCCTCAAAAAAAAATATTTTTTCCTATAGATTTTCAACAATGCACGGTATTCACAACCTAATTTTATTTATCTCTAATCATCAAATATATAAGCAATTCAAGTAAAATAATTTTATTTTTTATAAATATTATTATTTTATATCTATCTTATGTATTTGTAAAAGATACTATTCCTATGTATATTACCATAATTTTACTTAATTATGGTATCCTCTTATAGTTTCCTTGTTTCCTCATATTTGTCCATATCTCACTTCCCACAGTTTCTTTTCCCACATGAATGCAAAATGACACTTATCTACCTCACCCCACTTATGTGTCCTCTTCGTTACTCATTTTTAGTTGTCCATAAGACCTATGCATGCAAATAACCTATAATATATCTCTATAATCCTATCTAATCAATGGCATGAATTCATAGTTGTTGAGAATGACATAACAATTAGATAGGAAAAATGTGTAAAGAAGAAACACATTAGCAGGACATGGTGTAAGTATAGCTCAATTTAACTTTACTATAGGCATGTGATAGGGCAAGCAACATCATCACATAGTTAAAAATAATGATATTGGCAATTATGGTTTTAGAAACTGAAAAGCACACATCTCACCTTGATCATTTGAATGACATACATACCTATGGAATGAATTAACCATTATAATAACTAATTGGAATACTACAAAACCAAGAAATTATCACCATAGTCATATCAAATGAATTTGCAGTGAAAGAAAATCATAAATCAAATGGAAATTTGTGGGGGAATTGAGTGAAAAACAAAGCAATTATAAGGCACAAATAGAAGTATGGTGAACCTACGAACACAAGGAAAGTTAGGTAAAATTTGCAAGTGGTAGATTTTTGAATCTATAGGATGGATGAATTATTTTGAATACCTAAATACACACCATAAGATAATTTCCCTTAAGTTCATTGGGGAACTATAGGACAACACAACCCTATTTATGGGAATTAACATCATAGTAACAAAAGTAATCATAGCCCAAGCTACAAGATTGCTAGCAAAAGATAACCATATAAAATCAAAGAAAAGGCTATAAATTATCAAAAGAAATTTATGTGGATAGGAAAAGAGGTTAATTCTACTTTTAAGGAAATTAAATGAGCATTGTTGCCTACACCTTAAGATGACATTATCCTTTGTATCATAAGGTACATTACTTGTGAAGGTTACCATAATTGTGTCTTTTCTTATCATTTTTGCATTTTTCATCTTTGATATGGGTAGGCAAATTAGTCTTCTCAATTTTCCCATAAAATCATTGAAATAATTTGTCCAAAAAGTCTAGGTGGCCAAAGAGACCAAGCTTCCCCACTATGGACTGATTCAACTCTTGGTCAGTAATCCCTTAGCTAGACAACTCCTAGGGTTAGATGGGCAAATTTCATTGGGAGGAGCAGATAAGCATCACGAACAAGCACCAAAAATCCCATAGAACTTATTATTATGACATCATAAATACTATAGCACTCTAGAAAACCCAGAGATACAATGAAAAAAAGAAAATAATATTTTGTAGAAATCATCACTAAGGACCAGCAAGAACCTTAGCATATAAACAAAACTAGGGAATTAAGACCTAGGGCTACAAAGGAATATCCATCTACATCCAATTTAAAAACTATGTACTCTCCCCTAAATATGACCATCATGGACTTGAAACTTGAAGAAGAGGAACTAGGAATGTCCTTGAGGGCATAGAGATAGATCAGTAGAGATCAACATCAGAGGGATCAGTAAGATCCAACAAAATGAATAGAAAAACCTTCTCTATCGTCAACTAAAGGGAGACAAAGGGTGTGTACAAGCAGGACTAATGTCAACCCTCTTGAAATATTGGTGGAAGTAGATTCCCAATATTTCTCAAAGCTAGAGATAGAGGGACCTAAGTTAATCTAGTTTGAGTAAAAAAAAAGAGTTTGACTAACTAGAGTTATAGGATCCAAAAATAGAATAAGAATATCCTAAAGAAGTAGAACTAGAAGAAGTATATTCAAAAGGGTCACAAGTATGGTTGGAGATGCAACAACCAAAATAATCTAGAGATTAAGTCATGGAGCTTATTGAGGGAAATAGTGACAAAGAGTTTTAGGTCATTGAACTTAAGAGAAAAATAGAGGAAGAAGAAAAACCCCTAGAACTCCCCTTACACAAACTAAACATGGATTTTATGGGATAGATCAAATTCATACAGATAGAAGACACTCCCATGCTTCTCATAGTTATAGCAAAAGTTGTAGAAGTAGCTCTTGAGCTTGCTTTAGATGAGTATACAGAAGAAACTCATAGACTATGGGAAGTGTTGGTAGGCATAGGCCAAGGACAAAGCTATCAAGTGTAAGAGTCGAGCTAAAGACACCTATATTCTATAGTTATAGATTAAAATTACCAAGGGAAATATAGCAAAATGGAAAATAGAGATTGATATTTACAACCAAGGCTACATTTATCTTTCTAAATATAAAAAAGAAATGAAAGCCATAAAATTATGTTTTGAAAAACTACTGACAAAGCAACAAGATGACCTTGCAAATATGTTAAAAAATATGGAAATATTTATAAGAAAGGAAAATAAGGAGAAGAGGGAGATTAAGGGACCAACCATATTTCTCTCTACCATAGTCAATCTAGTGAAGGAAACCATTGACTGTAAACCTCCTCCTCGACTCTATTACCTGTATTTAAAGGAAACATGACTTCAAATGTAGATTAGATAAGCAAGGGATAACCTCTATAAATCCACTAGTACTCAACCAAGATTAAATTTATTTATCTTCTAATCAACATTTTATTCTTAAAAATTTAATTTGTACCATTTTATCTTATTGGAATGCACCTAGTTAAATATCTAGGAGATGTGGTTATTTGATCATTTTACTCTACAATTCAAAATGATATAGCAAGGTAGGATGATTTCACTCTATACAAGAAAAAAAAACTCTTTAAACCTTTGATGGTCTTCCCTGAGCATGAAAAGGTCAAACAAATTATGTTGGATATCAAGAAAATTATAGAACATAAATAGTATAGGCCATACATGAGAAGGTACCTGTTGTAGCTAAAATTGATACAACATGAATGTACCCATAATTTAAAATTTTTGAAGGTCTTAAGAAGGTACACCTTTTGTGAAGAGTTCAGGTCTGAGTAAAAAAATTTGCCTTCATAAACATCTCCAAACCCCTAGTCAGCTAAATGTTTTCCTTTCATTAAAATCTTAGGGGTTCCTTTGGTTTTCCTTGCAAATATTTCACCCTTCGACTGATAGGAAAAAACTTTTGGCCGATGAGCGAAAGTTGTCAAAACTAAAATATTTGTAGCTGAACTTTGAAAAGTGATCGACCGACATAAAAAAGCAATCGATCAACATAAAAGAGTGATCGACCAAATATTGTTGGAGAAATTTTTATCCGATCCCATCAGAAGAAGAGTTGACTTTATTTTAAAAGAAAGTATTTTTCAGTTGATCGATAGAATTTTTTGTCCGACCACTCAGGACAAAAATCCAAAGCAATCAAAGCATGCAAATTTTAATTGACCAATGAAAAGGAGGGCACTACCAAGGATGTTTTTGATAGAACAAAATTCGGTCCATTATGCAAACAAAATATGTAGCACACTAGAAAACATGAATTCTTCTTAAATGGAAATGTGTAAATGAAACTATTTGCAACAACTACTTTGATGCCTAAATGCACACTAGAATGATTTTTTCTAATAGATATGTTATTATTATGTTCTTTTTAATCCAATATCTAAAAGAAAATCGAAAAAACATAAAATATAAAAAAGCGTAAAACAAATATTAGGGTTTCAAGGTAAGCTTACAAGGAAGCCTACATATTTTTCCTCTTCTCTATGAAATGCACCTGGGAACCTATGACACCTGTGAAATGCAACTGGGCATTTCTTGAATGTCCCACAAACATCATAGGGCTTTTGTGCACCTTTTGCAACTTCTACGTTGTTCCAAAAATCCAGATTCTATGAAAATTTCATAATTCATGCTTTTGAAAACCTGCAAGATGAAACAAAAAATAAAAATTCAGATCACAAGATAAATCAAAGAAACCCTTAGGGTGTCCCACTATGGTCGCCATTTGTAGATACGAAATCGAAAAATACCAAATAACTAAACTTAAAAAAATGAACAATGAAAGCAAAATAAACACATGTAATTGCACATAAATAAATTTGATTTTTATTATAGGGTGGAATTTTGAAATTACAACCAAATATACCCTAGATTGGGATTTTTACAAAGCTTTATTGTTCAATACAATATCTCAATATGATAGGGTTCTCCAAAACCCTAGCCAACAAATCAAAGTGGTATCTTCACGCTCGATCGATCCCAACAGAAGTGAGTGGGCTTCAGATATCCATTGATCGGACCACTCCAACTTAAATAGCTGCTCAATGCCTGTATATCTCCAGCCTGCACACAAAAAATGATAAAATAGGATTAGTAGGAACTTTGAGGGCTCCACTGTGTGAGACCCTAAAAAATCAATAAAAACCCTAAATACCAAATGATAAACTACATGCAAAATATGTAAATAATAAAAATGAATACAATAATGGAAGATTTACCTTGTGAACTTATCACTTTTTGATTGGTTGTTGTCATTGTTGCAAGAAATAGGTTCATAGGTACCCTAGCAACACTTGAGGGTTTTATAGTCAGTAGAATTGGGGTTTAATATGCTTGTGGGTGCTCGAAAGCAACAGGAAGCACCCAGGGGTGCTCAGTGATGGAGGTAAGGCACCCATAGGTGCTCAAAAGTGAAGGGAAGTGCTTAGAGGTGCTTGATAGTGATAAGGAATGCCTAGAGGTGCTCGAGAACTAATATAAAAATCTACAGAAGAAGACCTGATGCAATGAAACAGGTAGTGGTAGATGCGAAGGCTACGACAAACAAGAGGAGATGACAGAAATTCTTGGAGGCTTGAAGACTTCAAAAACTTAGGAAAAACTTCAGGGTATGAATTGCTTAGGATTAGACTCAAAAAACTTAGGATTCAAGGGTTGAGCCATCAAAATGACTCCTATTTATAATCTTCCCTAGGGCACATTAGGGTTTTGACGACACAATTTGTGCGGTCAAGATTAAAATGTGACGGAGGGTGGAGATTAAATCTAGGAAGGTGGCATGGATTAGGGCGGATGAATGGCTGGGATTAGACCAAGATGGATGGCCGAGATTAATTTACACACATGTATATACATATTTATTAAATATATAAAAATATAATATAAAATATTAATATTTAAATATATATTAAACAAATATAATATATATATATATATATATATATATATATATATATATATATATATATATATATATAATATGTAAATAATGGGTAAAAATGGTAGGAATACCTAGATGAGCGACAAGTGGCTAGGATTTGATGTCTACATACTTATAAGTTGTTATAACACATATGTTTCTAACAATTTTCTAGTCCCCTAGGAAATAATTAGGATGTTTTATTTTCTCTACACAATTGATCCTCATCAGAACATATAATTAGTAGTCATAAGGTGGATTCAATCAACATATTTATCAACCATGTTTCTAATATATTAATAATCATGTGTTACCATAGTATGGTAAAGGTGACTTCATAAACTTAGTAGTATCACCTTGTTCACTTTTCCATAACAAATGCAAAAAATTATGACACAAAGGAAATGTAAGCTCATTCTAGGCAAGATAGGTTAGTATCCAACATGCGTCAAACTATAGATAAAATCAAGTGAAAACATCTAAAAGCCTATAAAAATAATTATCTTTTATCATATACAAAATACAAAAGCAATTTCCATTTATAGAAGAAACATGGGTTTTAAGTGTCACTAGATATAGAAAGGAGTAGGTTTTATAGGTAAAAAGAGTCATATAGATGATTCAATTGGGTGGCTTATCATCTCCTCCTACTAAAACTATTGGATGCCATTATTTAATGCTTTATCTATTCAATACCTAGACTTGTTGATCTACACCTCATATTCATTCTTATACTAGATCATCCTTAGCTTTTAGAGGTCCCATAGATAATAGGTCATGGGTTATGTTTGATTATCTTCCTACTGATAGTCTCTACCCTCTTGGATTTCATGTCATCGATATAGATAATTTTATAGAGATAAGGATACATCTCTAGTGTAATCCATGAACAATGTCCATAATATTAAGGGTCTAAATCTAAGGCCTATCCACCAATGTCCCAATTTTTTTGTAATCTCCACATACATGACTACTCTAGCTAATGCCTTCAATAATTTTGGCAATGAGTAAGTTTATTATTTTCATAGTTCCTCAAGTAGTTCATCACATTTGGAATAAGACTCCTCTATTCCTACTTTTCATATCTTATTTCATGTATCCATAAATGACTAAAGGGTCCTAATGGTACTTTTTGGGCTTTTTCCTACGTCCGTAGAATGAGCTATCATGCTACAGGAAAACCTACTGCCAACGAGCTATTACTGGTCAACCTGCCTCTTTAACTTGGGAATAGAGTTCTTTTAATATTTTCTAGATAGACCAAGTATGGTAAGGATACCCTTGAGGTGAGCTTAAATTCTTTAAGTTCATGCTCTTCCAGATTTATGGTGATGGATTAAAAATTATAAAATTTGACCAAGATAAAATGATAATAGTTCTATTATGCCTTATGTATGACCGGTGCTTTAATACTTTGGGCTATTGTAGCAAGATTTAACAATATTTCAATGAAAATAGAAAGGAGAAAATAAAGAATTGGTGCAATTACATTCATTCAAATATCATAATAAACATAACAGTTGACCAATGAAAAAAAACATTTATTATATGTTCAAATAATGTAACCCATAACAAAGACATACATAGAGCTAAACAGAGAAATATAATAGGAAAGAAGCCCAAAATTGTATTAATATTTGAATGATATTACATGAAGAGTTGACAAGGAATCACCATTTAACTCTTAGAAATATTAATACAATAAAGATCCTCGTTTGAATATCGTAACAAGGACCTTTCACTCTTCCATTCAAATATCACAACAGTCAAGTCTCTAGACCTCTAGCTCAATAATTTGGAAATATTCTCAGCTTCTTGGGCACTTTCCTATCAAAAGTTGCATAGCAATGGGAGGAATGATACAATAGCAAAGAATGGGCACTCGAGTATACCTCTTAGCAAAAATATGCTATGTCAAATCTCGATCCTTATTCTGGTTGTAGACATCCTTCTTATAGTCATAGCAGCTCTACAACTTCCTGAACTACCTTTATCTAGACCATCCACTTGGTGCCATCTCCTACCTTATCATTGGTTGGGTGCTGTATAGTCTATTATTTAACTACCTTTAAAAGTATTAGCAAAATTTGGTTGAAAATCGGCCTAATTTTTACCACCTCTTATTTTATATTGCCATCCCATTCTTTCACACTATCACATTTTGTTTCCTTATGTTGTGGATTTGTGTAATCTAGATATCAAAACTGGTAGGGGAGTCTGCATTCATGCAATATTTTAATTGGCCTTAAGTAATTTTAATCGTAGTCGATTCTGATGTAACATTGATCTTCTTGAAGTTAGTGATATTTATATGCGTATGCCATTAGTTAGTCGACATGTGTCATTTGGTATTTATGTTGTGCAAGCACTCATGGTCACTGATCTTAGTGTGATTGATAGGTTTGAAGTGTTCTTCCTTTGGATGGCCAGTTCATACTAACTGTGTGTTCTTGACTGCCTGGATTTATCCAATGGTTGTATGATTTAAGCTATGTTTTGCTCTATGTGATGATTAGTTCAATAATATTTGACTAACTATAATGCATACAAATCAGAGGGTGGTAGTACTTCAAATCATGTTGTTCTTACCTTTGATTGGTTGGGTTGATCTCATCCATTGATCTCGTTCGACTAATGATATTTGGACGATGAGGATGCATTCGACCGCGAGTATTTAAGCGTCTTCCTTTTTTGGTCAAAATATTTTAATGATAGCACTTTCCTCTGAATTGTCAACCGATATTTACTTATGTTCAGCCAAAAAAAAAATCTTCGCTTTCGCCAAACGACTGACCTTTGTTTATCATTGACCGAAAGGAGAAATATTGAATTTTAACTTTTTGACCCCCTTTTCATTATTTTTTACTGATGACATGTTTATGTTGAGTGACGTGATGTATTTTTTGATCAGTAGAGATTTTTACCAGCTAGTTATCGTGGTCAACCAAAAAAATTTCTCTTTTGTGAACAATCGATCGTCGTTCTTCTTTTGTCGACTGATGTACAACAACAATTTCCTTTGTATCGGCCAAAAATAATTTTTACCTTCAATTGTAAGAATTGACTATGATTAAAATTACTCAAGTCCAATTAAAATATTGCATGAATGCAAACTCCCCTACTATTTTTGGTATTCATATTACAAAAATCCATCAAATAGAGAAATAAAATGTGATAGGATGATTCAATAGCTTCAATTGTTGATGGGTCAATACTAATCCCTTAGGAGGAGGTATCTTGGCAATAAATTCAATTGTTGATGGGTCAATACTAATCCCTTTTTTAGAAAATATGTGGCCAAGGATCTTTCCTTGTGTTGCTCCAAATATACACTTCTTTGGATTCAAGGATATCCTAAATTTCTTACGTCTGGAAAAAACTGTAGCTAAATGTTCAAAATGATCTACAGGGTTTTTTGAGAACACTGTTATGTCATCCAAATAGACAACCACTATTTTAAAAATAAAACCTTTAAAAGGAAATTACATAGCTCTTTGGAAGTTGGATCCTACATTCATTAATCCAAATGACATTCTTAGATATTCAAAAGTACCCTAGGGGGCAGTGAAAGTAGTTTTATATGTCTTCAAGATTTACCTGAATTTGATTATATCCTGAGAATCCATCTAGTAATGACATTCTGGATGAGCCTATTACAACTTGCAGTAGCTGTTCCATGTTGGGTAAGGGATAATTATCCTTGAGGGAACTTTTATTTAAATAATGAAAATCAACACAAAGTCTGATATCACCATTTTTCTTCCTCACTGGTACCAAGTTTGCTATCCAAGAAGAAAATATCACTTTTCTAACTATCTTGGCATCCAATAGCTTTTGAAATTCTTTTTGCTTGATTGGATATAATGTGGGGTTGAATTTTCTTTACTTCTACCTAAAAGGCTTAGTATCTTCTTTCAGGGGAATGATGTGAGTCATGACCTCTATTTTAAATATCTTTAGGTCTTCATAACTCCAAGCAAAATATTCTTTATTTTTCTTCAAAAAGCTCATATATTGCTCTTTTTCCTCTTTTGGCAAAGCCTTATCCATTTTGACAAACCGGGGATTCTCTTTTGTTTCAATATTTATCTCATAAGTTTCTATTTCTTTGAGGAGTGGTTTGTAATCTTTCTCAAAATCATCAAATAAGCTTTCTAAGGAGACTAATCCTTTAGGGATCTCATTGGTTTTGAGTTGAATTACTTCAACTAGCTCTCCAATAATGTTTTTCAATTTTTCTTCAGCCTCCTCTTCACATATAACGTTTGAATACATATTCTGGAGGGTTATGAAATATTTGATATCCACATCATCTTGGAAAACTTGTAGATACACAACGTTGTCAGGCACATAAGGTTTGTATAAAGATATGGTTGGGAACCTATCCATTTACTCAGTATCTATTTTTGGACAATCTACACTTGAAGCATTAATAGCTAACAAATCTGCAATATGATTAAGTTCTCTAGGAATATATGATATGTTAAAGGCTAGGAACTTGTCAATTTCTATTAGAATTACCGATTTATATTGTTTTAATTTGGGATTTTTTTTCTAATAATTACCTTTGATTTGTTGTATAATTAGTTTAGCATCTCTAGTAACAGTCAAAAAATTAATTCCCAGTTCTTTAGCTTTTCTCAGACCTAGTAGTAAGGCTTCATACTCAGCTACATTATTAGTGCATGGGAATTCTAGTCTATAAGGGATTTCGAGATAGTTTCCCTTAACATCTGTTAAATTGACACCAACACCTACCCCTATTTGAGACTTAGCCCCATCAAAGGACATGGTCCACATCTCTTGGGTGAGAATCCTGTTAGATTATGCATCTACTAGTTATCCGATTTTAGGATCCATATCTTTGGCTTCAGGGACTTTGGCTAGGAAAGGGTTATGCCAGACAAAGTACACTCCTATTTCTTTCTCTTCTATAGAGCTAACAAAATTGATCATGGTGTCATATGATCTAATCAATTTGACTGAGTATTTATTAAAAGGTTATCTCCTTAAGGTAACATTCTCTTTTCTTGAAATAGGGATTGTGGCATAAGACCAATCTAACTGTATGAAGCCACCCAACTGTTCTGGCCAATGTCTGCTCAACAACAATGAGAATACGGAATTTACATCAACTAATGACATGTCCATAACTATACCCTTCTTAGGATGTTGGTCTAGGTAGACTAGCAATCTAGTGATAATACCTATACAGGGTATCTACATACTATTCATTACTGATATAGGGGGAGACTCTCTAGTACAAATCAACCCTAATTGGTCTACTATTTGCTTAGGTATGATGTTATGGTATGTGCCACTATCTAGCATGTAGTTATGAATGACATACCTTTCTTCTTCATCTAAGTTATACCTGAGTGACACGTAAAATGGTTTGATAGATGAAGGGGTTCTAGTTTCATGATTGGAAGGTTTGACAACATTGTAGGACTGAGTTTATTTTTGTTCAATTAAGCCAAAAGCCTTACAGACTTGTTCTCTATACTTTTGGATATTCATTAACTCACCAAAGGTAATGTTGACTTTTTGTTTACTCAGTTCTGATTCAACATCAAATTCCATTTTCTTTATATCTAAATTTTTGGAGCATTCTTCATGAGAGGGTGGTTCATTTATTCCTATGTTTTTAGGAACCTTTTTGTTCTAATATTTCTCAATGGAATGTTCTCTAATATCTTTGTTTGAATTCTTATCAGTTTTGTTAGGAACAATCACATTCCTTAAATTTTAGGGTATTTGCTTCTAACTCCACCTCTTGAGTTGTTGGAACTAGTTTGCCCTGTTTCATTTTTTATACCTAGTCTCTTGTCCTCTTTGTAGGATATTTGTATTTTTTGCAACTAGGATTTTTGGATGGTGATTTGAAGCATACAAATCCATGTCTTCTTAGAAAAACCTTTATCTAGACTCATCCTCAAGGGTCTAACAAGAATCAATTTTGATATCCTCTTTGGATTCTTCTTCCAAGTCTACAAGATGGTGGACACCTAAATAGATGCCACAGTAATATGGATCATGAGGTACATCATAGACTGAATAGTAGTAGGGGAAATTCTCATCCAAATTTACAGTAAGAATAGGATTTGGGACCAAATCCATGTCCTTTGTTTCTCTTTTTTTCCAATTATTTTAATTATTCCTATCAAGATTATTGTTATTCCAATTTCTATTAAAGTTTCTCCTGAAAGGTGGTCTGTTGTCACCTTGTTTTCTGTCAATGTGAGGATGAGAAGTATCACCATTACTCTCTTTATTTATTTCCATCCTGGCCAACCTATTGTTCATTGTGTTGAACATTTTTTATTTGATTGGTCAGCTTTTCCATGGGATCATGTTTAGTTCTTTTCAGTAGGTTAAATCCCACTTTCTTAGGCTTCCTATTAGCATGATATCTTTCAGAGAATATGGTTTCATTTTCCCATTGTCTAACATATTCCTTTCAATGTATATGGTCTTATCCATGCATTCATATATCGTGTTAATTTGTTCTTGTCTTAATTCCTAGTTGAATTCCCTAACGAATGTATTTTTATAAAAATAGATGGATTGGATATCATTTGGTCTTAGAGCAGTGGGAATATCATTTCTATATTTAGAAAAACTTCTATTGAAATCACTTACTGATTCATTTTCCTTCTTTTTCATTGTTGTCAGATATGTTAACAATGACTATTCTTTTTTTCTTTCACTAAATTGCTTTAAAAATATAGTCTCCATTTTGGCAAAATTAACAATGTCATTATTATGAAGAGTATTAAACCATTCTCTAGAATATTTATCTAGAGTTTGTAAAAAAAATATCAACACCACATCTTCATGTTCTACCTCTAGAAAATCTAAGGCATACAAGAAGCTTTTGATGTGATCTTCTCCAATAACTGCATTGTTTCCTTGAAACTTAGGCAAATATTTGTGTGCTTTACTAGGGAGATCATGTAAAAGAGTTGGTAATTGAAAAGTTCTATATCTATTGGTCCTCCATAACTTAACCGTTGGTGGATTATCCATATTAAGTATAGGAGGTACTTGAATTACAGTGGGAGGTGTGTTAGTAATTCCATTGGGAATAGTGGGAGGTGTTTCAAATAAACTTCCTAATGTAACAATATTAGAGTGAAAATTTTTTGGATATGAATAAGAAGAGTTAGTTCTGAAAAATACCTCTGGATCTGAGAGTTCAAGATATAGCTTCTGAGCGGTTCTTCTCATTCGCACCAAAAAGTTCTTCCCCTTTTAATTTTTATTAAATTTTTGGATTTATCCAGTTAGAGTTGCTATCACAATGTGTGCAGAAGGAATTAATGTCTGGTTGAGATTGATCAACTTAAAATACTCTTGTTCACTCAGGGTATAAACTTTTTCAAGAATTAGAAAATTAAGAAAACAATATAACTGAACGTTCTTGAAAAAAGGAAAATTGAAAACTACATGCATAGAAGGAAAAAAAAATTGATATTCTGATTCCTTCTTTAAGCTAACTATTGTCAATAAATATTTATAGGTAGGTTTCAAACTGTAATGAAAATTACACATTCAATATCCGAAAATGGTGACAAAAAATTGTTGGTGCTTTTTCCTGCATCCGTAGAATGAGCTATCATGCTACAAGAAAACCTACTGCCAATGAGCTATTACAGGCTTTGGTCAACCTACCTCTTTAACTTAGGAATGAAGTTATTTTAATATTTTCTAGAAAAACCAAGTATGGTAAGGATACCCTTGAGGTGAGCTTAAATTCTTTAAGTTCATGCTCCTCCAGATTTATGGTGATGGATTAACAATCATAAAATTTGACCGAGCTAAAATGATAACATTTCTATTATGCCTTATGTATGACCGGTGTTTTAATCCTTTGGGCTATTGTAGAAATATTTAACATTTCAATGAAAGCAAAAAGGAGAAAAGAAAGAATTGGTGTAATTACATACATTCGAATATTATAATAAACATATTAATTGAAAAATGAAAAGAAGCATTTATTATGCATTCAAATAATGTAACCCATAACAAAGACACACACAAAGCTAAACAAAGAAATATAATAGGAAAGAAGCCCAAAATTGTATTAATATTTGAATGATATTACATGAAGAGTTGGCATGGAATCACCATTTAACTCTTAGAAAGATTAATACAATAAAGATCCTCATTCGAATATCATAACAAGGACCTTTCACTCTTTCGTTGGAATATTGCAATAGTCGAGTCTCTAGAACTATGGCTCAATAATATGGAAATATTCTCAACTTCTTGGGAAATTTCGTATCAAACTCACATAGCAATGGGAGGAATGAGAAGATGAAAAAGGAGAAAGAAAACAAAGGAGATACAATAGAAAAGAATGGACACTCGAGTATACCTCTTAGAAAAAATATGCTATGTCAAAGTTTGATCATTATTCTGGCTGTAGACGTCCTTCTTATAGTCATAGTACCTCTACAACTACTTGAACTACCTTTATCTAGACCATCCACTTGGTTTCATCTCATGCCTTGTCATCGATCGGGTGTTGTACAGTCTATTATCTAAATACCTTAAAAGTATTAGCAAAATTTGGTTGAAACTCGACCTAATTTTTGCCACCTCTTATTTTATCTTGCCATCCCATTATTTGTTGGTGAATCATCCTATCGCATTTTATTTCTCTATTTGATGGATTTGTGTAATATGAATACCAAAACTAGTAGGGGAGTTTGTATTCGTGCAATATTTTAATTGGCCTTGAGTAATTTTAATCATAGTCGATCTTGAAGTTAATGATCTTTATATGCATGTGCCATCAGTCGATCGACATGTGTCATTCGGTACTTATGTTGCATAGGCACTCATGATCAATGATCATGGTCTGATTAACAGGTTTGAAGTGTTCTTCCTTCGAACATTCAGTTCATCCTGACTGTGTGTTCTTGGCTACCTTGCTTTATCTAGTGGCTGAATGATTTAAGCTATGTTTTGCTCTACACGATGATTAGTTCAATAATATTCGACAAACTATAATGCATACAAATCAGAGGGTGGTAGTACTTTAAATCATACTATTTTTACCTTTGATTGGCTAGGTTGATCTCATATGTTGATCTTGTTCAGTTGAGGGTCCTTGGATGATGAGGATGCGTTCGACCATGGGTATTTAAGCGTCTTCCTTCTTCAGCAAAAAGATTTTAATGGTAGCACTTTTCTCCGAATTGTCAACTGATCTTTACTTTCATTTGACTAATAAAAGCTTTGCTTTGGTTGAAAAAAATATCTTCGATTTTGTTGAGCGACCGACCTTTGTTTATCGCTGAACAAAAGGAGAAATGTTGACTTTTGAATTTTTGACCCCCTTTTCATTATTTTCAGCCGACAACATGTTTATGTCGAGCGACACGATGTATTTTTGGTTAGTAGAGATTTCAACCGACTAGTTACCATGGTCGGCCAAAAAAGTTTATCTCTTTTGCAAACAATTGATCGTTGTTCTCCTTTTATCGACCGATGAAGTTTGATAGCAATTTTATTTTTATCGATCAAAAATACTTTTTACTTTTAACTATTGTTTTCTTCTCATCAGTCGAAAAAGGGTTTCAAACCACTTAACAACATAGTACTCAACCTTAGTAATTAAATTTACAACCTCACTCATTCCTTATGCAGACAATCCTATCCTATTCTAACCAACCTTCCAATTTCCCCCTACATCCTCCTCCTCCACCTTATAACTGGACACCCCTTTATGGACCATTTTCAAATATTTCAAAAGTTGTATGATGTAAAAGTGATTTTGATGGAGATCCATGAATAACTCACAACAGATTCTTAAATCTCATTCATTATAGTTGGAATTGATTTACAATAATGGCAGCAGTCTGCCATTTAAACTCCTTCACTCTAGAAGATAGTTATTTTCTTTCCTCTTACAACATCTTTCGCCCAGGAAGAATAACAGTCTAGACTGGTCCAGAATCGCCCTCTTGCCTTTATGTCTACAACTATGGCTCAGCAGTTCTTCGACCCTTGTGCATGCCTTCGCTCGCCCTTTTAAAATATTTGGCATGACTCTTCGTTTCCATTGTTTGACCCTTCGTTTCATTTCTCGTGCTTCTTCATTGTCTTCACCTTCAAACGCCTTTCTTTTCGATCCTTGATCCTTGTCTGCTTTCACTGCACCTCGGTGCCACGTGCCTTCAATGTTGCCACTGTAGGCTCTGTCCACCTGTCAACCATTGATGACGTTTGGTATGCCACCGCTCGGTAGATTCCTCTGTAATGGTCCTTGTAATCGCCTGCGCTTTCTTTTCTTTTGTTGGTTGTGAAAATGCGACATGTCGCGATATCGCAACATTTTCGGCTTCCCTGTCTTCCAGCCTTCTTCAAGTCATGAAAATGTGACATGTCACGATATCGTGACACTTTTAGCTTCTCTGCCTTCCTGCCCTGTTCGAGTCATGAAAATGCGACATGTCACGATATCACGACACTTTTGGCGTCTCGGCCTTCATGCCCTGTTCAAGTCACGAAAATGCGACATGTTGCGATATCGTGACACTTTTGGCTTCTCGGCCTTCCTACCCAATTCGAGTCGTAAAAATGCGACATATCGCGATATTGCAACACTTTTCTCTCTTGCACCTCCCATTGTCTTTTGGTCACAAAAATGCGACATGTCGCGATATCGTGACACTTTTTCTCCTTTGCGCTTTCTCTTGTCCTTGGGTTGCGAAAATGTGACATGTCACGATATCGCGACATCTTTCCTTTTCGGGTCTTCTTTCTCCTTTTCGGTCGCAAAATCGTGACATGTCGCGATACGCTACATTTTTCCCTTCTGCCTTCTCCTCGCCTCTAGGGTCATGAAATCATGACATGTCACGAAATCACGACAGTTTCCTTCCTTGCTTCCTTTTTGCGTCTTTGGTCACGAAATCGTGACATGTCGTGAAATCACAACATTTTCCTTCCTTGCCTCCTTTCTGCTTCTTCGGTCGTGAAATCGTGACATGTCACAAAATTGTGACATTTTCCTTCCTTGCCTCCTTTCTGCTTCTTCGATCACAAAATCGTGACATGTCACGAAATCATGACATTTTCCTTCCTTGCCTCCTTGCTGCTTCTTCGATCGTGATTTCGTGACATGTCACGAAATTGCAACATTTTCTCCTCTATGCCTTTCCTATCTTCCTTCGGTCGTGATTTCGTGACATGTTGCGAAATCATGAAATTTTTGCTCCATGCCTCCTCTCACCTTCCTGAGTCATGAAAACGTGACATGTCACGATATCGCGACACTTTTCTCTGTCGCGATATCGCAACATCAAGGCAAACACTTAGAAAAAAAAAAATTGTCGATGCAAGATTGCTCTGCTACCACCGGATGCTCCTACATCAGACACCCGGGGTGGATTGAGAAGTGTCCTTTACTTCTGTACTATTGGAGGAAGACCCAGGCGATGACCTCTATTTTGGACAACCAAGTTGCATCTTCAATAGGTCTGCCCTTCCATTTGACCAGATATTTAGAATACTGCCTGTTCCTGGTACTTCTGCCTCCTCGAGTGTCTAGTATTTCCTTGATCTCGTCTACTGCTAAAGTAGATGTTGGAATACTCCATAATTTTGTACTTGGTGTCCTGCTACTACCTCCTTCATGATGCTCTACCAAATTTGCAATGTTAAAAATAGGTGATATGTTAAGGCTACTTGGCAATTCTACTTCATACGCATTGCCTGAATCCCATTTTCCCATAATTTGACATGGTCCAAACTTCTTCATCTTCAGCTTGTTATAGGTTTTAGCAGGAAACCTCTCTTTTCTCAAATGAGCCATGACTTCATCACCCATTGCAAATTCCTTCAACCGTCGCTTTTGGTCTGCCTTTGTCTTATATTGGTTGTTCATGTTAGTAATGTGCTTCTTCACTTCTTCATGCACACTCTTCAGATTCTCTGCAAAGTCCTCAGCCTCGGCACTGCACCTTTCCCCTGTATCCATCTTCCTCAACTTAGAAGCACTCCTTGGACTACTCGCATATATTATCTGGAATGGAGATTTGTTAGTACTCCTATTGACAGAATTGTTGTATTCAAATTTTGTCTATGGCAAAACCAAATCCCATCCTGTGGGCTTATCTCCTATCAAGAATCTCAATAGATTTCCTAGACTCTTATTCACCACCTCCATTTGGCCATCAGTCTGTGGGTGGTATGCAAAACTGAATTTCAAATCTATCCTCAGTTTCTTCCACAAAGTCCTCCAGAAATGCCCAAAAAACTTGGTATCTTTGTCAAAAATGATACTCTTTGGTAGGCCATGAAGTCGTACCACCTCTTTGAAAAATAAACCTGTAGTGTGAATTACATCACTAGTTTTCTGGCAGGGGATAAAATGTGCCATATTCAAAAACCTGTCAACCACCACAAATATGGAATCATTTCCCCATTGCATCCTTGGTAGACCAAGAATGAAATCCATACTGACGTCCTCCCATGGTCTCTTTGGCACAGGTAATGGCTGATATAATCCAGTGTTCTGGCTCACACCTTTCGCCATCTAGCATACTCCACAACTTTGTACAAACTTCTTCACCTATTGCTGCAGTTGCGGCCAATAGTAGTTCTTACTAACCAGGGCAATGGTCTTGTCTTGACCAAAATTTTTAGCCAACCCTCCACTGTGTTTCTCCTTGACTAGATTCTCCCTCATTGAACTCCTTGGAATGCATAATTGACTTCCTCTAAACAACATTCCATCTTGGATTAGAAAATCCAACCATTTGGTCTTGTCCAAAGTGACAGGTGCCAAGAAAGCCTTCTAGGCTTCTGCAAAATTAGGATCCTCAGGGTACAAACCCTTCAGTTCATCAAATCCTACCACTTCCACCTGTTAGCGTACTTAATAGCTGTTATACTATTTTGTCTATTTCATTATTTGGATGACTGTTACAACTCCGTAACAGTCCTGTAACAGAGTTTGTTCCGGTGACTATTCCCGGATATTGTACCTTATATATTTTGCATTACTGAATAATACAGATGTTCCTGATTTTCACATGGCATCAGAGCCGGATTACTGGGAGAAGGTGGAGGCGGACGACAATTTTGCTGTGCATTTTTTCTGAACGCAATTTTGTTCGAGCTGTGCGGGAATTTTTTTTTAAAGTTTTTTTTCCTGCGATGGGATAATCACGCCACCACGTGATCAAGAAAAAAAGAAAAAAAAAATCGTTCGCGCCATCCGGACGCCGCAGCAGTCGAGCCGGGACGTCGCTACTACCGATGCAGGCCAGACGCAGCCTGCAGACGACATAGGCCTATAGCAGACGTCGCCTGCAGCAGACGTCGTGTCTGAAGTGGACGTAGGCTGCAGACGACGCAGGACTATAGCAGATGTTGCGTCCGAAGCGGACGTAGCCTGCAGACGACGCTGCGTCCGAAGCGGACGCAGTCTGCAGATCCTGCAGACGTAGCGTCCGAAGGGGACGTCACATCCTAGCGAGAGGAGGGGGACGTGCACCGACGGGAAATTTAAATCCCCACCCGTGTGGGAATTTACGAGGGCGCGCACCCCGGGACCCCCCCGCCGCTGGGTATAAACACCCCCCCTTCTTCGCGCGTAGCGATTCAGCCGCGCGCGCCTCTTCCCCCCCGTGTTTTTTTTTGTTTCAAATTTTTGTTTTAAAAAAAAAAAAAAAAAAAGAGGGATGAAACGAAATTTTTTTTCCTGTCCCCCCGCGCAACGCGATCCGGCGTGCGCTCCCAACCCACCACGGGGCTGCTAGAAAGGTGCGAGGGAACAAGCAGCGGGGACTGCATTTTTTTTTTTAAACGCGACAGGAGCAGAGGAGGCTCGGGAAGCGGGAAGCAGCCACAGAGGACGGGATAAAGTTGAGGGGCTCAACTGATCCTTCCGGATCAGCCCGCTGGCTCACGTGGTCGTGAGCCGTGCGGTAAGGCTCAGGGAGCCTGCAGGTCGGGGGTTCAAATCCCACCGACTCCCCCCTAAGGTATAATTTTTTTGCAAAGTTAATTTTTTTAATTATTATTTTTTTTAATTAAAATTTTTTAATTTTAATTTTTTAATATAGTTTTTTAACTTTATAAATTAAAATTTTAATTTTAATTTATTTTTTATAAGTTTAAAAACTATATAAATTAAAATTATTTATTTTAATTTTAAATTTATAATAATTATTAAAATGCTTTGTTAAAGAACGCTTTTTAAGGGGGGATATTTTTTTTCAAAAAATCAAAGGGGGATAGTGAGTAATTTTTCGAAAAATAGCAATTTGGCATTGTAAAAGGTGCATTTTCGGCTGTGACCGACACCTTGTGGGTTATTCTTGTGGGCAATTTTTTTTGTTGTATGTTGCATATTTCATTTTTGCACTATAACATTAAAAATTAAAATCAAAACACTCCCTAAGTCCCCGGAATATAAAACCCATCCGTGCAATTTTATTGCACTGCAGCGTTCGGTATTTGTGATACCTCTAGCCAGCACTTACAGGTAAAGCTGTCGTGATTTTGCTACTGTATCCGCCGCCTAATATAGCTGCTACAACGACGTCTGAGCTTGTTCTCTATAAATCGTCGGGGAGGAATAAGTACGCCATTTTTGCATTTTTTTACTCCATCCACTACCCTTTATCGCACTTGTGTTTAGGCGTAAATCCTGACGAAGATTCTTCAAAGTGTATAAGGGAAGTTACGCCCCATGCATGAGAAGAATCTTCTATGGTAGGTGCCATCAACAAGGTGATTCCCTTTCAGTACCGCTTATGTTCCACGTATCGTATGATCTCTAAAACTCACCTATAGTCTCCCTCACGTAAGGGCGGGTGATTTTTTGTTGATCTTTCTAAATACCTATAGTTTCCCTCATGTAAGGGCAGGTATTTTGTACGGTATATTGGCCTAGAAAAAGGTATATCGAAAGGGGGACCAATTGGTGATATAAGGAACCTTCACTATGGTCGTTGTTGCAAAATTGATGACTGATCCGCATCAGTTATTGAAAGGTCCAAATTATACACCATGGAAACATAAGATGAAGGCAATCCTCCAAATGGAAGATTTGTGGGATATTGTTACTGGAGTAGCAACCAGGCCTTCACCAACAGCAGGATCCACAGGTCCTTCAGCAGATCAGATAGCTTTTGACAAGAAAGATAGTAGAGCAAAGGTGCTCATTTTGTTTGCTATTTCAAATGAAGTGCAACCTCATATAGCTGACAAAGCAAGTGGTAAAGAGGCATGGGATGCCATTAGAACCATCTATGAGGGGAAGAATGAATCCACCATTCTTCATCTTCAACAACAACTTCATAACCTGAGTTTGAGACAGGGTGAAACAGTTGAACTTTTTCTGTGTAGAGTGTCTGAGTTGAAAGAGAAATTGAGTTCTCTGGGAGATACTATGGATGAAAAGCTTCTCATTTCACTTGTGATGAGAGCTTTACCTTCTTCATTTGATATTTTGATAACCTCCATCCAGGTGTCTCAACGACAAATTACCTACATCGAGTTGGTCAATCTGCTTCAACAACAGGAGGCATGCCAACTTCACAAGGATGATTCTTCCAATACAGCCCTATACACCAACAGGCAGGGTTCTAGGAAGAAAGGTAATGGGCAAAAAGGAGGCAACTTTCAGAAAGGAGGAAATTCTCAACAGGATACGAAATGAAAAGGCAAACAACCTCAACAGAAGAAGATTTGGTGCAAGATCTGTGAGAAAGACAACCATGACACTAACAGGTGTTGGCATAAGAACAAGCAAAAAGGCCAAAACAAACCACAAAATAAAAACAAGCAACCCCAGGTGAATGTTCGTCGTTGAAGAATCTGACTCAGATTCTGAATGGGCACACAAGGTGCTCATGACTACCACAGATTCCACACAAAGGGATCCTGTTTGGTATGTCGATTCCGGAGCTATCAAACATATGATCGGCGACGGATCGTGGTTTGAATCATTTGTGGCCAAAGAGGGCAAACCTGTCACCATTGCCGATGATAAAACCTACAGGGGTTCAGGGAGAGGGTAGAGTTTCAGTCACTCTTCCTGATGGCAAGTGTCAGATTGACAAAGTCCTCTATGTTCCGGGATTGGCCAACAATTTGTTGTCAGTGACACAAATCCTGGACAGAAATATGGTTGTCAACTTTCGTGTTGAGAATGGAAAGAAGTGTTGTACCATTACCAAGAAGGGTAAGCAGATTGCAACAGCTTCATATAAGCACGACTTATTTGCACTAGATGCTATCTCTACTCCACATGTTGCCATGACTGTCTCTACCAAGGAGGCAACTTCCCTATGGCACAAGAGATATGGGCATCTTAGTTTTGGCTACTTACTTGAGCTCAGCAAGTATGAAATGGTAAAGGGTCTTCCTTCCCTTTCTGCCACATTGCCAGTGTGCTCGACCGCTAGCAGGAAAGCAGCATAGAGTACCATTTGAGAAGAGCTCTACAAGAGCATGAAAACCTCTGGAGTTAATTCATACCGATCTGTGCGGTCCTTTCACACCTCACAGTTGTGGAGGGAAGAGGTACTTTCAGTTATTCGTAGATGACTACTCATGAAAGATGTGGGTTTTCTTTCTCCAACTGAAATCTAAAGCTTTCGCATTCTTCCAGCAGTTCAAGAAATCCGTTGAGAAGGAGTCAGGAGCTTCTATTAAAACCCTCCGCTCAGATCGAGGGGGAGAGTTTACCTCTAATGAATTTTCTGCATTCCTAGATAAGCATGGGATCAAGAGACAGTTAACAACTGCCTATACTCCTCAGCAAAATGGAGTTGTTGAGAGAAGGAACCGTTCCATCATGGAAATGGTTCGTTGTATGCTCACGGGAGCTACTCTTGGGCAACAATATTGGGCGAAAGCCGTCACCACTGCAGCTGTATCTGTTGAATAGGGCACCCACAAAGGCCCTAAAAGGAATGACTCCACAGGAAGCATGGAGTGGTCGAAAACCCTCCATATCTCATCTACGTATTTTCGGGTGTCAAGCTTTCATGCACATACCGAAAGAGAAAAGGAAGAAGTTAGATGAGAAAACACTGAGATGTATTTTTCTTGGTTATTCTGAGCACTCTAAAGGATATCGTTTGATAGATCCTTTGACCAAGAAAATTCATATCAGCAGAGATGTTGTCTTTGATGAAGCTTTCACATCACAGAGCACATCTAATGTACACCAAGATATTGTGGAAACTAAGGAAGAGAATATTCCTTCGTCAACACAGACAGGAGGTCCTTCTACATCTTCTTCACCACCACCGAAGAAGAATCCTAAATGGTGTACAAATACAATCAGAGATGCAAATTTATCCACTCCTCCCAATTTGAATTTGGATAGACCTCGTACACGCAGTATGGCTCAAAAGGAAAGAGAAGCCAAAGAAACTGGTGAGGTTGATGATCTTTGTCAATCTTTTGAGGAACTTTCTGTGACTCCAAGTATAGAAGTAGAGGATATGGATATTGATGATGATAGGGCATTCATGTCTACCATAGATAGTCTTGAACCTGCATCAGTGCAAGATGCTCTCAGTGAGCCTCAGTGGAAGGCCGCTATGAATACAGAGTATGAGTCTCTGATGAAAAATATAACTTCGAAGCTTGTTGATCTGCCGCATGGAAAGAAACCTATTGGCTGCAAATGGTTATATAAAGTCAAGTACAAGGCAGATGGAACAATTGATAAGCATAAGGCCCGTCTTGTTGCAAAGGGCTATGCTCAAAAGGAAGGCATCGACTATGAGGAAAATTTTGCACCTACTGCTCGGATGACCATAATTCGGGTTATGTGTGCTATGGCAGCACAATATGGGTGGAAAGTTCACCAGATGGATGTCAAAAGTGCATTTCTAAATGGTGATCTCCAAGAAGAAGTCTATATGACTCAGCCTGAAGGATTTGAAGTGGAAGGCCAACAGTAGAAAGTTTGCAAATTGGTCAAATCCTTGTATGGTCTGAAACAAGCTCCTCGAGCTTGGTATATAAAAATGGACAATCACCTTATGCAACATGGATTTAAGAGATGTCCGTCAGATGCAAACCTCTATTTCAAGAAACAGGGTTCTGAGATAGTGTTGCTTGTACTCTATGTGGATGATCTGCTCATTACAGGGAGTTCAAAAACTATGATCTCTACTGTCAAAAGAAACTTGTGCAAATATTTTGATATGACAGATCTCGAACTTCTCCATTACTTTCTTGGTCTGGAATTCATCCAGAAGGAGCACTCCATAAAAGTGTCTTAGAAAAAGTATGCCAAGACATTGCTGGAAAAATATCGCATGACTGACTGCAAGCCAATGGCAACTCGATGGAGAATGGACTTCAGTTATCATGATATGATGACTCACCTCAGGTAGATGGTACTCTCTATCGACAGTTGATTGGGAGTCTCATATATCTGACCAATACTAGGCCAGATCTCATATTTGCTGTCAACTATCTTTCGAGGTTCATGCAGGAGCCTAAGACCACTCATTGGAAAGCGACAAAATGTGTTCTTCACTATGTCCGTGGTACTATGGAATATGGCCCGGAATACAAGAGGAACAACAAATTCTTCTTGCAAGGATACACGGACTCCGACTATGCCGGATCATTTGATGATCGCAAGTCAACTTCTGGATACATTTTTCATCTGGGATCTGGTCCTGTCTCTTGGCATAGCAAGAAGCAATAGGTGGTTGTTATTTCATCAACAGAGGTAGAATATCGCATCGCACGTGAAGCTGTGTGCGAAGTGATATGGTTACGTCACATTCTGACAAGTATGGGCCATCCATAAAAATCTCCAATACACTTGTTTTGTGACAATCAGGGTGTTCTGAACCTTGTCAAGAATCCAGTACATCATGAAAGAACAAAGCACATTGACACACAATTTCATTTCATTCGAGATGAAGTTCCAAAGCACCGAATTTAGCTTCAACACATTCCCACCGATGCTCAAGTTGCAGAAATTTTCACTAAGGCACTTGGACGTGTCAAATTTGAATTGTTTCGCAGCTCACTTTGTATTGCAAAATAATGTAAGGGGATGTTAGTATAGCTTTAGTTATTACATTACCCAAATAATGTAATAAAGGGGGATGTTAGCGTACTTAATAGCTGTTATACTATTTTGTCTATTTCATTATTTGGATGACTGTTACAACTCCGTAACAGTCCTGTAACAGAGTTCGTTTTGATGACTATTCTCGGATATTGTACCTTATATATTTTGCATTGCTAAATAATACAGATGTTCTTGATTTTGACACCACCTTCATTTCTGTCAACAAACACTACCTTCTACTTAAGGCATCTGCAACTCTATTTGATTTTCCGCTCCTGTGCTTCAACACAAAGGTATAACTCTATAGGAACTCAACCCATTTCAGGTGCCTCTGATTTAGTTTCCCTTGGCTATTGATATACTGCAAGGCCTGATGATCAGTATATAGAACAAACTCTTTTGGCAGCAATTAATGCCACCACTTCTTTAGAGCCTGAACTATAGTATAAAACTCTTGATCATAAACTGAATACTTCTTCCTAGCATCATTGAGTTTCTCACTAAAGTAAGCAACAAGTTTACCTTCTTGACTCAAAATAGCTCCTATGGCACTACCACTAGCATCACAATCTACTTGGAATACCTTATTAAAATTTGGAAGTGCCAAAACAGGTTGCTCTATAACCTTCTTCTTCATCATACCAAAACTCCTATCTACTCCTAAGGTCCACTTGAATTCTTTCTTATCCCCTCTCATTGTTTCTGTAAGGGGTGCACAAATACTGTTGAAATTTCTAATGAATTTCCTGTAAAAACTTGCTAGACCATGGAATGATCTTACCTCAGTCGTGCTTCTCAAAGTAGGCAATTCAATGATAGCTCTCACCTTTTCTGGGTCTATTTTTAGACCTTCGGCTGAGATTACAAATCTGAGGTACACTAACTCTTTCTTTACAAAATTACACTTCTTCATATTTATTAACAATTACTCCTCTCGCAGCTTCTCAAAAACCCTTATGACTTGCATCAGATGCTCTTCCAAGGTTTTGCTAAATATTAAAATATCATCCAAATAGACAATGATGAATTTGCCTAAAAATTCTTTCAATACCTCATTCATCAACCGCATGAATGTGCTTGGTGCATTGGCTAGCCCAAATGGCATGACCAACCATTCATACAAACCTTCTCTGGTATTGAATGTTGTCTTCTATTCATCTCCTCTGACACGAATCTGATGATAACCACTCTTCAGATCAATCTTTGTGAAGTACTTGGCTCCACTCAAACAGTCCATAATGTCATCCATCCTTGGTAATGGAAATCTGTACTTTATGGTGATCTTGTTAATGGCTCGAGAGTCTGTACACATTCTCCATCTCCATATTTCTTTGGTGCTAGTACTGTAGGTACTGCACATGGACTCAAGCTCTCCCAAATTAGACCCTTTTTTAGCAGCTCCTGGACTTGCCAGTTTAGTTATTTAGTTTTTGTAGGAGTCATTCTATGTGTTGCCTTATTAGGTAAACTATATCCTGGTACCAAATCTATATGGTGACTGATCTTCCTCACTGGTCGTAAACCTTCAGGCACATTATCAGATACAATGTCTGGAAATTCTTCTAATAGTCCTAAGACTTCTACAAGGGTATCCTTGCATTCTTCCTTCCTAACTCTAGGAATTAATGCATAGCACATATGCTCATGCTTTAAACTATTCAAAAATCTTTCCCCTTCAACTAAACAGATTCTAGCGCTGCTACATACCTTTTCACCTGCCTCCTACAAGGACTTCAGCTTATGGTGCACTCCATTCTTTGTCACTGAGTAAGTTTTGGTGCGACCATCATGCACTGCACACCGATCAAACTACCATGGCCTTTCCAACAGCAAATGGCAAGCATCCATAGGTAGGATGTCACACAGGACCTCATCACAGTACTTCCCAATATTAAATTTCATCGAGCATTGCTCACTTACCAAGTCCCTATGGTCCTTTTGTAACCATGTAATCTGATATGGATGCGGGTGTACCCTTCTATTTAACTGTAACTTGGTAACCATTTCTTTTGAGACCAAGTTATCAGTACTACCATTATCTATAATAATGTTATAGACCTTACTCGAGCTTTTGTACCTTGTGCGGAATAGGCTCCTTCTCTGGTCTGATCCTTTCTCCTCATTCAACAGGGTCCTCCTTGTAACCATAAATTCTCCTCCCTCTGCCTCCTCAGAATGTTCTGATTCAGCACCTTCATCAGCTATAGTAGCTCTGGTAGGACCCTCAGGTCTCTCATTTGTCCCTTATCAATGTTGTGGACACTTGTATGCTCGATGTCCTTCTTTGCCACAGTGGAAAAAGGTTCCATGAAATCCTCCCCTTCCAAATCCATGTCCAGATCTACCTCTCCCCCTTGGATAACCATTGTTCTGATTACGGGGTTGGTAGGTGTTCCTATCTTCCTAATCCTGGGTATTACTGGTTTCACCAGCATTCTTCTGATCCTTATATATTTCTCCACTGGTCCTTCCACCAGTTCTTCCCCCACAACCTCTTCCTCTTTGCTTTCCCTCAAACCATCTGTTCAGCTTCTCTTCGACTTTGAGGGCAAATTGGTAAGCATCCTCAATGGTGTTCATTCTAACCAGAATCAACTATTCTTGAATACTGGTCCTCAACCCATTGATGTAACGGGCCACCTTCTCCCTATTAGCCTCTGCATGGCTAGTTCTGATTGAGATCAGGTAGAACTCCTCTGTATATTCTTTGACAAATCTGTTTGACTATCTCAAACTCTGCATTCTTCTCAACAGGTCCAATTCGTAATCTACAGGAATAAACTGTCTCTTCAACTTCTCTACCATTCGATCCCATCTAGTTATCTTTTCCTTTCCTCTATTTTTTTCTAGCTACACTTCTTTCCACCATATGCAAGCATGGACTTTCAACTTTGTTTTTGCAAACTTGATTCGATCTGGATCTACAACCTCCTCATACTCAAAATATTCCTCCATATCATTGATCTAGTCAATTAACTCCTATGAATTGAGACTCTTAGAATACGTGGAGACCTCAAACTTCACCTTCTTCTCGATCTGAGATATGGCCTTAATTAATCTGGCTTTTGTAGGATCCGTTGCTTCTTCTTCAATCGATGGATCATCAACCTCCCAAGCTTCCTCTTTACTATGTTCTTCTCTCCTTAGTTCAACCCCTCTTCGTAATTCCTCTTGTCGGGCTTGCACTTGCCTCTGCAAAGCTCTGAAATCTTCTTCAGGTACCACATTCCTTCCACCACCATGGTTTCTTCATGGAGGTATTCTTCCTCACTCTCTCACAATCCTTCCATAGATCCTGGTGCAAACTACCTCACTTTTGACGATCTTCTCACACACTCAGGAACTCCCACTCCGATACCACTTGATGGAGATCCACAAATAACTCACAACAGATTCTTAAATATCATTCATTACAGTTGGAATTGATTTACAATAATGGTAGCAGTCTACCATTTAAACTCCTTCACTCTGGAAGATAGTTATTTTCTTTCCTCTTACAGCATCTTCCGCCCAGGAAGAATAACAGTCTAGACTGGTCCAGAATCGCCCTCTTGCCTTTACGTCTGCAACTATGGCTCAGTAGTTCTTTGACCCTTGTGTATGCCTTCACTTGCCCTTTTAAAATATTTGGCATGACTCTTCATTTCCCTTGTCTGACCCTTCATTTCATTTCCCGTGCCTCTTCATTGTCTTCACCTTCAAATGCCTTTCTTTCTAATCCTTGATCCTTGTCTGCTTTCACTGCACCTCGGTGCCACATGCCTTCAATGTTGCCACTGTAGGCTCTGTACACCTGTCAACCATTGATGATGTTCGGTATGCCATCGCTCGGTAGATTCCTCTGTAACGGTCCTTGTAATCGTCTGTGCTTTCTTTTCTTTCGTTGGTCGCAAAAATGCGACATGTGATATCGCGACATTTTTGGCTTCCCTGTCTTCTAGCCTTCTTTGAGTCACAAAAATGCGACATGTCGCGATATCGCAACACTTTTGGCTTATCTGCCTTCCTGACCTGTTCGAGTCATGGAAATGTGACATGTTGCGATATTGTGACACTTTTGGCTTCTCGGCCTTCCTACCCTATTCGAGTCGCAAAAATGCGACATGTCGCGATATCACGACACTTTTGGCTTCTCGGCCTTCCTGCCCAATTTGAGTAGCGAAAATGTGACATGTCGTGATATCACGACACTTTTCTTTCTTGCACCTCCCATTATCTTCTGGTTGCAAAACTGTGACATGTCATGATATCATGACACTTTTTCTCCTTTGCGCTTTCTCTTGTCCTTGGGTCACGAAAATGCGACATGTTGCGATATTGCGACATCTTTCCCTTTTGGGTCTTCTTTATCCTTTTCGGTTGTGAAATCATGACAAGTCACGATATCATGACATCTTTCCCTTCTGCCTTCTCCTCACCTCTAGGGTCATGAAATTGAGACATGTCACGAAATTGCAACAGTTTCCTTCCTTGCTTCCTTTTTGCGTCCTTGGTCGTGAAATCATGACATGTCATGAAATCATGACATTTTCCTTCCTTGCCTCCTTTCTGCTTCTTCGGTCGCAAAATCGTGACATGTCATGAAATCATGACATTTTCCTTCATTGCCTCCTTTCTGCTTCTTCGGTCACGAAATCGTGACATGTCACGAAATCGCAACATTTTCCTTCCTTGTCTCCTTGCTGCTTCTTCGGTCGCGATTTTGTGACATGTCGCAAAATCGTGACATTTTCTCCTCTATGCCTTTCCTGTCTTCCTTTGGTTGTGATTTCATGACATGTCACGAAATCGTGATATTTTTACTCCATGCCTCCTCTCACCTTCCTGAGTCACGAAAATGTGACATGTCATGATATCGTGACACTTTTCTCTATCGTGATATCGCGACATCAAGGCAAACACTTAGAAAAAAAAATTTGTCGATGCAAGATTGCTCTGCTACCACCGAATTCTCTTGCATCAGATTTCCTTGCCTAAAATTTATCCAAAGGACCCCAATAGAGAGAATCCCAAGTGGTATAAGGAACATTAATATTGTATCTACCATCATCAAAGAGGTCATCACATTAATTACTATCGATATCTAAATAATTCGAAACAAAATTTGATTGATCAAGGGGAGGTAACAGTAGATAACCCCTTAGACCCTCCAACCAAAACCTTTGCATCTATCAGAATATATTAACCCAACATGGGATGCAACAACAAAAAGCAATTATCGTAACATTTTCAATCACACCTTAATAAATTAACCATATTAATAACATCCCATCCCACCAAGGTTTCATGGGTATGATTAACATTGTTACCAAAATTCAATGATATCCAAGTTACCCATCCCAACAACGTGACCCTCCAATTATTCCCTCATTAATGACTACTCCTCCCATGCAAGGAGATCCTTCTTCCTAGTCTGTTATCAATTATAGAGTCACTTTAACCATAGTCTAAGGATAGCACTAGCTAATCTATTGATCTATGACCTTATTCAATAAGTTCCCCATCATTGAGGATTTGAATGACATATTACGATCTATCAATCTAAAAACATAGGATCCAAATACCTTTTCTATATTTTTAGGTAGCATGACGACCTACATGTCATCCTCTATCATATTATATGATAATGAGATAAAGTATCTTGAGGGAATAGGGCTTGATCCCCCTATGCATATCATTGCATGCATTGAAGGTATGATGTTTAAGCACATCTTCATAGATATTGGCTCTTCTATCAACCTTATCTTCGTTGTCACCTTACAACACCTCAATATTCCATCTAGCCATATTGCTACCCCTAACCATCACCTTGTGGTCCTTCAATGACACTTTATTCTTAACTCTTGGTACAATCATCATTCTTATTTAGGTCGACATAAAAACCATACCCACTCTTTGCCATATAATTGTAGGTGATATATTTTTCTTCTAGGGTGACCATGGATCAGGGAAATGCATCATTTGAAATATGTTCATGAGGAACATGTGCTTTGCATCCCCACTGATGATGAACCTTTCAAGTATTGTAACATTATCACTCTTCTACAAGGTCTCACTCTCTCATCTATCCATATTGCCCCTGCCAGTGTGCAACTCATTCACCCTATCCAACCAACACCCTCACACAAGGTTATGCACAATGGTGAATATTCATAGATTCTGTGAATATTAGGATTTCCAAAATTGGAAATTTGTGAATATGAGGACCCTCAACATCGGCCCATTCACCTAAAATTTTTAGGAATATTTTTTTTTTAAGGTCAATTTACCACAATATATATCCAAACATAAGCATATTTGTACTTTTTGGAAAGCTCATTTTGATCCTGATCTAATGGTGGCATTTTTATGAATTTATAAGGTAATTTAATAGGTTAAAATTTACCCCAAATATGACCTTACTTTATAGGGCTTCAAATACCCCAAATTTTGGTGTGAAGATGATTGATTTGATTTGCTTAGGATTCACCTTGATTTTGATTAGGATTTGCTATTTTATTACAAGTAAATTTTTTGTCAAACCCCTTATGCACAAACCTACCCTCACATATGGTCTCACAAGTCCCCATGGTAACTAACCATTCTCCTCCTATTTTTTGGCTTATCCTTCACCATAGACAACCAATTCTCTATGGTCCATCTTCTATCCCACTTCACCTAGCTATCCTCTCACTTCATTGGCATGACCTCCACTCATTCATTCTATTTTACCTCATCCTCCATATTTCTCTTAGTTTACCCCTAGTATTATAGTCCATGTTCATGCTTATTCACCTATTTATTACCTTCTTTCTAATCCTTCTCATGTTTCACCTTACCTACCTCCTATACCTTGAATGTCTAGTCCTTGTCCTCCCCTTATTTCATCTTCTAATTATACCTCACAATATCCTCTTGCTCAATCCATTCTATCACCTACTCAAGAGTTTCACTCTTGGGAAAAATAAATTCCTTAGTTGGATTTCTAACTTGTGAATCCCTCTCCATCCACTTCCTCCTCTACCAATGGATAAGTTATTGCATCTCCCCCACCACAAACCTCATCTTCCTCTTCCATTCCATCCTACCAATATGCTCCTTAATATTCTTTGACCAATCCATATTCCCATACAAATACAAAATTCTAGAGTTTCCCACCCAAAAAGCAAGCCAGGGGTCACCCCATGTGTCTGTACATTTGTCTAGTCCTAGTCTAGGGAAGTACATTCTACATAATGTAACTATATCCCCTTCTAAAATTGAATCCATAAAGGATTTTTGCCATCCTTGAGATGTTCCAATTACTATCATTGCTATTGTTCCCATTGGCTCCTAATACAACCATATTAATTTTGTATATAGGGGAATTGATACCTATTTTGAATAAAATGAATCTAAAGAGCTTGAGGTATTATTTTATAGGAACATTAATTACCCGTCTAACCCTTTCTTTGCCATTCAATATTTCTAGCACTTTCAATGGCAAGGATTTGGCCTTGGTAACTATGATTAGGTTCCATGATATATCATTGATCCCCCTACTAGTTACTTAAATATAAACCTAGAATGGGCAATCACAAGGTCTACACCACTTCTCTTCTCAAGGAATATTCCAATTGTCTCAACATTACTCTCAAGGAGGATGATTTAGATGAGTATATTAACCCTAAGTATATCTCAATACTCAAGAATATATCCCCATACTCTATGGTGGATATTCCTCCCACATTCTTCCAAATTTTCATGACCCAAGTCATTCCATCAGATACTTTGAGGATGAGGTTGATGAGAAATTTGACACCCTATCGATTACTTTTGATATCTTTGAATATGTGTTATCCTACATAATTCCCATCATAAATTATCATGATGATGTTCATGATTACCTTTACCTATTCCATATTTCATTCCCTATCCTTATAATGCTTCTCCTACAAGAGATTTCCACTGGTAAACCCATCCCACATCCCCTTCTCATCATGCCATAACGAAACTCATCTCAACACAATCATCATCTACCTATCCTTCAACAACTCCTCCCTCTTCCACAAGACCCCTCAATGCCAAATTCATCATCTAGCACACCTCTCCATCTATCCCATTATCCTCCCACTATCAACATGATCTCTATAGATCTTTTCACCTTGCTTTACTATGTGAATGATCATACCTGCTCTCTAAACATTGATTCAAATTCCATAAACTTCAAGCATATTCCTTCTTCTCCTTCTCTTGATTTACTCCCCATGATAAAATTGATCCACCAATCCAATATGTATCTTCCCCCTTCTCCTTATCATCCTTCTATTTTCCAAATTGAAGTCAATAATGACAAATAATTCTTTTCTAAGAATGTTGTAGATGATATTTATCTTATTCCCACCCTCACCCAACTAGAGGATGACTCCCATATACTTGTGGAAGAAACCATCAACATCAACCTCAGTTCTAACTTTACCAATCCTCGCATCATCCAACTTGGGAAAAACCTATCTTTTGAATAAAGAGAGTGCTTCACAACACTCCGATAAAGTATAATAATGTTATCATATGGTCCTATAATGACATGTCGAGCCTCAATCCCAACCTGGTGGTCCATAAACTTACCCTCGATAGTAATGCTAAGCTAATAAAACAAAAGCTAAGGAAGATGCATCCCACAATTGCATCAATGGTTAAAGAAGTGTTGCAAAAACTCTTAGACATGGGATTTATTCAAACCATTGACTATTTGGAGTGGGTATTCAGTATGGTACCCATAAAAAAAGATAAAAGAGAGGGTACACATATGCATAGACTTTTGAAATATAAATAAATAATTTCCAAAATTAAAATTTCTCCTTCCTAACTTCAACACTCTAGTTGACTTCATAAATGGTCATGAAATGCTCTTCCTCATGGATGATTTCTTAGGATAAAATCAAATATGAGTTAAAACTTACGATCAACATAAATCATATTTTACCACATCATGGGGGACATTTTTTTACAAGGTCATACCCTTTGGTCTAAAAAATATAGGCGCTACATATTATAATGCTATGACCTAAATTTTTCATGACTATATGTATGACATTGTGGAATATTACATGGATGATTTATTGGCTAAATACAACATGCATTATCATCATGTTAAAGTTTTAATGAAAGTCTTTGATTGGATTCTTGAACATACTATTATACTAACTCCTAAAAAATATGTCTTTGGTATTACCTTGTGCAAATTTCTAGGAATTGTCATCTCTTAAATGGTTATATAAGTGGACCTAAATAAAGTGAAGACCATTCTTGAAATGCTTCCCCCTCAAAATCTAAATAAATTGTATAGCTTACAAGATAAAATTCAATTGATTCATCATTTCATCGGACAACTATCAAATAAATGCAAGCCATTCAATAACATTTTGCAAAATAGGATCACCTTTAATTAGACCAAATAATTTCAAGATGCATTTGAGGCTATTAAGTAGTATCTCATATGCACCTTGGTGAACTATGAAACCTGATATGCCTATTTGGAGAAGTTGTGCCTAGTGGTAGTTTTTGCTACTAAGAAACTTCACCATTATATGCTTAACCATACTACTTATGTTAATGATTGGGATAAAACATTATGATACATGATGCGTAAATCCTACAATAACAACCAAGTTGTATGCTTTTAACAAAATTTGATCTTGAATTCATTAACGAAAAATCCATCAAAGATCAAGTCTTTGTAGGCCAAATTATGAAAGCTCCACTCGTTAATGATAAACCTCTTCTCATAAATATTCTTGATGACTCTATCTTCAATGTAATGAACTCAAAGAGTATGTCAAACCTAAAGACCAAGATGACTTTACATTGTATTTTGGTGGTTCCAAGTGTGAACAAGAGGGAGGCACTAGAGTTGTTTTCTTCACACCGCAAGGGGATCCCATTCCCTTTTCATTCAAACTTGAATTTTCATACATCAAAAACAATATCGAATATGAAACTCTCATCCTTGACCTCAAAACTATAATTTCTATGTTCATCAAAAAAATCAAAATCATTGGTGATTCCCTTCTCATTATTAACCAAGTGAATGGTATCTATCAATGTAAATGTCAAGTCTTGAAGGCTTACAAGAAAGTGGCAAAATCATTGTTTTTTCACTTTGAGTGGTATGACATTGAAGCCTCTCCAATGTCCATAAATCATGTTGCCAACACAATCACCTCTCTCAACTCCCTCACTCCGCAAAATCCGCATGACAAAGTTACCTATGTCCATTTCACCACTCTAAACCAATTGGATTTTTCTAGAAAGACCTCCCTAAATAAAATGGATGTCCATATTGTCCAAGAAGAGACCTATAATGCTTTGTTTTATCAATTCAAGGATTACCTTAAACTTGGTGTTCTTCCCCATGATTTACCTTATGCAAAGAAGTGAAATTTCAAGCAAAATTCACATGGTACACCCTCTTGGGGGATATCCTCTATCGTTGAAGTTATGATGGTATTATCCTTTGATGTCTTGAACCACATGAAGCCAACTGGATTATATCCACAACTCATTATGATACTTGTGGTCGCCATTGTAGTGGAATTTCCATCACAAAGCACATTTTGTGCATGGGTTATTATTGGCCCACCATGGAATGTGATTGTTGTGCATATGTCAATAAATATATCAAATGCTAAAATCTTGCTAATTTAACCCATGTTCCCTCACAATCCTTGCAACATATCAAGTCCTTGTGGCCCTTTTCACAATGGGATATCGACATCATGGATAAAATCTCCCTAAGTTCATTTGGAAAAAATACCTTCATCATCATGGCTACTAAATATTTCTCCAGGTGGGTTGAATTTGTTCCTCTTGTCAAAATGACTAATCCTAAAATTGTTGAATTCATATTGCATCATATCATTTGTCATTTTGGCACCCCATCCAAGATTATTTTTGACAATGGTACACCCTTAAAGAATAAGGAAGTTCAAGCATTGTGTGCCTAGTATCATATCTAGCATAGCTTCTTGACCTCATACTATCCTCAATATAACGGCCAATCCAAATCCACAAATAAAACCATTTATGTGATCTTGAGAAAGACAGTCAAGTAATCCCATAGATATTGGCATACCCAAATTTATTTAGCACTCTAGACTTATCGAATGAGCATTTGTACACCTACTAGGAAAACTCCATTCTCATTGGTTTATGGTGCTAAGGTCATCATACTCCTTAAACTTGAAATTATATATTTGTACATCTCTCCAAGAGTTCATTGATGATGACACTACATGCCAAGCCCATTTAGACCATTTTACCCTTCATGATGAGCATTGAATCAATGCTCTTTAGCATATTTACATTTATCAATATCATGTTAAGCATTCATATGATAACAAGGTCCATAAGCATAAATTTTAGGTAAGTGACCTTGTGCTAAAAGAGAATCATCACAACTCAAACCTCCTTAGCCACTTGTAGAACAAGTTCACTCCCAATTGGCTTGGCACTTAAATTATCAAACATAAGTTTGGTTATGGTGCCTACAATTTGGCCACTCTTGAAGGGATTGAGGAACCCAAACCTATTAATATCCTTCATATTTATTCTTTCTATGCATAATTGCATTCCATAGGTTTTTCCTTATTTCACATTCCTTATTAACATAAAAAAATAAACCAAAAGAACAAAATAAACTCCAACACCCATCAAATCACCACTTCTTCATCCCTTAATATTAATTTACTCATTCTTCTTCTCTCCTTGTTCCACCTTCTCCTTATCGTCTTTCTTCTCTTCCTCTTATCTCAACTCAAATAGTCTCCATGCCACTATTTTATGGTTACACAATGAAGCTACGTACCTATGTTGTACAGTTATTCATTGGAGACTACATACCTATAGTCGGTCCTTTTTACCCTAATTTTTTTTTCTTCTACCTCCTTCTTAGCCTCATATTTTTCATCTTTTTAAATATTCTTCTCACTTCCTCAATACTTTTCCTTTACTCACCCTTATTTTCCCCCTAATTTCCCTCCTCTTCTTCTCCTTTTATCCCATTCTTCCCATCCATATCTTCTCCTTCTTCAACCATTCCATATTGTCCTAGGTTGGGGGAGTATTGGTGTTGTTATGTCCATTAACTCCTCACCCAGTCACTATAAATTTTATTTTTTGAGGAATTGACAATCCTTCCAACTTAAATTTTATCACTTTTCATCTATTCATGTTGATGCCACTAATATTTCAAACTCATCTCTCATAATTTTTCACATTGCATTTGGCCACATAAAATGGTTACCTTTTGGATGCACAAATATGCATTGCCCAATCTTGATTGGCATAATTAGTCCATGATATTTACATTTTTTACATCATCCCCCTTTATATATATTATGTTTTATCTATCTCATGCCTCCTTTTCAATTGTCTAAATGTCTTGTTTTGTCTCATGCCATGTTGCCTTGTCCACCATGTTGCCCACAAATCTTTTGTCTAAAAAATAAACATGCACTAGTTGTCCCAATTGTTATGATGTCTTTTTCAAAAATCTTCTTAGTTTGCATAGAAATGGAAGATGTTTCTATCATTCAACCATACCTAGTGTTTCACTCAAGATTTTTCAAATATCATCATGTTCTATGGATATTTTTGGCCTCCCTTGGCTGACTTAAGTTCTTTCTTGCATATTTCACATATCACACTTTAATTAAATTTTGAGTTTAGGGGAGATGACTCCATGAGTAGTATTTTCATAAAGTGAAAATTTTCTCACTCATCCTATCATTCACATAATTCAAACCTAAGGATCCAAACACAAGTTTCAAAGAAAAAAAAAGTGAAAATATAACATAGATTCAAATATTGGTCCTCTTAGGTATTTTAGATGCCTCCACAAAGGCTATAGATGCTTGGATAGCAGTGGAGCTACACTAAAGTATTATGTAGATAATCCCCTTTGGTGCTAAAGACACCTTTTTTGCAGTGGAGTATACCCTTTGAGTGGTGACATGTCTATCACATTAACAATTTTATTTTATACAAACCTTTAAACACTCATAGATGAGCTAGATTATATTGGCTTGAGTCATAATTGGTTAGTCCAACCTTACTCAAGATAACAAATGAACCTCACTACACATACTTTGGTCCATGATTGGATTAATCATTTTTAGGATGGTCTAGATTTATATGGAATATTGATTAACCATAAGAAAAGTTTGATTGTCACCAATAGGGTGTTTGAGTTTTGTAAAATACTTCTCGGATCAAAAAAACCTAAGATATTTGGGTAACAAGCATTTTGGCTAGCCACCATCCACTGTACATATACCGGTTAGACACCATACACAATAGATATATCTTAAGTCTCAATTTATTTCATTGATCATTAGTCATTGTCCATTGTCTATCTAGTTAGAAAATTGGCCATTACATGTTATCTTATCAGCCATGTCCTAAGTCTTGTATTCATTATTGTTGGAAATTAAGCCAGTTAAAAGGAGTAAATTTTTTTTTTGCAATGGTAAGCTTTGGATCTTACCCTTTTACCTCCTTGGACGACAGTTGACTAGGTAGGTAGTTTGACTTGGACGGCAGTTGACTGGGTAGATTGGATGACATGGGCGATAAGGCAGACAACACCAAATTCCCTTTCTCCTTTCCTCCCTATTCTTCTTCTTTTCCTAACTTCTCCTATATTCCCTAAGGTTGTTTAATCAACCACTATTTAAACTTTGTAATTCTTATGTTTCCAAGGTTGAATATAATATTTCTACATTTTCCTATTGCTCCTAATTCTCACATGCCTACATCTGGTATCAGAGTTGAATTCAAAGAGGGCACTAGAATCGAGGTCGGTGGAGGAACCAGGCAGCATGAGCATTGAGGCAAGGTCAAGTGGGGCCTGTAGCACATAATTTGAGGTGAGGAAGGCCTGTGATTCATGAACCAAGGTGAGGTCTGGAGCAAGCATGCACAATAAGCACGTGAGGAGGAGCAAATTAGAAGAACCAATCGGAGAGCACCACATGGCGAGAGGAGAACAAGGCTGATGCAGACTAGATGACTCAAAACTGATGTAGACCAATTATGTGGTAGAAATACTGATTACATGGTAGGAGGACAAGCAACATGGCAACAGATGATAGGCTCAAAGGAAGAAATGTGGCGGGGAGTGATTGCTCGAGGAGGTAAAAGGGTGATCACTGATTTCCTGAAGGCAATCGAGTGAGTATTCGCTTGCTGAAGGTTTTGAACACCTTCATCACCCTCCGCATGGTTGATGTGGGACAAAAATCCCATTTTTTTAATTAAAGCACGACCGAGAGAAGTATAAGGAAGGCAAGCTTCCCTTGCCTTCTTGTCAAGCTGCATAGCTCGACTAGCTCATGGAGCCATCCATAAGGTGCCCACCTTCCTACAGGTCATGGGTTTGAAACCCACCAACAGTGAAATCTTGAATTTTTTTATTTTTTTTGAAATCAGATCCGAAACAGAATATACTTGTAATATTACCCTTGGGTTCTCATCGGTAGTGGTAGATGAGTTGGTTAGGATGAATTATTGCATGAAATAGGTCGCGGGTTTGATTCCTACAAAGGATAAATTTTTTATATAAAGTTTTTTTATATATTATTATTAAAATTAATTATATTATATTTAATATATTAACTATAATTGATTTTCTAAAGTTTTTTTAAAGCAATTATTTTTTAATCTATTAAATAGTAATATATATATTTTTTAATATATATCATATAAGAAAGAAAGACATTGTCTAAGAGATAATTATTGTAATCGAAGGATAAATTTTTCACTTGATTCAAGGAATCATAAACTATAGAAATTTTGTGTAATAAGCCTAAGAGGCTTAGTTTTTTTGTAAAAGAGACAAAAGATCCAAATTGACAAATTATAAAGAGGCATTGATGATAAGACCAAATGGTTGTTATCATGCCTTATGTGCAATTCTAGCAAGAGAAGGTGCAAAGAGGTTTTATTAAAAAGTAATAGGTTATGGGCTCAACATTGTGTTTAGCCAACTTCAAAATGCAGTGATAGCACATCGATAGCACATCAAAGGCATCTTGACTTAGGGTACGAGGTAGAATTTGAATACAACTCATTAAGGAGTCAATTTTAACAATCGAAATCCTTACAAGCTGCACCACAAGAATCAGAGTATACACACTACAGTATTTTAGTGGAAATATTAGAACCAGAGTCACCAAAAATAATATTGATAATTGACGATGAAGAAGAAGTAGCAGATAATTTTATGAATCAATAGATAGCATGCCCACATCAAGAGTAATAAATAGTGAATGATAGAGTCGAACAAGTTGGATTTGACTTAATTTTGTAATCTCTTATTTCTTCCTTCTTCTTCTTTCCTTCTTTCAAACAGCAAAGTACTTTATTGTAACCATGAAATAAAGAGAGTTTTTTGGTAACTATGGCCTCACACAATAGCTTACTTATACCAAAATTTAATTGTTATGACTATGAGTATTGGTCTATAAATATGAATACCTTGCTCATAGGAAGAGGTTTGTGGGACATAATAGAAGAGGGCTACACAGAACCCTCATACTGGACAACACTAAGTACCGTAGACAAGAAAACACAAAAAAAAGAGAAAAAGAGCAACTCTTCTACTCTTTCTCATCTCCAAGCTGCATTGGAGAAAATCTTATTCCTTTGAATCATCACTTGTACAACTACACAAGCTGCATGGAAAGCATTTAGTGATGGATTCCAGGGTGATAATCAAGTGAAGCAGGTAAGGCTTCAAACACTAAAGAGATATTTTGAAAATCTCTGAATGAAAGATGATGAAAAAGTTGGTGATTATTGTGTTAGAGTAAAAGCAATTGTGGATAAAATGGTTACACTAGGCAAAAAAATCATGCCTGAGATAATTGTAACAAAAGTGTTGTGAACACTTACACAAAAATGGAACCATATTGCCATAATTATAGAAGAATCTAAAGATCTTTCCCTTTTAACATTCTATACATTAATCGGATCATTAATGTCACATGAAGAGAGATTTCATGAAACTCCTTCAACCAGCTACAGAGGTGATGATAAGACCTTCACTTCTAATGAAAACAATAGAAGATGACGAGGAAGAGGTAGAGGCAGAAGCAACTATAGAGGAGGCAATCAAAACAAAGGAGGCAACCAGAACAAAGGAGGCAATTCCAACAGAGGAGGCAACTCATACAAAGGAGGCAATCAAAAAAGAGGTGGAAATCAAAACTCTAGGAGGAAATCAAGGACAAAGTGGAAATCAAGGATGAGGAAGTGACAAGTCAAAATCATCTTATTTCAACAGTGGCAAGCCAGGTCACTTTGCTCGTGACTGCTGGTCAAAATCTTCACAAGGCAGCAGTAATCAATATGATAATTATGGAGAAGAATATGATACCTCTAATATTTTTCTTTCATATGGACAATAAGAACACAATCTAAATGATACATGGATTCTGGATACTGGTTATTCAAACCACATGAGTGGGAAAGAACATTTATTTTCTACTCTAGATTCCACTTATAAATCCTAAATCAAATTAGGGTATGATAAGACATTACAAGTAGAGGGTATTGGAGCCATGGAGGTTCCAACCAAAGAAGGACTAAAGAAAGTGCATGACATCTATTACACTCCAAATCTCCAACACAATTTGCTAAGCGTTGGACAAATTATGAAAAAAAATTACAAGCTTGTATTTTATGAAGGACAACGTATCATTTTTGATAAAAATAATTGTAATCGTGTCATTGCACAGGTCCCCATGACCAAGAATAGGTTATTCCCTCTCAAATTTTATGAGCTAGGATGAGCTCAACTTGCAAATGTAGCTATAAGAAATCCAAGTGTGCTTTGGCACTTGCGATATAGTCACCTTAATTCCGCTAGCTTGGAACTTCTCACTTCTCAAGCTATGGTGACAGGACTTCCCAAAATCAATGAACAAAAGGAGGTCTATGAAGGATGTGTTTTGGGAAAGCACTCAAGGTTGAAGTTTCCAAAAGGACAAGCATGGATAGCCAGCTATCCACTTCAATTAGTACATTCAGACATCTGTGGACCATCGCAAACACAGAGTCTCAAAAACTATTCTTATTTTCTCACTTTCATAGATGACTTCTCTAGAATGTGCTAGATTTATTTTTTGAAACATAAATATGAATCTTTTGATTGCTTCATAGATTTTAGAAACAATGTAGAGAATCAAAGTGGAAATTATGTAAAATATCTTAGGACATATCGAGGAGGTGAATACTCCTCAAAAGAATTCTTGAAATATTATAAAGCAAGTGGGATTAAAAGGCAATTCACCACTACCTATACCCCACAACAGAATGGTGTGGCCGAGAGAAAGAACCACACCATAGTTAAAATGGTGAGATATATGGTTCAGACTAAGAATCTAACTCATATGTACTGGGCAAAGGCTATAATAATCAGTGTATATATTCTAAATAGAAGTCCTACTTCTATTTTATATGGTGTCACATCTTATGAAGGGTGGTACGGAAAGAAACCTAATGTAAAGCACTTCAAAGTGTTTGGTTCTTTAGAATATGCACACATTCCTAATGAGAAAAGGAAGAAGCTCAATCCAAAGAGTCAAGCTTGTATATTTGTAGGGTATTGTGAGTCTACAAAGGCATATAGACTCTACAATCCCAAGACTCATAAAGTTATACTCTCTAGGGATGTAATTTTTGATGAAGGGGGAGAATGGGGTTGTCAAAGAATTTTTGTTGATGATGAGTCAAAAGATGTAAGTTCTTCACAGGTATAGCAGGTGTCTCCAAAACAAATCAAAGGCACGCCACCCCATCCAAGCCCAAGCAGGAGTACTACATCAAGTACATCAACCGCCACTCCAAGTCCTCCACAGAGATCAGTAAGTTATTTATTTATGGACATTGACAAAGACTCTCCATCAAGAGGCAAACGAACATTACAACATCATCCATATTTTCAAATGTTGGATCAAAATTTCCAAAGAATATTCACTAGAAGCCAAGAAAGTGAAATGAATATAGTTTTGCAACAACTTGAAAATTTGCAATTGTATGGGGATGATGACTCCCATGATCCTAGGGGATATGTAGTCAATTATGCTTTATTGGCTAGTACACATCTAGAACCAGCTAGCTATGAGAAGTCTTGTACTCAAAATGTATGGCAAGAAGCCATGAAAGAGGAAATAACCTCTATAAAAAATAATGATACATGGGAGCTAGTAAAGCTACCCAAAGGAAAAAATGTGTTGGATGTAAATGGGTCTACAAGACCAAGTACAATGTTGATGGAAGCATTGAGAGGCATAAGGTGAGACTAGTAGCAAAAGGTTTTACTCAAAAATTTGGCATTGACTATGAGAAAACCTTTGCTCCTATTGCATGACAAGAAACAATCAGATCAGTTCTTTTCTTAGCAGCCCATAAAGGATGGAATGTTCAACATATGGATGTGAAAAGTTCTTTTTTGAATGGATACTTGACATCAAAGGTTTATGTTCAACAACCTCAAGATTTTCAAGAACATGGAAATGGGAACCTTGTTTATAAATTGAAGAAAGCACTGTATGGCAAGCACCAAGAGCTTGGTACTCATGCATTTATGGCTATTTTAGCGAGTATGGATTCAAGAGAAACAAAAGTGAACCTGTACTACCTAAAGCATGGAGTAGACATTCTCATAGTTTGTTTGCATGTGGATGATATAATATTTATGGGTAGTAACAATAAAATGAATATGGAGTTCAAAAAATCCAATATGAAACAGTTCAAGATGAAATATCTTGGTTTAATGCGATACTTCCTAGGGATGGAAGTGCATCAATCAAATAAAGTGATCTTCATATGTCAACACAAGTATGCTCGAGACATGATCAAGAAATTTTCCATGGAGAAGTGCAAATCAGTTGCAACTCCAACTGGACATGGGATCCAATTAAGCAAGGACGATGGAGCATCAAAGTTTGACATGACCACTTACAAAATCATGGTTGGGAGTTTAATTTTTCTCACCAACACAAGGCCCGATATTCAATATGTTGTTTCTCTAGTTTCAAGGTTTATGGCTAGTCCATCTAAGCTGCATCTACAAGCAACTAAAATAATCTTAAGATATGTAAAAGGTACATTGGATTTTGGAATCCATTACCAAAAATGTAATTCTATGAAATTAGTTGGCTTCAGTGATAGTGATTGGGGCAGCAATATAGATGACAGGAAATCTACATTAGGAAATTGTTTTAGTCTAGGATCAGGACTAATTACATGGAGTTCCAAGAAACAAACTGTTGTAGCATTGTCATCGACTGAGGCTGAGTATATAACCATCACACATGCTAGTACTCAAGCCCTATGGTTGATAAAAGTTCTTGAAGAGATTGGATAAATTCAAAGTAGTCCAACTAGAATGTATTGTGATAACATAAGTGCCATTCAGTTAGCATACAATCCAGTCCACCATAGCAAATCAAAGCATTTCGATATGAAGTATCACTTCATTCGAGATATGGCAGAACAAAAGATAGTTGAGCTTCAATATTGTATCACTTTGGATAATATTGCAGACATCTTCACCAAAGGTATAGCTAAAGCTCAATATATAAAGCTGAGAGACTATATAGTCAGTCCTCTCAACTTTAAGGGGGAGAATGTTGGAAATTAAGCCAGTTAAAAGGAGTAAATTTTTTTTTCAACGGTAAGATTTGGATCTTACCCTTTTACCTCCTTGGACGATAGCTGACTGGGCAGGTAGTTTGACTTGGATGATAGCTGACTGGGCAGATTGGATGGCATGGGCGGCAAGGCAGACAACACCAAATTCCCTTTCTCCTTTCCTCCCTATTCTTCTTCTTTTCCTAACTTCTCCTATATTCCCTAAGGTTGTTTAATCAACCACTATTTAAACTTTGTAATTCTTATGTTTCCAAGGTTGAATATAATATTTCTGCATTTTCCTATTGCTCCTAATTCTCATGTGCCCACAATTATTGTTATCTTGTCTTATGTTGTGTTAATGTGTTCTTATAACCGTTAACTTCCCATTGATTAATTAAACAAATTTTAATTGTGAAATGCATACACAAGCATCCAAAAAGTTATTAAATAAGCACGTGAGCCTACACCATGTATATACATAAAATAATCATCATTTATCACATAAGCATATCATATCTATTTCACCTAACATATCATGTCTATCTAATCATATGCATACATCAAGCATCAAAATAAAAACAACCTAAATATATGCATAACACCATCCATACATTACATCATATCATATCAACCATAGGATCATCATCATGTGTCTATATCATCAAATAATAAATACAATACATCAACTATCCATGTACATATGCATAATCATCCTTATTTCCCATAGGGATACATAAAAATTTCTCTTAGGGATATCACATCATATATCATCTATCTACATGCCACCTAACATCATTTTCCACTCATCACAAATAATACAAAAATTATGGCTATCCTACCACATAAAAAATATACTCACTATCTCTTTCCTCCTGGAGTACTCCCATTCCCCTATCTATCATATTTTTCCATCAAACCTACAACATCCTACCTCTCATTTGAATCTCTTTGATGTCACCCTTCCACTTGTAAAGTAGCCAACTACACTGCCTATGATGTTATAGGAGCTATAAATTAGGGTATTGTTAAAACCGCTACTAGTGTACTCGTATTAATCCATCAAGATGAGGAATCTATGCATGAAGAAATCATAACACCTTGGCTCACCATAGTGTTCTCATATGCTAGCACTCTCTCCATCTACTACAACAAAATATCCCTTACTCATCCTTGTCCTATTGCAGCTATGTAATATTGACTCATACGACCACAACATCACCCCTATCTCCCGCTCACTATCCTTTTGGTGGTTGTGCTAGCCTTTACTTCACTTGATTTTAAATCACATCCCTTTCTGCCCATAGCCTATCCATATATACCTTCACCTTGTCCTACTCTATAGACATCATCTTGAGTCAATTCTTTAGTCCAATTTTCTCTATAACTAGGGAATACCTCTCTTTCACTAAAGTCTCCTTATATATAATCCATCCCTCCTTTACTTTCACTAGGGTATCCCTCTCCATGGTCATTGTGGCTCACTCTACCATCAATATATCTCACTTGACCATCATTGCATCTCTCTCAATCATGATTGTATCATGTTGCCCTTGCAACCCTATCATCTTAAGAGACCATGTCACCTATTATATCTCCAAATATCATACTCTCTCCCTCACCATATTAGGCTCATCCACTACTACTTTCACACTACTAATATCCACATCAAACCTCGATATATCCATCCATGTATCCTCTACTATCTCCACATTCCTTATTTTTTCTCTCGGCATAAACACCCTTGTAGTCCCTAATGGACCCACCTACTCCCCTACTCATTGATGCAACCACATTCTAAGTTGTACCTCCTCCTCTACACCATAATCACCATAATACCCCTCGGCCCATCTAATCCTACATCTTCTACCACCTTGCAGTGCCACTATTGTGTAGCCCACCACTGATCATCCTCTGGTGTCATCCCAACATCATCAATATTTGGTATTTTCATCACCTCATTTGCACCTTCCTCTAGTGGCACTACACATAATGTTGGCCTATCCTCCCTACCCATCTATCGATAGATAACCGATGGGTCTGGTGTTCCATGTGTCAAACCAAATTTTTGTAGCACCTGAATAAATTAGAAAAGCTTAACCTAAATAGCCTTGTAGCCAATCAACCATCTTGACCTCCACATCCATTCCAGCTACTACACCTCCTCTCCCACACTAGACCACCTCTCTAGGTCCACCACCTAATATCCTATCATTGGATACTAGCAGATATCTCACAATAGAACTAAGAAATCCCCTCATGAGCCCTCCTCTCATGTATCATCATGTCATTATTCTAGCACAAGAAATAGGGGTACCCTAACCCTATCTAATAGTGAGCATCATAGGGTAGGCCCCATGGCCTTTCAACATACACATACTCCCATGTTCATATCTTCACTAACAAACTGCAACTCAATCCAAATTACCTATTGGCACTAACTCCATGCAACTCCCCATAAATATGTGCTAGTAACATTGGTGCCCATGCATATATTGCTAAAGTCACCACTAAGACCCACATAACTCCTAATAGGTTCCACAAAAACCATAGCCCTAAGGATTTTGACAACACAAATCTAAATATTAACATCACTAGACTATGGCAACGTGTAAGTACATCGATTCTATAATAATCCTTATATTGTATCCCACCATTGTGTATGTTCATATTCTACCATTGGTTCCAAAAGACCCTACCTATCACCATCATTTATTGTGCCACCTCTACAACTATAATAGTGCACCCCTCTATTGGTATCTGATATGTGTGGTACACGTCCTCCAACGTCAGTGTCATTTTACCTATAAGTAAATGGAAGGTCCTCCTATTTGGGTCCTAGTGCTTGCATAAGGTCATCTGGTATGCATAGTCAACATTGGTGCACTCTAGCTAGGCCACTACCCAAAACCCAATATTCCATAACCATTCCCAATCCCCATTTGACAACTCCCTCCTCAAATCACCTAGGAGTGGCCTGAATTAGTGTCACAATCACACCACCCTCTCTTGCCATCACATTGATGATCAATTGTCACTCCTTATCATCCCCCATCACACATTCTAAAAAAAAATCTATGTATGGATGATTTCCATGATTTTTTGTATGACTTGCCTTGAAACCAACAAGATCGTACGGACGTAGATAGTCCACATCCAAACATTTTAGTGGGAACTATGCCCCATGCAAAAAAAATAAAAAATAAACATATCTATAAAATTCAACCACACAACCCAAGAAAACAAAAATCCAAAACCCATGTCTGTTACACTTCAAAAAAGAAACACCCAAACATATTTTTTATTGGACCTATGCTAGCCTAGGGTACTACGATGTCTTTTCTTTACAAAAAATGGGATTATTTTATAACCTAAAAACCACAAAGCTAGGGAATAAAATAGGTAAAAAACACTAACCCAATCTACCCACCTTCCACCAGTATGTCTCACACTATTTTTTACCATCTCATCCCTTCACATGTCGAATCTGGTAACACTCCTTATCAATTTATTCCTCTCACCCATTGCTCTCCCTTTGTCATATCTCTAGTCATGTAGTGCAAATAAGATGTTGCATGCCTTTACACACTCTTTTATTGCACCCGACCCATGCTCGATCGTACAATCAAACATTGACCAGATGATTTCCATCCTTCCCATCCATTCAGTCATCAACCATTCCTACCCTTTACACTTTATTTTTGCATAGTAATTTTTAGTTAAGCACTTCATTTTTTCCTTTCGTTTCTTCACCTGTCAACTCACTACTTTAGGGGGTATATATTACCTACCAATGTCACCTTGAACATGTCAAGTATTCAAACACTCAATCTTATAATTGTGTTTGTCCAAGAAATTTATTTAATACTATCATTATCCCTCCTTTGATGGGAAAAAAAGAAGAATTTATCTTCTTTAACTTTAATCCAATCTAATTTAGTTAGCTCCATGCCATTGTTGCACAATTTCTCACACACATGCTTCATCAAGGTGGAAATTTAAGCCCACATATAATTTATTGGAGCCAGGATTATGCATAAGAGGTTGGACCTTAAATGTATTTGTAAAAAAATAGCGAATCCATTATGAAACCTTGGAAAATCCCGACCAATTTCATGTAGGAGGACATGGCGAATTACCTTATTTTTTCAAAAAAATTATAAAATATTGGTGAATTTGAAAGTTTTGGCTGGATTGGGTGGAAAATGATATCCAACCATGGGATAGTGCAAAAAATGGTTTGACCTTGAACTAGGTGTAGAAAAAGGTTCGATCTCAAACCGGTTATAGAACATGGTATTGGTTGTGGATCCTGATTCTCTCTAGTTTGGAGGTCTTATTTTTAGTCACACTTGGAACCACTCCATAAAGGGAGGGTGTAGGGGGGAAACTACCCCCCTAATACATCTCTAAGGGGGTCCAGGGGTGGCCTTGTCCTCGAAATCCAAAAATAGATGTATTTTTCCCTTTGTAAAATAGGGTCCGATAGTCCGATCAAATGCAAAAAAAGTCTGAATATCAACCATGTGCAGAACAGGATTCGGTAGTCCATTTAGATGCAAAACAAGGTTTGAATATTGGCCTTGTGTAGAATAGGGTCTAGTAGTCCGGTCATATGTAAAATAGGGTTCGAATATCGACCTTGTGCAAAATAGGGTCTGGTAGTCTGTTTGGATGCAAAATAGGATATAGATATCGACCTTGTGCAGAAAAGGGTTTGGATATCGGCCTTGTGTAGAATAGGGTTTGGTAGTTTGATCAAATGCAAAATAGGACCTGGATATCGATCTTATGCAAAATAGGGTCCATATATCGGTCTTGTGCAAAATAGGGTCTAGTAGTCTTTTTGGATGTAAAATAATTTTTGGATATCGACCTTGTGCAGAATAGGGTTTGGTAGTCCATCCAGATGTAAAACAAGATCCAAATATCTACCTTGTGCAGAATAGGGTTCGGTAGTCCGTTCAGATGCAAAATAGAGTCTGGATATTAACTATGTGCAAAAAAAGTTTTGGATATCTATCTTGTGTAGAATAGGGTCTGGATATCGATCTTGTGCGAAATAGGGTCTGATAGTCCGGTCATATGTAAAATAAGGACTAGATATCAGCCTTGTGCAAAACAGGATATGGTAGTCCATCCAAATGCAAAATAGGGTCTGAATATCGGCCTTGTGCATAATAGGGTCCAGATATTGACCTTGTGCATAACAGGGTTCGGTAGTTCGATCAGATGCAAAATAGGGTTCAAATATTAGCCTTGTGCAGAACAGGGTCCGATAGTCTGTTTGGATGCAAAATAAGGTTCAAATATTGACCTTGTGTAGAATAAGGTCTAGTAATCCATACAGATGCAAAACATGATCCAAATATTTACCTTATGCATAATAGGGTCCGATAGTCTGTTCGGATGCAAAACATGGTTCATATATCGACTTTGTGTAGAATAAGTTTTGATAGTCCATCTGAATGTAAAACAGAGTTCAAATATCAACCTTATGCAAAATAGGGTTCGATAGTCTGTCTGAATGCAAAGTATGTTCCAAATATTAGCCTTGTGTAGAATAGGATTCGGTAGTTTGAATGAATGCAAAATAGGGTCTAGATATTAGCTTTGTGTAGAACAGGGTTCGATGGTCTGTTCAGATGCAAAACAGGGTCTAGTTTGGTGCAAAAATGGTTTCGATCTTATTTGGTGCAAAAATGGGTTAGATCTAGTGCAGAACTGGGTTGGGATATTTGTCTATTATAGAATAGAGTCTAGAAATAAAAAATTATTGATGGGGTATTAGTTATATATAGTGGTATACTTGGCTAATTGGGTAGGATAATTTAGAAATTTTAAAATTTTATGGTGAAAAGGGTCATCTATTTAGGCAGGATTACTAAAAAAAATTTAAAAATATCTGTGATACTATTATCAATTCATGGTGAACCGACACCTAATTTTTTTTTCCTTGAAGCCAAAAATAGATGTGTTTTTCTCTTTGTAAAACAGGATCTAGTAGTCTGATCAAATGCAAAATAAGGTCTGAATATTGACCTTATGAAGAATAGGGTTTGGTAGTTTATCTAGATGTAAAACATGATTCAGATATTGTTAGTCTTACAATGACACTGAGAGGGGGGGTGAATCAGTGTAGCTCTTTAAACTTGAATTTATAGCTCTTAATATCGTAGCAATTAAACTTATTACTAGATACAACAAGTATAACTAAAAAGCATCAGACAACACAAGATTTAACGAGGTTCACCAATGTGGCTACTCCTCAAAAGTTGATTGCTTGGACTACCATCCAAATCCAGCCTTTGCAAAGCACCAACTTTACAATCAATTTACCAGCACCCACTGGAAGGAGCACCAACCCCTGATTTATCTATACTAATAGAAAGGAGCACCAACCCCTGATTTATCTGCACCAACAGAAAGGAGCACCAACCCCTGATTTACCAGCACCAACTGGAAGGAGCACCAACCCCTTATTTATTTGCACCAATAGAAAGGAGCACCAACCCTTGATGCCAAGCTGCAACCTGGACTTCAATTTGAATCTCTAAGTTTGATAGTAAGATACCTTTGCTTTTGCAAGACCCTCACTGGTCTTCTTCAACTTTGCATTCTATGCACACTCTGCTATCTCTGTGCAATCACTTTGCACACTTCATATTTTCTTTTGTCACGATATCATGATATTTTTGCCTCTATATACTTCATCTTTGCTTTTTTCGCGATATCACGACACTTCTGCTTCCATAGACTTCGACTTTGTTTTTGTCGTGATATCGCGACACTTCTGCCTCCGTAGTCTTCAACTTAGCTTTTGTCATGAAATTGCGACACTTCTGCTTCCGAAGTCTTGCTTTCTGCTTTTGTCACAAAATCGTGACAGTTCTACTTTTGTACGCTTCCTCTCTTTCTTTTGTCATGAAAATGCAACATGTCGCGATATCGCGACACTTTTCAAACTTACTTTCTCTCTCCTATTTTAGTCATAAAAATGCAACATGTCATGAAATCGAGACACTTTTCCAACTTACTTTCTCTCTCTTATTTTAGTCATGAAAATGCGACATGTCGTGATATCGTAACACTTTTCAAACTTACTTTCTCTCTCCTATTTTAGTCGCGAAAATGCGACATGTCGCGAAATCGTGACACTTTTCCAACTTACTTTCTCTCTCCTATTTTAGTCGCGGTATGTGACATGTCACGAAATCACGACACTTTTCCAACTTACTTTCTCTCTCCTATTTCAGTCGCAAAAATGCGACATGTCACAAAATCGCGACACTTTTCTTACTTGTTCTCTTTCTTCAAACTTGTCATGAAATCGTGACACTTTTTCTTGCTTTCTATTTCTCTTCCAACATGTCACGAAATCGTGACATTTTTTCCACTTGCATTTTTCTCTTCCAACATGTCACGAAATCGTGAAATTTTTTCACTTGCCTTTTTCTCTTCCAACGTGTCGTGAAATCGCGACAATTTTTCCTGCTTTCTCTCTCTCTTCCAACCTATTGTGAAATCGCGACAGTTTTTCCTATTTTTCTCTCTCTTCCAACATGTCACGAAATCATGATAGTTTTTCCTGCTTTTTCTCTCTTCCAACATGTCACGAAATCATGACAGTTTTTCCTGCTTTTTCTCTCTCTTCCAACATGTCACAAAATTGCAACAGTTTTTTCTGCTTTTTCTCTCTCTTCCAACATGTCGCGAAATCGTGACAGTTTTTCTTGCTTGTTGTATATGTAGCGATATCACGACACTTTTCTTGTTTTTTTCTTTGATCTTTTGCATATGGGCCACTTTGGTCTTCTTGGAAAATCACTGTACATACTCTGAATAACATTTGAACTCTTGTCTTCTGCATCTGAATAGTTTTTGAACTTCTTGTCCACTGCATCAATAGATCTATCTGACTGTGTTGACAACAATGAAAATATTGTTGTTGTACCTTGCTCAACAATCTCCCCCTTTGGAATTTTTGGCAACACATGTGCAATTTCCTGTAACTCTTCTCCCCCTTTGACAATAATACCAAAGGGCTACTGCAGACTCCTCCTGAGTCCATGCACAACATTCTCAGGCAAAATTTATTACACTTAGCAAAAATCATGAACATGAGCAAAAAGATAATCAAATACTTAAATGCTCCCCTTGAGAATGTGATCCTTGTAGCTAGTCAATTCTTGGGAAGTGTGACCACTCCCAATTTATTACGAAGGTACTCAAAAACTTCCTTGGGCAATGGTTTTGTGAAGATATCTGCTACTTGCTCTGTAGTTGGAACAAAATCCAACTTAACCTCACCTTCCACAACTTTCTCCTTCAAAAAGTGATACCGATAGCAATGTGTTTTGTGCGTGAATGCATAACCAGATTCTTGGAGATGTTAATGGCACTGGTGTTATCACACTTAACTGATATTGGCTCATTGAAGCTAATACCAAGATCTTTCAAGGTTTGTTTCATCCACAATACCTGCATACAACATGTTGTCACTGCAATATATTCTACCTCTGCTATCGATAAAGAAACTGACTCTTGTTTCTTACTGTGCCACACAACCAATCTATCTCCAAGATAGAATGCACCTCCACTAGTACTCTTTCTATCATCAACACATCCTACCCAATCTTCATTTGAATACGAAATAAGGGTGAAGTATTTACCTTTCGGATACCATAACCCATACTCCATAGTACCCTTGAGGTACCAAAGAATCCTCTTCACTGCTGTCACATGAGTCTCCTTGGGATTAGCCTAAAATCATGCTACCATGCATACTGCCTGCAAAATATCTGGTCTAGTAGCTGTCAGGTACAGTAAGCTCCCAATCATAGATCTATACATGGTTTGATCAATAGGTGGAGATTTGTCATCCTTGCTCAACTTGCAACCTATCATCATGGGAGTGCTAACTGGCTTACAATCCTCCATTGTGAACTTTTTTAACATCTCTTTCACATATTTAACTTGAGAAATAAATATGCCCTTCTTATTTTTATTAACTTGCAATCCGAGGAAATACGAAATTTCACCAATCATTGACATTTCAAATTCTTTTTGCATCTTATTTGCTAAATCTTTACATGACTCATATTTGCTACTGCCAAATATGATATCATCTACGTATACAACAAGAACAATAAGATGCCCATTTTTTGTTTTGACATACAAATTACTATCCACCATACCTTTCTTAAACCCTTGTTGAGTGAGATAGTTGTCTAGCCTTGCATACCATGCTCGGGGTGCCTGTTTTAAGCCATATAATGCTTTCTTCAACTTGCAAACCAAGTTGGGATCATCACCAAGTTGGAAACCATCTGGTTGCTCAATATAAACCTCTTCTTCAAGTTTCCCATTCAAAAACATTGATTTCACATCCATTTGATAAACTTTAAAATTCTTGTAGACTACTAAAGCCAGAAACATTCTAATTTCCTCTAGTCTAGCTACTGGTGCAAAAGTTTCCCCAAATTCAATACCTTCAACTTGTGCATAACCCTTACATACCAATATTGCTTTATTTCTGACTACCTGTCCGTCTTCATTCAATTTATTTCGAAAAATCCATTTAGTCCTAATTATATTTTTATTTGCAGGTCTAGGTACTAACTCCCAAGTTTCATTTTTCTTGATCTGATCTAATTTTTCATTTATTGCCTTCATCCAACTTTCATCTTTGCTTGCGTCAGCAAGATTTTTGGGCTCAATGTTGGATAATAGAGAGTAGTAACTTACTACTCTTCTTCTTGTCTAAACACCAACATTGGGGTCTCCAATTATTTTCTCTAGTTTGATTTTTTTGCAAGCTGCCTATTTTGAATTTCTTATTTTCTTCCACTTTTGAATCACAACTTAAATCATCTGAGTCAATTTTTTGTATCTTTTTCGTTTCGTTTTCCTCATCTCCTTCAATAACTTCTTCATAAATTGGGTAGTTCTTTTCATAGCTAATTACTCATTCTCTACCTTCATCAAATTTAACATCGACACTATCCACAATTTTCTTTAGCCTCTTGTTGTAGCATTTGTAAGCTTTGCTTTTTGATGAATAACCAACAAAAATACCTTCATCCGCTCTATATTCAAACTTACCAAGATTATCTTCAGTTCTTTTGATGTAGCACTTGCTACCAAAAATTTTGAGATATTTTGCTGTTGCCCTTTTACCAAACCACAACTCATAAGTTGCTGCCAAAAACTTTGAGATATTTTGCTATTGCCCTTTTACCGAACCACAACTCATAAGGAGTTTTGCTTTCATGTGTTCTCAACATGTACCTATTTTGGATATACACCATAGTATGGACTACTTTCCAAAATATATCTGCTACTCTGCTTTCAGTCAACATAGTCCGTGCCATTTCCTGCACTGTCCTATTATTTCTTTCTATCAATCCATTCTGCTGAGGTTTCCTAGCTGCTAAAAACTGTCTCCTAATACCGTATTTTTCATAGTACTCTGTAAACTCCTCTGAAATGAATTATCCTCCTCTATCTGATCTTAAACATTTGATCCTCTTTCCTATTTCATTCTCAACTTGGTTTTTGAAAATCTTGAACTTTTCAAAAGCTTTTGATTTATGCTTCAAGAAAAATATCCATGTCATTCTGGAATAGTCATCAATGCACAACATAAAATATTTGTCACCATTTATGCTTTGTGTTCTCATGGGTCCACATAAATCAGTGTGTGTTAGTTCCAAAGGTTTGCTTGTGTAGTACTCTTTTGTTTTGAATGTGGCTCTAGTTTTCTTTCCCTTTTGGCATGAAGCACAAATGTTGTTTGCAAGTTTGTTGATGGTGGGAATATCTCTCACTACCCTTTTTGAGTTGATTTTTACTAGATTATCAAAACTGATATGACCGAGTCTCTTGTGCCACAACCAATTTTCTTCTTCATGTCCAATAAAACAAGCTCCTTCTAAAGTCTCTAAGATCATGTACAGGTTTCCAGATGTCCTTGATCCAATTGCTATCAATTTTCCACTGTTTGTTTTTCTGACTTCATAACCCAGCTTCTTAAAAACTACTTCATGACCTTTATCACAAATCTGACTTACGCTCAACAAGTTATGTTTCAAACCATTCACAAACAAGACTTCTGACTTAATTTTTTTGTCACTCATTTTAACTGAACCTTTTCCAACTATCTTAGCTCCATCATTATTTCCAAACTTTACTGAACCACCTTCATATTTTTGTAACTTCTCAAATTTGTTTTTGTCACCTGTCATATGACTGGAGCATCCACTATCAAGTATCCATGGTACATATTTATCCTATGCTTTAAATGTTGTTTGTACGATTAAGGATTCCTTTTCTTCCTTAAGTCACTATTTTTCTTTCCACTCCGTTTTGATAGTAGTTTTGGGCTCTTGTTTTGCCTTTCCCTTATCACTAGCTTGTGCATGTTTTTCGAGAATTTTTCTATTTTTTCTCATCCTATTTGGTTGAAATTTTCTTCCCTGAAATTGATTTGATGCAAATGTACTTCTATAGTTTCTTGCAATGTGCCCAAAATTATGACAGTTATAACATTCTACTGTATAATTCATCAGAGGAGAAAAAGCATTTCTACTAGTGAAATTATTTGATCTTACATTATATTTGCAGTCTAAGATTTTATGTCTATAGCCATTGCATTTAAAACAAAAACCAGAAAAGGGATAATTGAACCTGGATGATGGTCTTTGCCATGTTGTCGTAGGAGCCATAGGTCTTCTTCTTCTTTGATGTGTGACATTGGTGAATCCATCATTGTCAATTCTCCTTTCGTGCCTGGAATTATTGCTTTCTTTTGCATGAGATGTTTTTCCTTGATCAACCTATTTCTTATCTTCATTCTTTATGGATTCTAAATTTTTGGCCTTTGATCCATTTGATGGTTCTCCTTCGACGAAACCCAGACCAAATTTGATTCCTGCAGGCCTTTGTTCATTTATAATCTTATCTAGCTTCATAGAAATTTCTTCGCGTTTGTGATAACAACTAATTTTGTGATTCATCTCTTCTATCTGCGTTCGTAAACCAACATTCTCTTATTTTAGTTTGCAGCAATAATCTATTTTCATGGTAATTTGTACTTCGAGATCTTCAGATATTTTCTTGTATTCTTTTGTCTGTACTTTCAGACTGATTATGATTTCGTTTGCATCCTCAAGCTTTTTTGAAATTTTCTTATTCTTTTTCCTCTCTATTTTCCACTCTTAAAGTGCAAAGATCAACTCACCTTCTAGATCTACTTCAACCTCAGGGTTTTCACCACATACTTCAGAGTTCACTCCTTCTTCCTTTTTTGATTTTACTTCTTCAAATGCCATGAGAAGAGCTTCACCTATTTCCTCTTCAGAATCCTCACCGGAGCTATCTTCTGTTGAACTGGCATTCTTGGAGATGAAACTTTTCTTCTTGAAGTTGCATTTTATGAAATTCATTTTATTCTTCCAGTCACTTCTTTCTTGGTGTGATCCTTCATTTTTGTTCTTCTCATTAAGTGGACATTCATTCGCAAGATGCCCAATGCTTCCATAGTTAAAACATTTAAACGATAGCTTTCCTCTGTATTTTCCTTTTTCCATTTTTAGTTTTCTAAAAAAAATTTCTTCCATTTCATCTGATGTCTCTTCTTCCTTGGACTCTTGTTTTACGTTTTTATTTTTAAGGGCTTTAAAAGTCGCTTCTCTGTCTGTGGGTTTAGATCTTCCTATCCTCATCTCATATGCAATCAAAGAACCATACATCTCATCTATACTAAAATAATTTAGATTTTTAGCTTCTTCTATCGCTGAGACTTTAGAGTCAAAACTTTGAGGAAGAGATCTTAATACCTTTTCCATGACGATAGAGTCTTCGATATCCTCGCCGAGTCCTCTGATTGCATTAATGATTCCATTAAATCTCAGCATATATACCTTAATGTTTTCATCGTCATTCATCTTTAATGCTTCGAATTGAGCTCGATGTGTCTGTAACTTGGCCTCCTTGATCTTATCATCTCCTTCATTAATACTCCTCAGTTTGTCTCATATTTCCTTTTTCATTTTACAACTCATAATCTTTACTAGTTCACTATTTTCTAATCCGCACATGATAGCATACTTTGCTTTTGAGTTATTTTCAAACAGTTTCTTTTTGTCAGCCTCTTTTGGAGGAGTGATGGGTATTGTGTATCCACTAACTACTAAATCCCAGATGTCGTATCCCAAAGCACAAATATATGTCTGCATCCTGATTCTTTAGAATGTGTAATTAGATCCATCAAACAATGGTGCTTTATTTGATGAGAAGCCTTCACCACCTGCCATTGTGTTACTTCCAAGATCACCCTAGTCGGTTAAGCTTGTACAGGAACTTAGCTCTGATACCAATTGTTAGTCTTACAATGACACTAAGAGGGGGGTGAATCAGTGTAGCTCTTTAAACTTGAATTTATAGCTCTTAATACCACAGTAATTAAACTTATTACTAGATACAACAAGTATAACAAAAGAGCATCACACAACACAAAATTTAACGAGGTTCACCAATGTGGCTACTCCTAAAAAATTGATTGCTTGGACTACCATCCAAATCCAACCTTTGCAAAACACCAACTTTACAATAAATTTACTAGCACCCACTGGAAGGAGCACCAACCCCTGATTTATCTGTACTAACAAAAAGGAGCACCAACCCCTGATTTATTTGCATCAACAGAAAGGAGCACCAACCCCTAATTTACCAGCACCAACTAGAAAGAGCACCAACCGCTTATTTATCTACACCAATAGAAAGGAGCACCAACCCATGATTCCAAGCTACAACCTGGACTTCAATTTGAATCTCTAAGTTTAACAGTAAGATACCTTTGCTTTTGCAAGACCCTGATTGGTCTTCTTCACCTTTGCATTCTCTGTGGACTCTGCTCTCTCTACACAATCACTTCGCACACTTTTCTTTGTTACAGTCAAACTTCATGATCGTCTTCTCCCTTTTGTGCACTCTACTTTCTTTGCAAATTTTGCACTTAGCACTATTTGACATGACTTGCTCTTTGTGCACAATGACCGTATTTCACACACATTCCACCACATTCTCAATTCTCCAAACAACCCTCCTTTTATAACAATATTTTTTATGATGAAAACCTTAATCTTAGTCGGCTGTAAATCCTAATCTTAGTCGGCTTTCATAACAACTGTAAACCCTAATTTTAGTCAGCTGTCATCCTTCTCATTTCAGTCGGGTTCTCCTTCTTGACTTGTGCATTTATGACCTATTGCAGAATTGACATTTCTGCCTCTGTAGCTTCTTTTGTTGTTGTTGCCCCAAAAATACATGTGATATCACAACACTTTCGCCTCCGTACGCTTTCTCTATTCTTTTGTTGCAATATCATGACATTTCTACCTCCGTAGACTTCGTCTTTTATTTTGTCATGATATCACGACATTTTTGCCTCTGTATACTTCGTCTTTCCTTTTGTCGCGATATCACGACACTTCTACTTCCATAGACTTCAACTTTGCTTTTGTCGCAATATCGTGACACTTCTACCTCCGTAGTCTTCAACTTAGATTTTTTCATGAAATCATGACACTTTAGCTTCTGAAGTCTTGCTTTCTGCTTTTGTTGCGAAATTGTAACATTTTTGCTTTCGTACGCTTCCTCTCTTTTTTTTGTTGCAAAAATGCGACATGTCGTAATTTCGTGACACTTTTAAAACTTACTTTCTCTCTCCTATTTTATTCGTGAAAATGCAACATGTCACGAAATCGTGACACTTTTCTAACTTACTTTCTCTCTCCTATTTTAGTCACAAAAATGTGACATGTCGTGATATTGCGACACTTTTCAAACTTACTTTCTCTCTCCTATTTTAGTCGCGAAAATGCGACATGTCACGAAATCGTGACACTTTTCCAAATTACATTCTCTATCCTATTTTAGTCACGATATGCGACATGTCATGAAATCATGACACTTTTCCAACTTACTTTCTCTCTCCTATTTTAGTCGCGAAAATGTGACATGTTGCAAAATCGTGACACTTTTCTTACTTGTTCTCTTTCTTCAAACTTGTCGTGAAATTGTGACACTTTTTCTTGCTTTCTTTTTCTCTTCCAACATGTCATGAAATCACGATAGTTTTTCCACTTGCCTTTTTCTCTTCCAACATGTCATGAAATCACGATAGTTTTTCACTTGCCTTTTTCTCTTCCAACATGTCATGAAATCATGACAGTTTTTCCTGCTTTCTCTCTCTTCCAACATGTCACGAAATCGTGACAGTTTTTCCTACTTTTTCTCTCTCTTCCAACATGTCGCAAAATCGTGATAGTTTTTCCTACTTTTTCTCTCTCTTCCAACATGTCGCGAAATCATGACAGTTTTTCCTGCTTTTTCTCTCTCTTCCAACATGTCGCGAAATCGTGACAATTTTTTTTGCTTGCTATATATGTCATGATATCGCGACACTTTTCTTACTTGTATTTTTCTTTGATCTTTTGCATATGGGCCACTTCGGTATTCTTGGAAAATCACTGTACATACTCTGAATAACCTTTCAACTCCTATCTTCTGCATCTGAATAGCTTTTGAACTTCTTGTCCACTGCATCAACAGATCTATTTGACTGTGTTGATAACAATGACAACATTGTTGTTGTACCTTGCTCAATAGATATCGACCTTGTATAGAATAGGGTCCAGTAGTTTGGTTGAATGCAAAACAAGTTTTGGATATCAGCCTTCTGCAAAACAGGATTTGGTAGTCCGTTCAAATGCAAAATAGGGTCCAAATATCGACCTTGTGCAAAATAGGGTTCGAATATCAGCCTTATGTAGAACATGATTGGGTAGTTTGGTTAGATACAAAATAAGGTTTTAATATCAGTCTTGTGCAGAACAGGGTTTGGTAGTTCGTTCAAATGCAAAATAAGGTCTGAATATCGACCTTGTGCAAAATAAGGTTCGATAGTCCATCTGGATGCAAAATAAGATCTGAATATCGGCCTTGTGCAAAATAGGATTTGGTAGTCTGTTCGAATGTAGAATAGGGTCTGGATATCGGTCTTCTGTAGAACAAGGTCTGGATATCGACCTTGTGCAGAACAAGGTTCAGTGGTTTGATCGGATGCAAAACAAGGTCCAAATATCAACCTTATGAAGAATAGGGGCCAGTAGTCCATCTGGATGTAAAATAGGATCTAGATATCGACCTTGTGCAGAAAAGAGTCTGAATATCGACCTTGTGCAAAATAGGGTATGGTAGTTTGATTAGATGCAAAATAGGGTCTGAATATTTATCTTGTATGGAATAGGGTTCAATAGTCTGTTCAGATATAAAATAAGGTTTGGATATCGACCTTATGCAGAATAGGTTCTGGTAGTCCATCTGGATGCAAAATAGGATCTGAATATCGACCTTGTGCAAAACAGGGTATGGTAGTCCATTCATATGCAAAATAAGGTTCAAATATCAACCTTGTGTAGAATAGATTTTGGTAGTCCATCCAGATTTAAAAATATTTTAGATATCAACCTTGTGTAGAATAGGGTTTGGTAGTCCATTTGAATGAAAAACAAGGTCTGGATATCGGCCTTGTGTAGAACAGGATCCAGTAGTTCGACGAATGCAAAACAAGGTCCAAATATCAACATTGTGTAGAACAATATTCAGTAGTCTATCCGAATGCATAATAGGATTTGATTTGGTGCAAAAATGATTTCGATCTAGTGCAAAATTGAGTCAGGATATCCGTCTAGTGTAGAACAGGGTCTAGAAATAAAAAAGTATTGATGGGATGTTAGTTATATATAGTGGTATACTTGGCTAATTAGATGGGATAATTTAGAAATTTTAAAATTTTATGGTAAAAAGGGTCCTCTATTTAGGCAGGATTACTGGAAAGTTTTAAAAATATTCGTGATACTATTATCAATGCAATGTGAACCGACACCTAATTTTTTTTCCTAAAAATTTGTGGCTAAATGGCTAATGTATAGGTCCCCTAAATTTACAAATTTAAAGTTTTGGAAATGCCATTTTCTCCCCAATGGTAAAAATTCACTGCTATGCATAACCTTGATTGGAGCATCATGAGGTTGCATACCTATGGCTGGTTGACTTACTTAACCAAGATAAAAAATCCATCATAGGCAAAGATATAAGGACATTAGTCCCTTCCATAATTGGATAATCTTACATTGTTCATGATTTGAGACAACCTTATGTCTCCTACCTCAACTATCATTGTGGTAAGTCAAATTCATCGTTAGCCATTATCATCCACTATCATCCATAATCAATCCACTCATTTTTTGTCATGTGTTTTTGCACTAAACTGTGTCTACACATAATATAGTATAAAAAGAGGTAAATGTAGACACCTAAAAAATTTCATATTAACTGTGTCTAATTTCAATAATTAATAATTTTGCAATTGCTCCAAATAATCCAAATATTTAACATTGTAACCTTAGAAAAATTAATTTTGACCATCTTAGCTCCTTTTATAACAACCCATTTTTTTTTAAGAATGATTACAAGCATAAGCTCACAAGGGAGACACACTTATTTTATTTATCTCAACATACAAGGCTTCACCACATTTAAGTTCCAAGTCACTACAGATTATACTCAATGGATGAAAGTGGCCAACTCATATTTTTTGGGGTTCACCTTACTAAACCTACTCATTTAGAAGGATGCCAATAGTGGTCCCCCACCTTTCCTATACCCTGGTTTAGGGATTACCCTTTAAGTGATCCGTAAAGAGTCATATCTTGACTCTTTCCTCAAATAGATCATAGATCGTGCTTAATCCCTTAGCATAGGTTAATTAACTATATTCTTGCTTAGATTTTATGCTTTAGATTGTATGTTTCTATATATTTGATCTACTTATTAAATGGAAATTAAAACTTAGATATTACAAAAATGAAATCACACACACAATCACAAATTACAAGAGGACACAATATTTTTATGTGGAAATCCCAAAATGGGTAAAACCACGATCCAAATAAATTGGATAGATTTTTATTAGGATTCAAAACTAATACAAATCCTTACTGATATTCAATTGGTTGTATTATTTAGCTTGTTCTTTCCAATCTCTGCTCTTACCTTTTCCTCCTCTGCCTCTCGGTTCTCCCAATGTAGATGTAGCCATCAAACCCTCATAATGTGTTGTTATTTATAACCAACCCCTTTTCTTAAATGAGTGTTGGTATTTATAACTAGCCCCTTTTCTTAAATGAGTGTCGGTATTTACAACCAGCCTATTTTTTAAAATGAGTGTTGGTATTTACTGTTCAATCACTTGAAAACTCGTATATAACATACATGTAGGTGTATTTTAGGCATAAATTTTACTACACAAATTTTATTGACCTATACCTATGCTCGTTGGAAGAATATTTGATTTACCTATCCAACGGTACCACTTGGAGCATAAGAGCACTTGAGTCCTAGAAGTTATAGCCAATTTTTGTCATTCTAAATAACCCTTTTATGACTACCATATTTTTATATGTTAACCTCTATTTTATAAGAAAAAAATCTAGAAATATGTTTCTCAAAACCATATTTCTAATGGTACCAATTTCTTCCAATTTGGTCTAGTAACGAAGAAGCCATGGCCTTTTAAATATGCCCTTGTAAGCAGTTTTGAGCAACGTCAAAGCACCCATACATTCTAGGACTCAAGAGTTTAGTAATTTAGCCATAAATTTGGCCTTGATTTTCCATTTTTAGCGATTCAAAAAGCATCAAAAATATCCTTCCAAGACACACATCATGGAGCTATCCATATTTTCATAGATTTCATGGATTTTGCCTAGAATTTAAAAACATAGATCTTACTCCATTTGTCCTCCATACTTTGTTCCAACAAGTGTTGATTGCTTCAAAATGAGGATTTTACCTAGAGCTCCTTTCACACTTCTTGTAGATGACCTTTTAGTTGGTATCCTAATCAAGACCTCCCCAATTGAAGTATTTTGGTCTCTAAAAATCATGTATATTTGAATGGGAATATTATTTCTCTACTTGCTTCTTGGAGATCCACTTTTCCTTGCTTAGCATTTTCTCCTTAGGATATACCAACCATAATTCTTCCTATCTTTGGCATGTTGTCTATATTTTTCTATCTAGAATTAAATATTTTGCAACCTCCTCAAACTTAGCTAAGACTAAATAATCCAACTTAGGTAATGTTGGAGCATCTTCTCTCTCATCCAACAAAGAGGACTCAAATAAATTCAAATTTTCCACATTGATAATAGAGTACATTTGCATATAACTTGGCAGTTTGAGTCAGAAGGCATTTGGCCCAACCTGGCCTAATATTTTAAATAAATTGTATCTGATAGGCTTCAATTTCTTACCTTCTCCCTTTAGTTATTCCTTGCTTAAATGCCACCATAAAAGATCTCCCACTTGGAAATCATGAGCTATCATGTGTTTGTCATGGCATTCCTTATAGTGCTACTAAGTTTACTTTAGTTTCTCTTCTATTTTCTAGTATATCAGCTGAATATGTTGAATGAACTTCAATGATTTCTCTCCTTTTGGCTTCGAGCTACTTTGATCTTGCATTAGTTGGCTAAATTTTTACAACAACCCATCCAATTCCTTATTTTTATGGGGATTATAGTTGGTTGCTTCCACATTTTTACTAAACTGAACGTTACTATCCAAATCCCTTATCATTAATACCATGAATCTCTTTCTTACATTCACCAAATTCTTGGCCTGTTACATTGTCACAAGATAGAATTTTTTTCCAACTTGTTAGGATTAATCACATATGTGATTCCACCTTTCTTCAAATCTTAAAAACTATACCTCTACTTAAAAAAAGCATATCTTTCCCATAAATATATGGGCTATCAAAAATTACTTGGCAAATATCAAGAGATATTACATCACAAGTAATTACATCATGGAATTTATTTTTGAGAGAAAACTATAAAGTACATTGTTTGGTTACCTGTAGCTCTATGTTCTTCTGCACCCATCCCAAAGGGTATGGTTGTGTATGATCCATAGTCTTCAATATCAAATTCTTTACTAGATCCTTAGATATTAACTTCCTTTGGGATCCACTGTCAAACAATGTTGTAACTTTTATCCTTTGCACTTATATGTAGACCCAAAATAATTCCTTTTTCTTGGCCTTTGAAGTTTGTTCCTCTTTCTTAGAGGTATGCTTCTACATTAAAGGCTTAATTTTGATAGCAAACACTACCTTTCCTTCATCATCTTCCTCAAAACATCCTTCTTCCTCTTGCTCAACCTTTTTAGCAAAATTAGCAGATTTCTTATTTCCATTGTTCCACCATTTTGTCCTCTTTTTAGGGTGTAGCTTCCAATAGTCCTCACTTGAATAAGTGTCAACATTACATTACTTGCAATTCTTTTCACCCTTTTATGATTTGGTGGTTATAGACCTTGATTTCTCCATGCCTTTACTACTGGAAAATTTGGTTTTCTTTGGATGCTTGGAGGGTTTAGATGAAGTTGATGTCTTATTATATTTTATTGGCTTTTTACCCCTCATTTCTAGATATGTGGTTTTAATGCATGCCTTATAAATATCCTTAACATCAAATAATTCTAATTTTATCCTAATATGATAAAACAAGCCACATTTATATTTATTTAAAATTTTAGGATATTGAATATTAACGCCTATTAACACAACTTGTTTTCTAAATTTTGTGGTGTATTCTTGGACTGTTTAGCATTGCCTCTATCAAAAAGATAGCCATATCTCCTCATATTATCTTGTAGCCAATAGGATAAAACCAAAATATTATAGCCTTCATAAATTCTTCCCATGTTTTTGGAGTTGGTTGTTAATTTCTTGTCAATCCAACTAAGTATACCTCCCACCATGTGAGAGTGTGGGCACCCAATTTCAATATAGAAAATTTGATCTGTTGTATCTCTATATAACACTTAGTACTAAAGTATACCTCCAATTTATTTAGCCATCCATCTAATTTTTTAGGATCTAGCTCCCCTTCATAGATTGGAATATCAATTATGACCTCAATTTTAAATGTATCTACTATCAAGGGTTGTTATGAGACTCCCCTTCTTGGCTGAAATATCAATTCTAACCTCCATTTTAAATCGATCTATTTTTAGGATGTTTGGAGTGGGATCCTTCAAACTCATCTTCTTTCTCACCATTGGAAGCACTAGACTCAATATCAGATTTTGAATCTAATTTCTTTCTTACCTTCCTTGATTTCCTTTCTTCTTTATAAAACATCATCTCCATTAGGCTTTGGACTTTGGCTAGTGTTTTTCATTTCAAGAAATATTCTCTTGAATTCCTTGTTGGACATTGCTGGAGAGTTAGGTTTTGATTGTTTTTCCATTTTCTCAGATCCAATCCTTCTTCTCCAAATATCTAGGTTGTATTGGGTTAAGTCCTTTTCTTGAGATCTTCTACCTTGCATACACAGTTCTTCAAAAAAACTTGCTCTAATACCAAACTTGATCCGTAAAGAGCCAAATCTTGAATCTTTCCTCAAATAGATCAAATATCATGCTTAATCCCTCAACTTAAGTTAATTAATTGTATTCGTGCTTAGATATTATGCTTTAGATTGTATGTTTATAGATATCTAATCTACTTATTAAATGAAAATTAAAACTTAGATAGTATAGAAATGAAATCACACACACAATCAAAAATTGTAAGAGGACACAAGATTTTTATATGGAAACCCCAAAATGGGTAAAACCATGATCCAAATAAATTGGACCGATTGTTATTAGGATTCAAAAATGATATAAATCTTTACTGATATTCAGTTGACTATATTCTTTAGCTTGTTCTTCCCAATACTTGCTCTTGCATTTTCCTCCTCTACCTCGCGGTTCTACCAATGTAGATGTAGCCATCAAACCCTCACAATGTGTTGTTATTTATAACAAAACCCTTTTATTAAATGAGTGTTGGTATTTATAACCAACTCCTTTTCTTAAATGAGTGTTGGTATTTACAACCAACCCCTTTTCTTAAATGAGTGTTGGTATTTACTATTCACTCACTTGCAAACTCGTATGTAACATACCTGTAGGTGTATTTTGGACATAAATTTCACTACACTACTCTAATTGACCTCTACCTATGCTCGTTGAAATAATGTTTGAATTACCTATCCAATGGTACCACTTGGAGCACCAAAGCATTTAAATTATAGAAGTTACAACCATTTATTTTTATCATTTTGAACAACTCTTTTTTTACTACCATAACTTTCTATGATAACCTCTATTTTTTAGAAAATATTCTAGAAATATGCTCCTCAAAACAAGATTTCTAATGGTACTATTTTCATCCAATTTGGCCCAGTAACAAAGAAGTTACAACCTTTTAAAGATACCCTTGTAAGCAGTTTTGAGCAACGTCAAAGCACCCATACATTTTGGGACTTCATAGTTTAGTAATTTGGCCATAACTTTGGCCTCGGTTGTCCATTTTGAGCAATTCAAAAAGCATCAAAAATATCCTTTTGAGATGCATGTCATGGAGCCATCCATATTTTTCTATATTCCATGTATTTTTCTTATAATTTGAAAACATAGACCTTACTCTATTTATCCTCCATACTCTATTCTAGCAAGTCTTGATTGCTTCGAAGTGAGGATTTTACCTAGAGCTCCTTCCACACTTCCTATAGATGAAATTTTAGTTGGTCTCTTTATCATTAAGACCCGTCACACTTAAAATGGGATGCATATTCCCTAACCTGACTCTAATTCCATTTAGAAAGATTATTCAAGTGTATAGCCTTAGTGCTTAGTTACCACACCTCTATAGGCTAAGATCATTACCACTTTGACGATAACTAACATGATCACCTGATCCTACACGATCGATGAATAACCATCATTAAATTGTGAATGTTTTCTCAACTCCTAGTTGAGATACACCCAATCCTACTGGTTCAAGGTGCAAAGATTCACAAGATACCTGGCTATTGTATCCACACAACTCCTTCTAGGATTGTAAATTCTTAGCTATTGCCCCCTCATAAGTCCTAAGACTCATATTTACCTGGTTATTGCATCTTCATAAATCCTTCTAGTATTATATTATATTTTTATTTTCAAGAGTATTCTTATCCACCCCTTCTCAAGGTAAATAAATATTGCATTGAAAAATTTCTAATAAAACATTACATATAAAAGCATTTATAAAAACTACATGATCCAACATGTTGCAATTGATAATATTGATTCATCATGAAAGAAAACCAAATTGCACATAATATTAATACCTATCATAAAACTTTAAGGATCTATTTGTTTTGCTAACATGCATACTTTAACATAAGAGATCCAAATATTATAATGAAGCATTATAGAAATGAAAAGAACTCATTTCTATGTTAGAATATATTTCAATATTTACTCTCACTAGATCAATTGGGTAGCCAAAGATATTTTTGGTTACTGTGGATTTGAAGACAATATTGTTTCCCCAGGAGGGCCCAATGGGGACACCTTCGGATCCTCTTCTAGAGAGATATAGTTCTTTTGTAGATTTATTAAAGGATAAATCTCCATCAAATACTGAAGAAGCACAAAAAATTGCATTAAAAATGCTCTTTACGGCTGCTGGAAATAGATCACCATCTCAATGAGTTAATGGATGCTTGCCACAGTCAGAATCAAGGGCAAATATTGTCATTAAGCAAAGGATGGTTGAAGAAACAATTTTATAGAGAGCCATCATGATTTGATCTATAAATTCATGGGTATTCGTCATACCCTAAATTTTTGCATTCCTGGGTCTGGCAAAACTGGGAGCCTCTTGGTGAGTATTCTTTGTGGTTTATTAGCAATGGATATTTTATTGTTAGTTTTTCTTCACTTGTCGATAGAAATAGGGATTTTCAACCCTGGAGAGTGGGATTTGATCCTCGAATTGAACCCACTGCTATCCCGGTTTGGATCCATTTATATGCACTTCCAATGGAGTTTTGGAGTGAGCAGGTATTGGAAATTATCGATAATTCCCTTGGAAGACATTTGGGTGTTTCCAAAGACACAATAGAAGGAAACACAACTATTTATGCAATATTATGTGTGTAAATGGATCTTAGCCAGCCTCTATCAGTAGAGGTGGAACTTGAACTTGTAGGACTATCTTGGATTCAACAACTGGATTATGAGGCATTGCCCTTCAGATGCAGATTTTGCCATAAATATGGGCATTTGGTCTTATCTTTCCCAAATAATATGAACATAAAAATGGAGTTTCCTCTAGGAATGTCAAATCTTCCTAAGGAGGGTAAGTCAACAATCAACAAAGAACCAACCAATATTTCTCAAGGTAAATAAGCACAGGGAGATGGTTTTGAACAACCCAAAAGAAGGAGAAGGCAAAAGAAAAAAGATGGTAAAGAGCAAACTCAACTCAAGCCCTCCAATAGGTATGATATATTTATGACACTAATGGACCAAGAAGAAAAATTCATGGAAGGAGTGGATGGGAATAATGAAAATAATAACAACCATGTTCAAGCTCCTCTTTCATCTCCCCCCATCATAGAGCAGGTAATTGAGTACAGTGAGTTACCGCAGTCAGAGAGTGCAAGGGCATTGATAGTGCATAACCAAGAGCAACCAATAATTAAGGATGTCAACATGGGCATAGCAAAAAATAATAGAGAAAGGCCAAATTTAGGGATAAATCAGGTGTAAAAGAGATAAAAAAATAGCAACTCTCAAGGAGTGGGTAGAAAATAAAATAAGGAATTGATAGCAGTTCAATGAGACAAACTGATCACTGGAGGATCGATGAGGCCAATATATTTTTACTGCTCTCAAGGTAACCAATGATTATACAATCATGGAATGTTAGGGGTTTAAACAATAGAACCCATCAATCTGTTGTTTGAAGACTCTTAGAAAAATGTAAAACAAATTTTTTGCTTATCGTGGAGACAAAAATGTCGTTAGATCTTATGTGTAAAATAGTTAATAGAATTTGGAGGGGTGCTGGTCATATGGAAGTGGCTTCCCAATGTGCCTCAGGGGGGATAGTTACTCTTTGGAACTCTCTTGAATGGACTGCAATAGAACATATAGCTTGGAGGGGTGTTCTCACATCACATTTTAGAAATTATTTCACAGCTGAACATGTTTTAATCACACATTTTTATGGGGCTCAAAACCTATATGGTCAGATGCATCAATGGAAAGTTGTGCATAACATGAGAGTCTCAAGGTAAGATTCAGACTGGATTACTACTGTGGATTTTAATGCTAAATTATCCTCTAGATATCAGGAAGGGGGAACCCCAATTTTGGACACAGGGGATCAACTTAAGATTGCCCAAGTCCAGGAATTACACTTGGTGGATATTAAATGTCCTAGAACCAACTATACTTGGACTAATAAGAGGAGGGATCCACATAGCAGGAAGGTGAAGTTAGACCATTTTTTGGTTTCAGAGGAGGCATTTGTAAAATGGAATATAAAATTTTAAATTTTGGAGGGTCCAATTTCATATCACTTTCCCATTTTGTTGGAAGTAGGGATCAAGACAGTGCAACTTCACAAACCATTTAAATTTGAAAAATTTTGGTTACAAAAAGAGGAATTTCAAAATAAAATTCCACAGTGGTGGGAAGAAGGTCACCCAACATATGGGACAATAATGTTTAGATTCCATAAACAACTTCATTATGTCAAAGATCAATTGAAACAATGGAGGTGATCTAACAAGATAGACTTCCAGGTCCAAAGAGCTCCATTGGTGGCCATATGGGATGAGGTTCAAAAACACTTTAGGAAAGGAAAAATTATAGAGCAGATCAAAGAAGAGGATGATGCATTGCGTAAAGTGGTTGAGGACATTGACAACCAAGAGGAGACCTACTGAAAACAAAGAGCAAGAACCACTTGGTTATTAGAAGGTGATAAAAATACCAAATTTTTCCATCGGATTGCTTGTGCTAGGATACATATGAACAACATGGAAGCTCTTCAAGATGATAAATGACACTCCTTTGATACAATTCTAGGTATGAATTTCCATTCAATGGATTATTTTTCTAAACTATTTAAGGGAAGTATGGTGCAAGATGAAGAGGCTCAAAAAGAAGTTATTGTTGTCATACCCTCTGTTATCTCTAAAGAAGAAAATCAGACCCTACTTGAACCCATTGATAGAGAGGAGCTAAAGAATGTAGTCTTTGGAATGAGCACCAAAAAAACACCATGTCCAGATGGCTTTCCAATTGAGTTTTTTCATGCCTTCTAGGATAATTTGGAGGAGGATGTAATGGTTGTTATAGATGAATCCAAAGGTAGTAAAAGAATTCTTAAAGCATTAAATCATAATTTCATTACCTTAATTCCAAAATGGGAGGAGGGGGTACATATTTTAGATTATATACCTATTGCATTATGCAATGTCATATATAAAATAATCACAAAGGTAATGGCTGAGCGGCTAAAACCTCTTCTACATAGCATTATCTCCTCAAAGCAAGGGGGTTTTGTAGAGGGTAGGCAGATCTTGGATGGTGTGGTTCTAGCTCAGGAGGCAATCCATTCAATGCAAACATTTGGTAATAGAGGAATATTCATAAAATTAGATATGTCAAAGGCTTATGATAGGGTGGAGTGGAGATTCTTGTCAAAGATAATGGCAGCCTTTGGTTTCTCTAAGGATTGGTTAGAATGGGTCATGAGTTGTGTTTCTACTCCAACATACTTAGTGTTAATCAAGGGTCTTCCCTCATAACTATTTGGAGCTACTCGAGGCCTTCATCAATGAGATCATTGATCTCCCTATATTTTTCTCATATTTGCTGAAGGATTGGGTAGACTCATCTTGAGAAGAAGACAAAAAGGTTTGTTAACAGGTATTAAGGTGGGTGAGGAAGTTTTGACTCACCTATAGTTTGTAGATAACACAGGATTGGTGGGAGTGGCTAGCTTCAGGGAAGCAAGAATGATTAGAGATACACTTAATGTCTATCTTATGGCTACAAACCAATTCATCAATGATAAAAAATCCAAAGTGGTCTTTTTCAATATTGATCAAAGGCTTCAGGACAGAATTTTAGAGATATTGGGATTCACAAGGACTTGTCTCCCAATGGTATACTTGGGGGTCCCTTTGCATTTTAAAAAACTAAAAATAGATATTTGGAGGAATATTTTTGACTATATCAAGGACAAAATTAATCATTGGTCTCACAAATGGTTAAGCTATGGGGGTAGATTAACTTTTTTATAGTCAGTCATTCATGCCATGCCAATTTATAAATTTTCTATCTTTGTTGCCCCACATACCATATGGAAAGAGTTGGACAAGATGGATAGAAAATTTTTATGGGAAGGAGTAAAAGGAGAGAGGAAATGGGCCTTAGTAGGTTGGGAGAAAGTAATCCAACCCAAGGTAAAAAGAGGTTTGGGACTGAGAAGATCAAATTTAAATAATAAATATTTGGTTGGAAAGCTTTACTGGAGGTGGATTTCCCAACCAACTTCTTTATTCAGTAGAATCTTAACTAGTAAATATTTGGGACAGGTAAATCCAAATGAGGTGGGTCATTTTCCTGTGGATGGTAATGGATCCTTAGTGTGGTAGGCTCTCAAGTTAGGATCTCAGGTAGTAAAATATAGATTATTTTGGAAAGTGGGGAGAGGGGAGAAGGCATAATTTTGGACAGATTCATGGGATTATAATTTTAAGCATTTTAAGAAGTTGGATGAGTGGCCAATTTCAATCCCTTCGGATTTGACACCCATCACGACTAAAATCTTGGCATAAAGATTTCTCACAGGTAGAGATGAGGAGGATGAATTAGCTTGGGTCTATGGGAGCATTGGTGTCTACATAGTGAAGTATGGATATGATAAGATCCTTCCAGAGCCTCCTCCTCATACATATTAGGTTGAGGATTGGAGAAATATTTGGCAATCCAAGGGTTTGCCGAAAGTAAACTTTTTTGCCTAGCAGTTCATGCATAATGGAATTCTTAATTTTTATAATATCAGATGTAGGGGAATCATTGGTCCATCTCAATGTGTTTTATGCTACATGAGTGAGGAAAAAACTGATCACTTAATGTTTGAGTGCTCATTCATACACCAGATTTGGGAGAGATGGTTTTTATATTATAAAATTCAAGTTAATGGTGATTTGAATCGAATTAATATTTGGAAAAGATGGAATAGGGGTAGATTTAAATCTAAAGATATTTGTATTGGTTGTGAGCTTAGATTAAACTTTATTTGGTGGTAAGTGTGGTTGGAGAGAAATGCCAAAAATTTTAGAGAAACTTTTTCTTCTTTAGATGGAGTTTGGCAGGTCATTTGGAGCAAAGTCACAGAAACTGTGGCAGTCTATGCTAAAGAGGAAACTTAGGTTTTTATTAGGGCAATGGAAAAGGAAGTTGAAGTGCAAGAGGGATAGGACAGAGCTAGTTGGAAACCACCCCTAGAAGGTTGGATTAAAATTAATATTGATGGAGCTGCAAAATGCAATTCGGGTAGAGCTAGAATTGGAGTGGTTACTCAAAATCATGTTGGAACAGTGCTCTATTGGGAACTGCAAGGCTTGGGAAGAGCCACAAAAAATGAATTAGAAGCCTTAGCTATCAAATCTACTTATATTTGGGCAGTAAAACAATGTCACAGGAGGATAATACTATAATAAAATTCTCAAATAATGGTTGGAGCTCTAGATTGCATGAGAAACTTTGCTTTGAAAACATGGAGGTTGAGGATTTTTGTCAGTCAAATTAAGTAATTATGGAGGGAATTATATGATGTGATTCTAGTTGATGTGAGTAGAGATCTAAATAAAGTGGCAGAATTCCTGGCTAAGATGGGTACTGAGAAGGAAGTAGGGGTTCAGTGGAACAGTGACATTGCTATTGAGGATGAGATGATTAGGCAGGTTGGTGAGCAAATCCAATGCTTAGCTAATTTGGATAACCATTCTAGAAATACTATTTAGGATATTTATGCTTCAATGTAGATCTTCTTTTATAGTTGTAAACAGGTGAACAATCATTGTAGAAATATGGTTTAAGAGATTTGGCTCCAATGCAAATCTTGTTTTACTATTGTAAACATGTGTTCTCTTTGACTAAGGCTAGGAAAAGTCTCATCCCAACTTGTAAATGATCTTTCTTTTAATACAAGTTTTTTCAAAAAAAAAAATATTTACTCTCTCTAATTAATTTGATCCTAAACAATCTTATATTGTTGGATTTGATTAATTTAGGCTAGTTGTTATTTGTTGCAACCATGCCTATTTTGGCCTTGGGTGGTTCCACAACCTTCGGACTAATCTTGGCTTGAATGTATCAAAATCAGAGTCGAACGATAGAAGCAAAGACAGTGACAGTGAGGCACAAGTGGTGGCAATCACAGCAGCCAACTCGAAGTGGGAGGAGAGCCTACACCCTCTCGGGGAGCATCTCCTTGAGAGGAGATACTCCTCATTGGAGGCTAAGGTTATTTAAAAACATTAGCATCTCTATATCCCATCCATATGTGATATATGGTTTATTTTTATTTAAAAAAAAAACTCTACAACCTGTCACCAGCGTCGCGGGCATCACAAAAAGTAATCGGTTTGAATTTTTTGTTATCATCACAGATGGTGCATGCGAAACCCATTACGTTTGAAGACATATGAATGCAATTTTGTTCAATTTCACTGGTTTTATTTTTAAATTTGGCCTCATTTCTTCCCTGTTTGACCTCGTTTTTGTCTTGGCGGGCATCACAGTCAACCATGGCGAACATTTTTTTCTAGGTAAACTGATTTTTTCCAAGGTTTGAAGGGTTGCAAACTTGGTTGTGTTGAAAAATCTATGTAGAGCACTTAGTTTTTTGGTGGAACAACACCTCAGATCATAGTTGGAAGTGATGGTTTTTTGGTGGAAAACCACCTGGTATTCCAGAACCGCCGCCCCTTGCTGCCACCCCAAGTGTCATGCGCTACCTTACTGCCACCCCGAACCATAGCCCGAGCCTCGCTTGAGCCACGGCCGAGGTGGAAGAGCCACCGTGAGCTATATTTTGGCTCGTGGCTAAGCTTCTTGTAAGAGGGTGTTGAGATCAAGTCTCGGATCAGCCCACTGGCTCACTGGTTGTGAGCCGAGTGGTAAGGAATTCGTAAGCCCTGAGGTCGTGGGTTCAAATTCTGCCTACCTCCCCCCCCCTAAGCTAAGGTATAATTTTTTTTTATTTTTCAAGTTTTTTTTTAATAATATTTTTTTTCTAAAGTTAAAAATTATATAATTTTTACATTATTTTTTATAGTTTAAAGTTTTTTTTTTTTTTTAAATAATTTTCTACTATATGAAATAATTTATTTTTTTTAACTTTAGTTATAAAAAAATGTTTTAAAAATGCTTTAAAAGGAGAAATGTTTTTTTTAAGGGGGGGAGTATTTTTTCAAAAATCAAGGGGGGATAGAGAGTAATTTTTTGAGAAAAAGCAAATTTTGGCATTATTGGAAAGGTGCATTTTCTGTAGTGCTCGACACCTAGTGGTTTATTTATGTGGGCAATTTAATGTTATATGTTGCATTTTTTCTTGCTTTGCACTGCATCATTAAAAGTTAAAATCAAATTCACTCCCTAAGTCCCTAGAATAATTAAAACCCATCCGTGCAATTTATTGCACTGCAACGTTCGGTATTTGTGATACCTCTGATCAACACTTACAGGTAAATCTATTGTGATTGTGCTACTATATTTGCCACCTAATATAGTTGTTAAAACGATGTCAGAGCTTGTTCTCTATTAATCGTCAGGGAGAAATAAGTTTGCCATTTTTGCAATTTTTTTTACTCCATCCACTACCCTAATCACTCTCGTGTTTAGGCTTAAATCCAAATGAAATTTTGGATATCCAAAGTGTTTAGGGGAAGTTACGCCCCATGCATGAGGATTGAAGGCTTTCTAAGTTCGGTGCCATCAACAAGGTGATTCCCTTTCAGTACCGCCTAAGTACCATGTATCGTATAATCATTAAAATTACCTACAGTCTCCCTCACGTAAGGGCGGGTAATTTTTTTGGTTTTTCAAAATACCTATAGTCTCCCTCACATAATAATAGGTATTTTTTATGGTATAACGACCTGAAATTAAGGTATGTTGAAGGGGGGGACCATTTGGTGTTATAAGGAACCTTCACAATGTCTACAAAACTAATGACAATTTCTCATCAGTTGTTGAAAGGTCCAAACTATACACCATGGAAAAGCAAAATGAAGGCAATCCTAGAGATGGATGATCTTTGGGATATTGTTTTTGGAGCAAAAGTAAGACCTTCATCTACATCTAGAGCCACAACTCTCACTACTAATTAGAAAGCATTTGATAAGATAGATAGCAAGGCAAAATTGCTCATTTTGCTTGTTGTCTCTGATGAAGTTCAAACCCATATTGTTGATTGTCAAAATAGTAAAGAGGCATGGAATACCCTTCAAACTATATACGAAGGAAATAATGATTCCACCATTCTATTTCTTCAATATCAATTACATAGTCTAAGCATGAAATAGGGAGAGACAGTTGAAATCTTTCTTTGTAAAGTGTCTGAGTTAAAAGGAAAATTGAATTCCTTGGCAACACCAGTTGATGATAAGCTTCTTACCTCAGTGGTAATGAGAGCATTACCTGATTCTTTTAGAGTGTTGATCACCTCACTTCATGTATCACAGAGACAAGTTACCTTTGTTGAGTTGGTAAATTTGCTTCAAGAGGAGGAGGCACACCAACTACAATGATATGATTCTTCTAACACTGCCCTCTACACAAAACAAAAGGTCTAAAACAAGAAGGGTAATTTTTAGAAGGGAGGGAGTTCTCAAAAGGATTCAAAATGGAAACAAAATCAACAAACTCAACAGAATAAGAGATATTGCAAGATATGTGACAAGGAAGGTCATGATACAAATAGATTTTGTCATAAGAATAAAAAACCAAAACACAAAGGCCAGAATAAACCACAAAAGAATAAACAACAAAAAGTGAATATTGTTGTTGAGGAATTTGACATGGATTCTGAGTGAGCACACAAAGTGCTCATAACTACCACAGTATCCAAGCAGATGGATCCTATTTGGTATGTTGAATATGGATCCAGCAAGCACATGACTAGTGATAAATCAAGGTTTGAGTCTTTTGAGGCCAAATAGGGCAAACCTGTCACTATTTCCAATGATAAAACCTATAAGGTTTAGGGAGAAGGTACAATTTTTGTTACTCTTCTTGATGGCAAGTGCCATATTGAGAAGGTTCTCTATGTTCCACCATTGGCGAACAACTTGTTGTCAGTCACACAAATTATGGACAAGGATATGGTTGTACACTTTAGTGTTGAGGGGGGCAAGAAGTGTTGTTCTATTACTAGGAGGGGTAAGAACATTGCAACCGCTTCATATAAGTATGGCTTATTTTCCCTAGATGCTATCTCTACTCCAGATGTAGCCATGACTGTCTCTGCAAAGGATGCAACTTCCCTATGGCACAAGAGATATGGACATATAAGTTCCGGTTACTTACTTGAGTTAAGTAAGTATGCGATGGTAAATGGTATTCCTTCCCTTTCTACCAAATTTCTAGTTTGCTCTGACTGCTTGGTAGGAAAGCAACATAGGGTAACTTTCAATAGGAGATCTACAAGACCAAATAAACCTCTGGAGTTGGTTCACACCGATCTGTGCGGTCCTTTAACACCCAATAGTTGTGGGGGTAAGAGGTATTTTTAGTTATTCATGGATTATTACTCATGAAATATGTGGGTATTCTTTCTTCAACTAAAATATGAAGCATTTGGCTTCTTTCAGCAATTCAAGAAATTTGTTGAAAAGGAGTCAGGGACTTCTAGAAAGACCCTCCGCTCAAATCGAGGGAGGAAGTTCACCTATAAAGAAATTTTTGCATTCTTGACTGAAAATGGGATCACACGACAGTTAACTACTGCTTATACTCTTCAGAAAAATAGAGTTGTGAAAAGGAGGAACCGTTCCATCATTGAAATGGTTAGTTGCATGCTCACAAGAGCTATAATTGGGCAACAATATTGGGTAGAAGCTCTCACCATAATAGTATATCTATTGAATAGGTCACCCACTAAGGACCTATAAGGAATGACTCCATAGGAAGCATGGAGTGGCAGGAAACCCTCCATCTCTCATCTACGCATTTTTGGTTGTAAAGCATTCATGCACATACCGAAAGAAAAAGGAAGAATCTAGATGAGAAAAAATTGAAGTGCATTCTTCTTGGGTATTATGAGCACTCTAAGGGTTATCAATTTATTTATCCTTTGACCAATAAAATTCACATCAATAGAGATTTAGTTTTTGATGAGGCTTTCACATCAAAAAACACATCAGATGTATACCTAGACCTTGTGGAAACTAAGGTTGAGAAGTCTCCTTCATCAAAGGTTGGAGGTCATTCTTCATCTTCTTCATCACCACAAAATAAGAATCCAAAGTGGTATACAAATACAATCAGAGAATCTAAGCTATCCACTCCACCAGATTTAACATTAGATAGGCCTTGTACTCGTAGCATGGCTCGATAGGAGAAAGCTGCAGTAGAGATTACTGAGGTTGATGATATTTGTTATTCTTTTGAGGAACTTTCTATAGATCCAGTGAGAGATACAGAAGATATGGATATTGATGATGATAGGATGTTTATGTCTTCAATAGATGAACTTGAACCTGCTTCAGTGCAAGATGCTCTTAGTGAGCCTCAGTGGAAGGCCACTATGGATGCAGAGTATAAGTCTTTGATGAAAAATGAAACATGGAAGCTTGTCAATATATCATACAAAAAGAAACCCATAGGCTACAAATGGGTGTCCCAAGTCAAGTACAAGGCATATGGGACAATAGATAAGCATAAGGCCCAACTTGTTGCAAATGGCTATGCTCAAAGAGAAGGCATTGACTACGAGGAAACTTTTGCACCTACTTCTCGGATGACAACCATTTGAGTTCTTTGTGCTATGGTAGCATAGTATGGGTGGAAAGTGCACCAAATGGATGTCAAGAGTGCCTTTCTAAATGGTGATCTCCAAGAGGAAGTCTACATGACTCAACAAAAAGTATTTGAAGTGGAATGCCAACAACATAAATTTTGCAAATTGGTCAAATCCTTATATGGTTTGAAACCAGCCCCTCAGGATTGGTATATATAAATGTATAATCACCTACTACAACATGGATTTAAGAGATATCCATCGAATGCAAACTTCTATTTTAAGAAGCAAGGCTCTGAAATAGTGTTGCTTGTAATCTATGATGATCTACTCATAACAGGGAGTTCAAAAATAATTATCTCTACTGTCAAACAATATTTGAGAAAATATTTTGAAATGATAGATCTCGGACTTCTCCATTACTGTCTTGGTCTAGAAGTGAACCAGAAGGAGCACTACATCAAAGTGTCCCCAAAAAATAATGCCAAGACACTACTAGATAAATATTGCATGACTGATTGTAAGCCAATGGCAACACCAATGGAATCAGGAATTCAGTTATCACGATATGAAAAATCACCTTAGGTAGATGCTACTCTCTATCATAAGCTAATTGGGAGTCTCATATATTTTACCAACACTAGGCTAGATATCGTATTTGCTGTAAACTATCTTTCGAGGTTCATGCAGGAACCGAAGACTACACACTGGAAAGTAGCAAAGCGAGTTCTTCACTATGTTTGTGGAATAATGGAATATGGCCTATAATACAAGAGGAACAATAAATTCTTCTTATAGGGATACACGGACTCTGACTATACCAGATCATATGATGATCGTAAATCAACTTTAGGACATTTGTTTCATCTTGGATCTGGTCCTGTCTCTTGGCACAACAAGAAGCAACAGGTGGTTGCTATCTCATCAACAAAGGCAGAATATCATGCCGCACATGAAGATGTGTATGAAGTGATATGGTTGTGTCGCATCTTGACAAGTAAGGGTCTTCCATCAAAATCTCCAATACACTTGTTCTACGACAACATGGGTGTTTTGAACCTTGTTAAGAATCTAGTGCATCATGAAAAAAACCAAGCACATTGATACACAATGCCACTTTATTCGAGATGAAGTACCAAGGCACCGAATTTAGCTTCAGTACATCTTCACCAATGCTCAAGTTGCAGACATATTCACTAAGGCACTTGCATGTGTCAAATTTGAATTGTTTCACAATTCTATATGTATTTCAAAATAATGGGGGGATGCTAGTATAACTAGTAGTTATATTTTTCCTCAAATATTGTAATAAGGGGGGATGTTAGAATATATTTTAGTATTTACTCTCTCTAATTAATTCGATCCTAAACAATATTATATTGTTGGAGTTGATTAATTTAGGGTAGTTGTTATTTGTTGCAACCACGCCTATTTTGGCCTCAGGTGGTTCCACAACCTTCACAATAATCTTGGCTCAAATGTATTATTTATATTTCATCATATTAATGAAATCTTGTTCTGCTTCTCACATTCTAACTATCTAAGGCTAAGAATTGTTGAGCACATATTAAAGTACAAACTCCATAGCATCAATAAAAAAACATAATCTTTAATTGTACAATAATAAAGTTTTACAAAACTATTTGAACATAGTACTTCTTTACTTAGCCTTTGATTCCTTTTTTCATCAACTAAAAATTTCTAGAGCCTATGAAACCATTTTCCAAAAACACCCAATCCATCTAAGCATCTACAAGCCTCTTGGAAATGGAGAAACCACCCATAATTAATGAGGAATACTTAAGGATCAGGACAACATTAGATGCAATGCAATTTAAACATGCCTTTTTATACTATGCATGCCACCATGCATAAGACTCAAATAAAATGTAAACTACAATAAGATAATCCCATACTTCTCTTAATAATGATCCCTTAACTCACAAAAATCTTAGAAATCATTATATTAATTTCTCTTGCAAAACCATCATACAACACAACAACAAATAGAAGAGAATCCCATACTTCTCTTCATAATTATCCCTTAACTCACAAGAGTCTTAGGAACCATTATGTAGTTTCTCTTTCAAAACTATAAAAGTGCTTATTAAATCATCCTATAATTGAAGCACTTTATTAGATCAAAAATATAAACAAAGTACTCCATTAAAACAATTATAATCAAAGTACTTTATTCAATAAATTATAATCAAAGTACTTCATTCAACCAACTATAATCGAAGCACCTTAATTTAATTATGGGTGCACCCATTCAAGATAGAGCATAGATTCAAGATTACAAATCTAGCTTCAACCAACACCCTACACTCACAAATAATCTTGGATCTTATAGGGGTACGCCCGACATGCCCTCTAATATTAGCGAAAAAATATTCACAAGGTGCATCAACATTAGAAGAAAATAAATAAAAGATAGCATAGGCAAAGACCACACAGGTTCTCATAAGATATGAATATGCTACTCCTCCTTAGGATAACAAACTAAATAGTCCAAAAACTAAACCAACAAGAATTGCAAAAAATAAAGGACAACACAAATAGGTTTACATACTCCAATGAGTACTCATCAACTCACATGCATGAGTGATAGAGCGCTACGGATCAATAAATACATAAACTATCTAAAGGAATACTCCAACCAAGGAGAACTATGAAAGCTACCAAAGCTGAAACATTCAACTCAAAAGTGTGAAGACCAAATCTCAAGAAAAAATATATCAAAGCATAAGCAAAGGATTTAAACAACTATCAAAAACACCAGAAAGCTACTTGCCAAAATTTCAATCAATGTCCATTGCTATGCTACCATTCCCCCAACTCGGTGCACTCCTTCCAAAGTGAAAATAACAACCCCTTCACCTTCTCAATGCCTTTGTTCTTAACCAAGGAAATTGAGCACTCTTATGCATGGCAAGGGTAAAATTATTTTTAGGAACAATTACCTCCATAATTACCATTCTTGGGTGTTTATAAGTGCCACCTATGCACAATAGGGGAGAGAGCCAAAAAAACAATAAATAAAACATAAATAACCATAACAATCCTCTCTTTAAGTTAGATTTTACTATGGTTTTATAATTATTATTTTCAATAATAAGAGATAGTAATGCCACCCAACTAATTAGCTTAATAACCCAAAGAAATATTGATATTATATAATAAATCTAGGACTTGCACATCATGAGCAACCAAATATTCTAGCCAAATAAATTATCTCACACCATTATTTTATCCTTAAATGGACGGTCTTCTTTAAGATATTCTAATGTTATTGCCAACTCATTAAGGAGACTCATTGCATTGGCAACTTCCTATCCTAATGGTGTGAACACAAAAACAAGAAATAATGCAATGCATCTACATGAAGGTTAGTTTTTCTTATTACCCTGAGTTGTTGATGAGCAAGCCATCATCATAATTTCCTCAAATATCTCTCTTTTTAGATGGTTCACTGTTATGATCCTACCAATGAGAGATAGAGAGAGCACCTGATCCTACATCCACAATTACATCAATAGTACCATATTCCAAGCTCAAAATAATGCAATCATTCTATCATATAAATATTATTTAAAGAAACTATACCATTAAACATTTACTGTAATACATAGTTTATTATCCATAAAAGTTCTTCCAAGGAAGGTTGTTACATACTCCCCCCTTGGACTAAACACATTCCTCTGTATTTATCTACAAGAGAGTACATCAATAATTCTCATTCAATTAAGTATGAAAATTATTGTCTCATTTCTTCAGCATTTTTCCATGTAGCACTATTCTCTAAAAATTGGTCCTATCGAACCTTACATTGATCTAGGGTTTATTTCCTCAACATCTTAGAATAAAACCCTAGAATATTAATCGGTCTCACCTAAATGGTTGAGGGATCTACCATCTACAATTTAGAAATATTCCACATGTGAGTAGAATCAACAACATATTTCCTACATAGGGATATGTGGAAAGTATCATGAATCTTTGTTAGGTTGGGTGGTAACACAAGCCTATAGGCTATTGGGCTAATATTATAAATTATCTCAAAGGGCTCAACATAGTGATTATCTAGCTTAGTTGATTTGATGACACTTTTCATAAGTCTTATCGTTAAGAACTCAATCTCCCATAAATAATTCCCTTGGTTATCGGCCACTTACTTGAGCCTAAACATAATTACTCTAAGCTATTCCTCCATCTCTCAATTTTAGATACCCAAGATAGGTACTTAATAATTTAATATTGTATTGTATAATGGTATGAGCCATAAATTATTTATTTAGTATGTAAGACCACAAGGAATATTGCCATATAATTATGCACTTTGTAACTCATGGAAGGTGAACCATCACACTCATGTATAAAGCGGGATGTACCCCTATTGTAAAAGAATATATGATGTATTCTTGGATAATTCTTGGCTTGTGAAGCTAGAGATCTTGTGGAGTGGCTTCCTTCCAAAAGGAGCATTGTATAGTGTTTCCCTACCTCAAAGGTATAATCAATCTCTATTTTATTGAGCAATTTATTGTGCAATTAATTTATTTGTGGATGCATGTTGAATATTTTGACATATTGGTGAATGATTTATGGTAATGAGAAGAGAGGTTCACAAAATTTGGTATTAGAGCAACGATTTTGGCAAAGTAGGTTTATTTTTGTAGAGCTAGGGCACGTTTTTTAGAAAAATATCACATTTTGCAGAGACTATTTTTTATTTCAACAGTCATTTTCAAAAGGTGTTTGTACCGTTGTCTAGATATTTTGAGTACTATAAAAATGACTGTTCATTTTTAAAATTTTGATCAATATTGAAAAAATTATGATTGTTTGAAGTTGGGTTATTTGTGTTGTTTTTGATTGCATGATTTTTTTTTCAAAAAGGAAATAATTCGTATTAAATTTTTTATTAGTCATTTTTAGAATATTTTTACATTAACATGTAGATTAATTTGAATACTCTAAAAATTATTGCTCACTTGTGAAATTCTGATACATAGTGAAATAGTTACAACTGTTTGAAGTTGGGTTATTGAGGCTATTTTTGGGCTGTGCAATTTTTTTTCAAAAATAAAATTTGTATTAAATTTTTTAGTAGTCATTTGTAGAATATTTTTGCATCAACATGTAGGTTATTTTGAGTACCATAAAAATCACAAAGAATAAAAAAATCACAGCTTTCAATTTGAGTAAACAAATTAGTTACCATTTGTTTTATTTTGAAGACAATTTGCAGATTTAATGGTTGTAGAAGGACATAGATGAGATTTCAAAAATAATAATTTTACAGAAATTCGGGTTATTCAAACCCTGGCTACTTAAAAAAAAGTCATGAAGTTGCCAAAAAATTTTGGAGCAGATGATATTGATGCTAGGGAATGGTTGGAAAATTTTAAGTCTTTATATTCTTCTTATTTTTTATCTAATATTTGGCTTTCCTTGCAAGGGGAAGCTTTATCTTGGTATTTCAACTTTGCTCGTCCTAATCATGATACAGACACATGGGAAGAATTTGAAGTTGCATTTTTAATAAAATGGGCATTAAAAAAAAAGGATAATAATATGTAGGCTATGGAAACTACACCTTGTGTGTTAGGGCCAAACAATGATCAAAAATATTTGTTTGCCTATCAAAATTCTATTTTGCAAGTTCATGGGTGCATTCAAAATCAAAAAATTGTTGTTTCCATTAACTCTAACAACAAATATAATTTTATCAATATGTCTTTGATTAAGAGGTTTTAAGTACAAGCAAATAAAATAAAAAACATACAAATTGAGGGTAAAAATGTTCCAATTTTTGAATATTTAAAGCTCACCATTGATAAATATGTTTTACATTCCAATTTTCATGCTATTGAGATGAATAATATAGATATTGTTCTTGGTTATCCTTGGTTGCATTCTTTAGGTACTATTAATATTAATGTGTAAAATAAATTCATGAATTTATGGTATCGAAAGAAGAAGATAACATTACAAGACATTTCCCAATGTAAGAAAAAATAGGAAATTATTGTAGAGGAACAAAGTGAAGAAGAATCACAAGAACCTAAAAGAAAATCTCAATAGGAGATTAAGGAAGAAGTAAAAGGAAGGGATAAAAAAAATGAAGAAAATAAGAAGGAAGAGTGAAAACAGGTAGAACAAAAGGCTAAGGTTGGAGTATATTGCCATCCACACCACCATGAGAGGCAAAAATCATGGAGACAGGGCTTGAGGCAACACCAAAATAATGAGGGACATAGAGGTAACTAGTAGATCCAAAACATTGGATATGCTCCAAGTCATAATTTTAAGTAGGTATGGATGAAAAAAGTGAAATTTATATTTCCAACACATGGTATTGGCATCAACGAAGAACACCACCAATTATAGTTTCACTATGATGGATGGATGATCAAGATTGGCATCAGTATTTAGGATGGTTTAGAAGATATTATTATTTAGCCTCTTCTAATGTTTTGAGAATGAAACATTTTGTAAGGGGGATGGAATGTTAGGTACCCAAGATAGGTGCTTAATAATTTATTATTGTATTGTATAATGGTATGAGCCATAAATTAATTATTAAGGAAGGCCAAATTTCAAATTAGAAATAGGTATGTCATAGAATCATCTATGTAACCATTGGAGGAATATTATCATATGTAATTGCAAGTAATATTGTCATATGATTATGCACTTTGCAACTTATGGAAGGTGAACCACCATGTGGGTGATCTTGTAACTCATAGAATTTGAACCATCACAGTCTTGTATAAAGAGAGATGTACCCCCATTGTAAAAGGATCTATGATGTATTCTTGGAGAAGTCTTGGCTTATGGAGCTAGAGATCTTGTGGAGTGGCTTCCTTCCAAAAGGAGAATTATATGGTGCTGCCCTACCTCAAGGGTATAATAAATCTCTATTTTATTGAGAAATTTATTATGCAATTAATTTATTTGTGGATGCATGTTGATATTTTGACATATTGGTGAATAATTTATGGTAATGAGAAGAGAGGTTCATAACACTCAGACAGTGTCCAGTTCGATCGTCATTTGATCCTTATGATTATCCCATGATATATGTGTTCTTAATCTTCTATCATATAAGGCTTTAAATGGGGACATCCCCAAAGATGCATGGTACCCATTATTATATGTAAATTCAACAATATACAAAAAAGTCTTCCCACTTAGACTTTTGGTCCATGTAGTACATGCATAGCATGTCTTCTTAAATCTGGTTGATTCTTTTAGTCTGACCATATATTTTAGGATGATATGTATAACTAATATTTAGCTTAGTGCCTACTACATGATGTAGAGCCTACCAAAACTATGATGTGAATCTAGAATCCTTGTTTGATATGATCACTTTAGGAAACCCATATAACCTATAGATTTATTTGGTAAACTAATTTGCTACCTATTGTGGTATGATTTATCATCAAGTTAAGATTGAACTATGATTATTATCTAGAGAATTTTAGAATATGAGCACCCGCTAATCATAGCCTAGACCAAACATTGGAAGGATTAAAATGCTTTAACCCAACCTCTAGAGTAGGCTGGCATACCTTGTCAACTTAATAGATGTTGACTCCTTTTAGCTCAAAGTAGTAAAAGGTTAGAGATAGGGATGAAAGGGTTGAGAAATGAATGAATTTAGAATGGACGGGTGAAGCTAATAGCATAGGCATCCGTAGAGAATCCTTTATCAAGTAAATTTCCATAGACAATGTTTAGGACTAGCAACATTCAAAACTTAGCAATCATCCATATTGAGAGTTTTTTGCATACTTAAAGAATTATTCTAAACATCTAAATCACTAATAATCCAAATTAACAAAATTATATTAACACCTTGACTAACAGAAGTATAATTCTCATAAGTATACATGCAAGCATAAATCATTCCAATTTACTCTATGTTAACAATCCAAATTAATAGAATAGACTAACCATAGTAGTAGTAGTAGAAATGATTTCATATAATTATGATAAAAAAGCAACACAAACACAAGTTTGAGGTAAACATCCCTAGTAATGCTCTTTCCAATAATTTTAGAAAATGTAAAATAGTAGTGCAAGCAAACACTTCAGAGACAACCCTTTGAAATGAGGGTTTAGCCTCTATTTATGAATTTACAATTTTTTTATTTTGAGATTTACAAGAATTTTTAGAATTCTTGATCTTCTTAAAACTTTCTATAAATGGTACTATCCAGTTGTATCTTCTTGAACTAGTTACATGAAATATTACATAGGTTCAACCTCTATCGTTCCCTATTCTTGATATGCCCTCATGGCTAAAGATATGTAATTGAATATATTGGGTAGCAGGTTCCAAAAATTTTTGGATCATGATGTTTTACCTTCATGCTAGTTTGGTTTCCATGGTGTCTAGTTTGACCTTTGGAGCTGTCTCTCCCATATAGTTGAGCGAGAATTATGCTTAAAATTTAAAATTCAAAGTAGATTCAATATACACCATGGATTTGGGGATGAGTGATTATGATCAGTTGGTAGGTATCTAACTCATGACTGTGTTCTATATTTATATTTCTTGAAATCATAAAAAAAAATTGTTCTTTCTTACTTTTGGTAGATTTGGATGCAAAATCGAGTAAAATCATAGTCTTGAACTTTGGATTGGTTACCCTGCAATCGCTAGAATTCATCTTTATTTGCTTGCTTTTCCCTGATGCCTCGTAAATATTTTGAAAGGTGAGATTTTTTCTTGTCTTATCCATGAAAATACATGAATCCATGATATTGGAACATCATTTTTTTTTAAGTTATCTCATGGTCACGTATCTATCGCAATATGTGCAGGATCTATTGATTTATATGCCATCACGAAAGGGAATGCTTAGTCACACATAATTTTCTAATTTTATTGACTTTGCACATTTTGACTGCGACAGGATGGATATGGATGGTTTTGTGCCTTTACTTTATTCTTTTCCCTCAATCACACCTTATACAAAGAAATTCATCAAATTGAGTGCCAAGATGAACTTCAACCACACTTGATCACATCGAACATGAATTTGTGAAAATTGGTGGATTCAGGCTTATACTTATTCTTTACTCTTGGGAACGATGCTAACAAAGGATTCTGGAAGCCACACTTCCTTTTGCACTTAAGCCTATTTTGATAAATCTTCCCACTGATTCAAGTATTTTAACAGTTTTTAGATGCTCGATCATCATGCTCTGACTTCCAAGCACTCTTCTCATTTCATGTCACTAACAAAGGATTCGGGAAACCATGCTTAAAAATTATCTCCTATCCACTTTCAATTTTTTATCAGGAAATCGTGTTTCTAGTAGATTATATCCTCTCCTTTGTGCTTTTTAATTTTTGCATGACTATCAAAGGATAACAGTTGGCCATGTAGTAAAATTATTTTTACGTCAGCTGGATGGTCTTTACCATGGATTTGAGGAAATTAATGGATTTGAGCAAATTTATTGAACACTTAGCCAAATTTTATAAAATTTTGGTCATCTTCTGAGATGTAGCCATTTTGGCCTACATTATTGGTGCCTCCTGGGGAATCTTGCTCGCAAGATTTAAGAACTCATAGCCTTATTTATTGGGTTTATGGAGTCTAAAAATTAAAATGTGGAAAAACATAGGTGAAAAAAAATGAAAGTTTGAAAATAAGATGGATGCAAGGAAGGAAAATAAATGAGTAAATGAATGGGAGTCGAAGGAATGGAAAATGTGGGAAGGGAAAGGGAAAGTGCTTGCTAATTGTTTCCAGTATCACTTCCATAGAACAACTACCTTTTTTAAAAAAATATTAGATATTTAGTAAATGGTAACAACTCATATAGAGATAAGATAAGAATTAATAATATCTCCTTTACTTAATGAGAGGGCCACCCCTTGATTATATGGCAGAAAGGATCATGCCTTCTTCATGTTTCTAAGAGATCATGTGTTTTTGCTCTTTATAAGAACTTGTTAGAACCTGAGTCATGCCAAAAGTGTTACTCTTTATTTCCTATTGATTCCTTTTCTACTTGTCTTCTTGGTCTTGCTCCTCCTCTTACTATTGAATTTTCTCTTTATATTTTCCCTCTTCAATGTGGATTACTTCTTCAATTGTAGGATTTTCTTGATTTATTTCCTACACCTCTTCTTCTTCATCATATTTATTTCTTCCTAATATTGAATATCATGGTCAGTATCATCCTCTTCTACTTCCTCCTCACTTATATCTTCCTCGCTCAAAATTTGAACATCTTCAAGAGCATTGGAATATTCTTCCCAAGCCTTCTGGGAAATTCCTAGAATCACTGGTATTTGTCGATGAACCTATTGTAACCTAGAAACCTTATCATAATATGGTTCAGATTCACCATTACCAACTTCAATTATCACATCCTTTATTTACATCAAGTATTTTATCAACTGAACTACCTGGTCTTGATGAATTATCTCAAGCCCTTCAATCTCAAACTCATCCTCCAAAATTGAGTCGAAGCTAGATCTCAATGCTTATTCTCTAATGTATTGGTGATCTTCTCCCCATAAATATGGAAATCCAAGTCACTTAATCTGATTCATATTTTGAAAAATTTTGTTCATCTTGGTCTCCAACTTGTCTTCTAGTTACCATCCTTTTATCAATAATTTGTTCTTGCTTAGGATGTCTTTGGAAATGTTCCTAGAAGTACACCATTGCTTACTAGGAAGGACCCTTGTTGCAACTCTAAACTTAAATTTTGCCAAATTATAAATTTTCTTGACTATAGAAACCTTATTCTGAATCTCTCCTTGAACAGTCTTAAGGACATTTTTAGCACTCACAACTTTGTTACTTGTATCAACCAAGAAAATAAATACGGTTTTAGCTTCCAAACTCTTTTTTCAGATATCAAAACAAATATTCCTCCTTATCCGCTTCATTTTTTCTTTAGAAAATCTTGAAGACTTGGTCTTTTCCAACTACAATTGTTGTTGCAACTGGCTATTTTGTTCTGTCAAAGCCCTAATTTGTGCTTTAGCACCTTCAACTTGTTATTTATAATTGACCATCTCGTGATACCTATCTTGCCACTTTTTTAATTCATTCTTTAGGGCTTTCTCTATATTATTTTGATATCTGAGTGAAGCTTCCAATTATCCCACCTTCACCTCCAAACTCTCACACTTTGCTTTATAAATATCACCTTACAAATAGATAGTACCAATATGAGCTTTGGAAATGACAAGCTCATCCTCCATTGGTAACTACATAATGTCTTTTATTTTCTCTTTCACATGATAATCATCCATGGTCATATATTTTCCTGGTTTATTTACCTTGGGAGGGATGATCAACTTAGTTATTTTTTGAGAAATCGAATCCATTATGGTAATATTTCTTTTGTGGGTTGCCTTTTCAAATGGCTTTGTGAGGTGCTCATTCCACTAGGTGCTCTCGCTAAGTGAAATCTCATTGGCCTTCTGATAGGTGGCTATGGTGGGATTAGTAGAGGGAGTGGATGTGGTGATGAGAGATGATACTAGAAAACAAGGAGTATGGAAAGTAGCTAAAACGATGGAATCTTGAGATAAAGAAGTGGATATTATGGATTCTGACACTGAGGGTTAAGGAAGGGGAGTAAACAAATACTGCTCTTCTAACGTTAATAAGGATCTCATTTATTTTAGATGTGGTTTTTGATATGGAGAAGATGTATCTTGAGTTTCTAATGAAACTAGTGGGGGGAAGTGAGCTTTTGATGGAGGTGGAGTGGATGATGGTGGAAGAGATACATTACCTTGTGGAGAGGAGGATTTTTCAACTTGCTTTTTAGAAATGGAAGAGATATTATTTGAGGACTTTAGAGGAGAAGAACTAGAAAAGGGGAGAGAAATATTACCTGAGTCTCTTAGTGGAGACTGTTGCATGATTTGATTCAAATCAGGTTGCTCTAATTGTGATTGTTCAACAATATGAGATACCTTCTCTATTTATTTCTCCTTAGTCACCTCTTTATCTATTTTCTCCAAAGTTTTTGTAGCCTTATCTTGGCCAATAATGAGGGAATAAATTTTATTTATGATTATCTCCAACTATTTTTGTTGAGGGATTCCCACTATTTTCTCTAATAGAGTTTATTTCTAGAGAGAAACAAGGTCTACAAATATAACTATGTGGATATCAGTCATAACTTATATTTCTCCTCTAAAATCTTCATAATATGTAGATGATCCCCCAAGGGCTAGATTCTCTAGCCTCTTGTGTACTTGTATTAACTCAATCTATCCTACTCACCTTTTCCCAGTCCTCCTCCTTCCTAGCCCTTTCTTTACATCATTTTAGCACCTACTCTATATGTCTAGAGCTACTCGATCATTGGTTGAAATGAGGATACTACTTTCTTACCTTTGGAAGAGGGTCTACCCCTAAAACGGCTTGTTTGTGTATTGGAGGATATGGAGGAGGAGTTCTAATAATGAATCCCTTTTGTTTACCTCTTACCACGCAGACCTCTTTGGAGGATATGGAGGATGAGTTCTTACCTCTTACCACTTGTTTACCTAAATAACACCTTATCATCTTTTTGAAGCCTTTTTAGGCAATCATGGACCATATTAGCTAGGTATTTGGGCCAATTGAAGAATATAGGATGATTGTTAATTTAATTTGGATCATATTTTCTTAGGTTTGAGATGCAGTAGGCAGTGGCTATTTACCAATAATAAATAAATTTATCAATGGGAAAGGTCCCAATTATAGCTAGCATTAAATAAAGCTCAGGATTCAAAAATTATTCCAACCTAATAGGAGTTTGAGGTAAGGCTCTATTTCTTAATTTTCTTTTCAACTAGCTAGATAACCAGTTTAGGAAATAAACTCCCCCTTTCAAATGGGCATCAAGGAAGTAGTGTTGTGGGAAAAACAAGGTTAACTTCTTACCTACTTTTGTCACATGCCCGTGCATTTAATTTATCAACCTAGGGAGCTTCGTAAACTTGTGAAGGGTTTTGAACAAGATTTCTTACAATACCACTTGAGATGAGTCCGCTAGTTCTACTATTGGGGGGTGTTTCAATGGTCATCAATCATTCATACACTCCTCAATAATTTACATAAAAACAATTAAATATACAGAAAGGAAATATTCACGCATTCTTGGAAATAAACCTATTGCAATACTAGAAATAACAATGCGATAAACAATCTTATAAAAGTGGTAAACTAATATAGAAAATACAGGAAAAATAAGGGAATAAATACTGGCTTGGAGTGGGCCCAGGCTCTAGCAGCTTCCTCCCAGCTGAACACGCACTTAGAAACTCTTAGAACTGTATTATAATTATCAGAGTATTATAATGCTTCTTATGTATATCTCTCTACATTTACTATCAAAATATTCTATATCCTCAAAGAGGTCTGCGTGTGTTTATATAGCACACCCATAGATATTCTGTTACAAAGAAGTTATAACAGTCGATTCATTCTAGACTAAACTAAGAAATTCTGGTAAATGTGATCGATGTCTGCTAAAATTGGCATTCATTTCTAATGGTGGCATGTTCACTGATTGGTTTGTGCTTTTCCTGGAATAGGTAGTACATTCTCATACATTGATGTGATACCCAATTTAACTCTACATGACGTAGAGTTGAAACTACACCAGTCTCTGTTGTCCATGTCATGCTTGTTTGGTCAACGGGTGAAGAACAGGGGCACCTTACCTATGAGGAAGGTGCCTAAGTATGTCAGGTGCCTTATCTATGTGGAAGGTGCCTTACTACCATTGGCACCTTCCTGGAAGAGGAAGGTGCTTATCTTCTATTGGTGCCTTCCTGTGAGAGGAAGGTGCTTGCCTTCTAGTGGTGCCTTCCTATCGACGCCTTCCTTATGAGAGGAAGGCACTTGCCTTCTAGTGGTGCCTTCCTATGAGAGGAAGGTGCTTATTTTCCTTTGGCACCTTCTTGGAAGAGGAAGGCGCTGCCCTTCTATTGGCGCCTTCCTGGGAGAGGAAGGTGCTTATCTTTCCTTGGCACCTTCCTAGAAGAGGAAGGTGCCTACTTACACTTAGTGCCTTCCTAGAATAGTAAGGTGTCTACTTACGCTTTGCGCCTTCCTGAAAGAGGAAGGTGCCTACCTTCTCTGTGTTGATTCCAAAAGAAACAAAGTGCCAGGTCCATGAAAAGACCTCGACTGATCCAAATCTTACTAAATCAACTACAATTCCATAAAAACACACTGAAAACACATGAATTAGATAACACGCATAATTTCATCAAATAATTATATAATCATTCATAAATATATGCAATCCTTATTATATAGCCGCATAATAATCAAGAAAATGTATACAAAATATGAGAATTTTTGATGCTCATCATCCCCCCATGCCTAACATATGCCATGCCCTCATGGCATAAAAATTGTAGGTAGCCCTATTGACCCCTCATCGTTGCCATTTCTTGTTGGATCCAGTTGTACCTATGGCTCGTGTTTGCCTCTTTTGCTCACTAGAATCTGGAGGTGTGGCTCCTCTTTTTCTATGTGGGGTTGTGGGTGCTATTGTCGGCTTTGATTTCCTCATCCTAGCCGCTATCGGAGTTGATATATCTAGCATCGTCTCTACTACCTAAAATGTAGATTTTGTAGCTTGTCATAGATCAGTGTTCGGATTTCTGACCACTGCAAGAGGGATATTTGAATTATACCTCTTGAGATGAACTACTTGGGCTTTTGTACAATCGGTTTGCTTCAGGATTAAGCCCTGTGTTCTCCTTTGCAATGGCAATGACTTCCAATTTGGGGCCGTATACCTCCCATAGTTCAAAATACCTTCTTATCTTGAAGGGTCATCCTTGGGATGACCCGTACATCTCCTATAACTCGCTATCCTCTACTGGATTGATGTAGATACCAAAGTCCCCTTACATACTCGAGGTTGCCTTCCTGGTCTCCTTAGATGCTGTCATCTCTTTGAGTAGCCGTTCAAACTATTTTTACCTCTCTACGAATGACTGCATATCCCACTCATCTTATTTTGGCTTGATGAAGGTCACCTTCGTCTTATTTCGAGCCGTCCTAGGCCCTTTTCCTTTGGCCTCTACAAAAAATACGATGGCTTGAACAAGGGTTTTCCTTTTCTCCCTGGCAAACATCTTCTCACTTTGAGGGGCCTGCTCTATGATCCCTAGAGCATTCTCTTCACTCTAGGGGACTTGTGTTGCGTCTCTGGGGGTGCTTCTTTGCCCCCTATCTATCTTGTGCTAACCCCTCAGGTTCTTCTCTTTCTTCCTTAGGTCTGGGGAGTTCTTCCTTATCCTGTGGTCCTGGCTACTGTTGTTGGCCCTCGTCCTGCTCTGTATCATTCAAATCGATGACAGGGGTGTTGTGGGACTTCTTTCCCCTTCACTCCCAAAAACAAAGGAATTCTCCCCTACCTCCGAGCTACTCTATTGAGCGTCCGATTGAAATTCTCTCAAAGATAATTCTCATTCTACAGATGTGGGAGAATTCATTGGGACCTCTACTACCCAGTCAATTTGGGTCGATGCATCCCTTATTTCTGTTTGCCTATCCTGGAGTTGCTAGTTCTCCTCCTAAAACTGCTAGACCAGTTGCTCGAGCTGGGTCATTCATTTTTCTTGTTCTTCCAATTCCCATCTATGCTTGTTCTAGTAGTCCTCAAATTTTTTTTGGGCCATCTAGCAATTGGTCTGCCACTCCATCACTTCCTCCAAGGCTGCATCAACCTAATCATTTCTCCTTGAAGTCCCTATATCTTGTGGGCTTCGATTTGTCAATTCTCGAAGGGTTTGGGCTGCCACGTCTACTTTCAAGTCATTCTCTTCTCCTTCTGACAAGAGGAGGAGTCATCGCAGGCATTTCCTCTTGGGGACTAGTTCTAGCGGTCAGAACTCGGCCTCGTTGCTAATAAGCGGCGCTCCTTCCTCTTCATACTCGGGCACTAGGGAATGCCCTATTTCCTCTATGCATTTGGGCATTGGTGAATGCCCTCTTTCTTCCATGAAATTAGGCAATGCCAATTGCTCGATACTTGCCATCTCCTATGCAGGGCTTCCCTCTTCTTGCCCTATTTTTGCAACAACATCCTATTGCCTTTCTTGGCTACCATCTCCCTCTGCATTGGGGTTCTACCTCTGCGCTTCTACATGGCGGACCGATGCTGATATCAGCCCATGGTGGGCCAAGGTGGACGGTGCTCCCTTATGGTACCTTACTTCTTCTTCCTTCAGGGCATTTTCTAGGTAGAAGGACACATTCAACTTCCTTCCATGCACCAGGTGATTCAGAAACTGCATATGGTTGGTGTGCAAATGGGTATACTTCTCAATGCATGTAAAGAATCGAGCAACCTACTCGAATATCTTCTGTAGATTCATGGGAAGGCTATTTTTAGGTAGCCCTTCCTTATCTATCTAAACATTTTCTCCTAACAGTGCACTTTGGCATACGAATTCAGAAGTCCACCTTTGTATATGCATTCACCTATGAGGGGAAATCTAGTCGCCTATGAGATGTATTCAGGGGTGACCAAAATTTCTACCCCTCTTACCTGAGCTACGTCGCCCCTCAAGGAGGTAGCGAATTCCTTGGTTGCCTCCATATCCTGGCCCTGACTAAGCAGGTTATAGTATTCAAACCATCTCTTGGCCTTGAACTGTGTTTTTATTGTCCCCCTGATTCCTTCCGTATCACTCGACTCATTCTTTTTCATCACATGATTCTTTGACCTTCCTCCCATGGTGTCTTCCCTTACTGTTGTGCTTCTTTTTTCTTTCCTTACTTCTTCAAGAAGGTGAATTCTTATAGGGAAGGCACCTAACCTTAGCATTTAATTCTAGGGTATGCCTTTTGAGCCATATCATTGACACGTGGTTCCGGCCATGGGGGTATATGATTTTTATGACGAAAATATTTTTTCGGTATTGCATAATTTATAAATAATTATAGAAAGATTTGAGTTAGTATGCACATACCTTATTTGGTGTTTCATGCATCGTTAAGAGCGTTTATTCATTGATTTATGACATGGGGGAGGGGTATTTCATTTATGCAGATTACGCTGGACTTTGGTGCTAAGTTGTTTGATGGTTGGTGCTAAATGCAGACTCCTGATTTGCTCAAAAAACCGTTTGTCCATCATCTTTGGAACGTGTGCACTGATCTCGCCCCATAATTCACCAAGATTTTTTTTTTGATTGGGGCAGATTTCCATCACATGGGAGATGGTGGTAATCTGATGTTGCTTGTTCGTGTGGTGATTTCGTTCTGATCCAAGCGTCTATGAGACTTAAGTGCTGGTTGTATGCAGAAGGTGCTCTTTGGTACCTTCCTAATGTGGAAGGCACTTATGTGGTGCCTTCCCGATGTGGAAGGTGCTTATATGGTGCCTTCCTAATGTTTTTGGTGCTATTTTAATGGATGCACCTTCCGGTGGTGGAAGGCATCTTTGATTGGATGTGCCTTTTAGTGGTGGAAGGCGCCCTTTTGATGATAGCGCCTTCCTACTATGAAAGGTGCTTCTGAATGGGTGTGCCTTCCTAATGTGGAAGGCGCTGCTGAATACCTGTGTCTTCCTGAGGTGGAAGACATCACTGTATACCTACACATTCCTAGGGTGGAAGGTGCCTCGTCTGTATGTGCCTTCCTTATGTGGAAGGCACCTCGGGATTTTTTTTTGTGTGGCACCTTCTCGATGTGGAAGGCTCCTACTTTTTTTTTTTTTTTTTTTTTGCACCTTCTTTATAAGGAATGTGCCTTATTTTGGCGTGGTGCCTTCTTCTGGATGGGCACCTTCTTTATAAGGACAACACCTTATTCTAGTGGGGTGCCTTCTTCATACGGAAGACACCTTCTTTATAAGGAAGGTGCCTTCTTCTGGTTGGGTGCCTTCTTCTGGATGGGTGCATTCTTTATAAGGTGCCTTCTTTTGTGCCTTATCAATGTGGAAGGGACTTTATTATTGGTAATCATGTTGTGATTGACTAGGAAAGGGTGATCAAGCCTTCTTAGTCTTGCTTCATGCTACCTTAGCTTCTACCTATGAGTGCTAGTGTCGAATGCTGAGCTGAATCAGGCTTGGTTTCCCATATACCTATTCCTCATCTTTGTCAGGTCCTCCACCTACAAAAATCAAATGAAAAGAAAGAAAAATAAATGCAGTTAGATGCATTCCATGCCTATTAGGACCTGGATTAGGATGCCTATAGATTGCATGCGGGCGTCGTCCCTATAAGACACAACGTAAGAAAAAACTAAATTAACTAATTTTGGTGAGCACCTCCATGCCCACATTTTTGCCTGTTAAGAATTTGGTTCAGATCTAACAAGATGGGGTATCCCCCACATCTATTCTAAATTACACCTATAAGGTTTTAGATGTGTTATAGGGGCACAGTCGGTGGACATTGACCATTAACATGGTGTTGCTATCGTCAATTGTTCTAACGTGCACTACCCCATTCTTGATGAGCTCTACCACCTCATATGGTCCCATCCATATTTACATTAATTTACCTTTTCTTTCCTAGAATCGAGAATCATACAACACCCATTCTCCTTCTTAGAATTGCTTTAGTTTAATGTGGCGATCATGCCACCACTTTCTTTGCTTTTGTATGATTTCCGTTCTCTACAATGCATCCATTTAAATTTTTTCCAGCTAATCTAGCTGCTGAATCCTTTCTTTTTTAGCGTCATCCAAGCTCAAGTTCAATTTTGAAGTCGTCCTCAATGTCTTGATTTCAAATTCAATGGGCATCATCGCACTCTTCCCATAGACCAGTTGGAAGGGTGTGAAGCCTATGGTGGATTTCCACGTGGTATTATATGCCTAGACTACCTCCAAAAACCGTGTAGCCCAATATTTTCTGTGTTGCTACATGGTATTCATCAAGATGTTCTCTATTTCTCTTTTCGTCACTTCCACTTGCCCATTTGCCTGCAGATGGTAGGGTGTAGTTTTATTATGCCAAACTTTGTATTGCTCCATCAGCTCCTTTATCAAATTGGAGGTAAATTGAGACCCTTGGTCTATTGTTATCTCTCTAGGGACCCCAAATCTTGTAAAAATATGGGCAAATAAGAAATCAGCAACTGTTCATTCTTTTGAATCTCTCAACGCTTGAACTTCAACCCATTTGGTAACATAATCTATATAGACTAAAATAAACCTCCCTATTGATGGTGGATTAATTGGTCCCAGGAAGTCCATGTCCCACTTATCGAAGGGTTCTAGATGTACCTAAGGTTGGAGGGACATTTCATACCGATGGGTTGGTCTACCCATTCTTTGGTATTCATTGCACTTTCTTGCGTACATAATCGCATCCTTGAACAGAGTGGGCCAAAAGTACTTGGCTTGTAGGATTTTGTAGGCATTTCATTTCCCTACAAATTGTCATCCGCATGGTTTGTCGTGACACACTTTGAGTACTTCTAAGAACTCTTATTCTGCTATGCATCTCCTTATAATTTGTTCACATCCTATTTTGAACAAGAGGCCATCAGTCCATAGGAACAATGCACTTTTCTCTATGATCGCCTACTTTTCTCATAAAGAGAGAGCAGGTGAAGTTCTTTCGATGGCCAAGTAATTGGCTATATCTACATACCATGGGATTTACTCACTAATGGTGAACAAATTTTCATCCAAAAATTGGTCTTCCACTACTATATGGTCTGTCGATATCAATCTGGATAGAAAATCTACTATGATGTTGTCTTTGTCTGGTTTGTCGACTATTGTGATGTCAAATTCCTACAGTAACAAGAGCCACCTGATAATTCTTCCGCCAATGGTTGGCTTGCTCATCAAGTATCTAATGGTTGCATGGTATGTGTGGACAAATACCTTATACCCAATGATATAATGGTGGAATTTGTTTATGGCATGCACAACTGCAAGGAAATCCTTCTCTGTCACTATGTAGTTGAGCTCGACTCTTGCCAAGTTTTTGCTGACATAGTAGATGGCGTAAAATTCTTTGCCATCCTTATATCCAAGGACTGCTCCAATCACATTTTTGGATGAATCATAGTAGATATGGAATGGTATAGCCCAATTTGGTCCTCTTAAAATCGATGCTGATATCAGTTTCTCTTTAAGCAACTAAAATTCTTCTTTGCAGTCTTCTGTCCAATTGAACTCCACATCTTTAGATAATAGAGTGTGCAGTGTTTTGCAATTTTGCTGAATTCGGTGATAAATCATCGATAGTACTCGGTTGATCCAAGAAAACTCCTCACATCTCTCTACATTCTGGGGCTAGGTAGGTCTCTAATGACCTCAATTTTTCTTTTATCAACCTTTATTCCTTCTACGGAGAGGTGGTGTCCCAGTACAATGCCTTCTTGCATCATCATAAAGCATTTCTCATTGCTCAGGGATAAATTATTTTCCTTGCTTCTTTCGAGCACTCTTTCCAAGTTTGGCATTGCTTCATTAAAGGTTTCTCCATAGACGATGAATTCATCCATGTATACTTTGACCGTGTCTCCCATCATGTCTAAAAATATGCTAAGCACCGCCCTTTGAAATGTGGTAGGTGCGTTGCAAAATCCGAAAGGTAATACTTGATAGGCAAACGTTCCCCATGGGTAGGTGAACGTTGTCTTATCTCGATCCTCTTCTCCTATCTCGATCTAGTTGTATCCACTGAATCCATCCAGGAAGGAGAAATACTTCCTCCTGGAGAGTGTATCCAAGACTTGATCAATGAACAAGAGCAGGAAGTGGTCCTTCTTGGTCGCTTTGTTTAATGCTCTGTAGTCCACATAGATTTACCACTTCCCATTCTTTTTAGGGACTACCACTAACGGTGATACCCACTCACTATCAAAAATTGGATAGATGAATCTGGCAGTCAAGAGTTTTTGTAGTTCTTCCTTGACAATGTCTTTCATTGTCGGATTCATTCTTCTTTGTGGTTGCCTGCTTAGAGTTGCTTGATCATCAAGGTATATATGATGGGTACAGATATCTGGGCTGATACCCTTTATATCTGAGTAATCCCATGCAAATTCTTATTGGTGTCTAACCATGAGCTCTTCTACTTTCATCAATTGTGTGGGAGTCAACCCACTGCTAAAATTCAACATTCTTCCTAGCCCAACATGTATCTGTTGAACGTGGTGATCTTGGGCACCAACCAATGATGATCCAGGTGCAAATATGGAGGACTCCCCATGGAGGAACTCCACAATAGCACCATATTTGTCTTCTTCTACCAACTCATCCAACGTCATCACCGGTTGGATCATGGATAGCTCAGGATTTTCATGCTTGGTCAACATGTGTTCTCCTAATGAGTTGACAGACTATGTTGGGGGTGAAATAGTCAACCTTTTAACATTTTGTCCATCGAAGATGGTCATCAACCCATATCGACAACTAATGTAAGTGTCAACTGTTTCCAGCCATGGCCTTCCTAAGATGAGCGGGTAACCACCCAGCCTAGTTTTAGATTACAAGACTAAAAAGTTGGCTAGGTATTCCCATGCACTGAATGTCACTATTACGTCTTCCAACATTCCTTTCGGTGCCACGATTGATTGATCGGCCAGTTGTAGAACTATCGTAGTGGGTTTCATGTTCGTGAGTTGTAGCCTCTGCATGGTCTCTTGAGGCATTACGTTGATGGCTGCTTTGAGATCGACCAACGTATTGGATAGGGAATTTCCCTCAATTTTTACAGTCAACATCGGGCTGCCCGGGTCTGCATACTTAGGATGGCACATTTTTCCCATCATCAAATTTGCTAGTTTAACCATGACATTGATAGTCTAGGTTGCTCTTCATCCTGGCTTTCTTAGATACATCTCTCTTATAGCCTTGGTATATATCGAAACATCTCGGATGGCTTGAAATAATGGAATTGTCACGGTGAGGTTCTTCAAACTAGACAAGATATCGAACTCCGATTGCATTACTTTCCTCTGTTCTTACAGTTGATTTGGAAATGGATCCTTTGCTCTCTCAGGGGTTTCTTCTATCACCTCTTCTACAAGAGGTGTTTCTCCTACCTCTTCCTCCTCTTCTACCAGTGGAGGCATTCCTAATCCTAGTTGTATACCATACCTAATATGAATATGGTACATCAAATACATCTCACCCTCCATGTTGTATGCTGGATGGTTCACCCTGTTATTAGGATTTTTTTTCGGTTGTGTGGGTAGTTGTGTAGGTCTCACTGCTGGCCACGCTAATAAATTCTATTGGGGGTGAGTTGGTGCTACATTTTGTGGAGCCTGATTCCATGCAATGTGGCCTCTCCACTGCTGGTTCGGGAATGTTGCTAGGGGTGCATTGGAACAGGGTGATGGCCCCCACCACCCCATGTTAGGTGGTTGAGGCTGGCCTTGGAGCATGTATGGTCCTCCCCCATATGATGGTATTTCAGTTGGCATATTCCCTGCAAGGGGTTGTGGCCAACTCTTTTGATTACCTATAAAATAGACATTCACGCTTTTAGCATCCTCCTGATTACTGGGTAGTTGCAGGCACAATCGATTTTTATGGTTCAGCCTTTAAACTGTGCATAATCTTACTTTGTTCTCTGGGCATGCATTCTTTGCATGCTTCCCTCTACATTTTGGATAGAAATAAGCCAATGTTGCTTTGTTTTCTTGCTTCTTTTTCTCTAACAACAATGTATCCATCTGCAATGCTAGAGATGAGAGCATTTCACTCTTTAAATCTTCTAGCATGTTACCTATTTTTGTCTTCATGACTGAAGCAGTCACTTTCATGGTTCTAGAAGTGGTCTTGCCTCTCCTTCTTGAGTAGTTTCGGCATATTTGTTGGATGTCTTCCATAGCGTGTTGGTAGAAATCACCTCCAAAAATCATGTTAAGATCCTCTAGTGATTCATTGGTAAGTCCTCTCAAAAATATGTTTTTGAGGGACTTATCAGATAGTTTCATGTGAGGAGATTATTGAATATTGAAGTTGAATATCTCCCAGTATTCCTCAAGAGACTCGTCTTCTTTCTGCATCATGCTCAGGACCTCTTCTATGGAGTCTCTTGCTCTCCCAAAATCTTGGTATTGCTTTAAAAAGAGCTTCTTCATTTGATCCCAAGTGGTAATGTGTTTGTCTCCCAGACCGATGAACCACTGTAGAGCTGCATATTCCAATGTGGAAGGAAAGAGTTTCAAATTTTGTGTATCAGATTTGTAGTCCACAGACCTGCATAAGACATCAAACTTAAATAAAAATAGGTCAGGGTCCTCAGTTGGGTATCCTCTGAAGGTCAAAAGGTGAGCAGGGGATATGTTTTTCATTTTGGTATCTCCTACTCCTTCATCAATGGGGAAACTAAAGCCATATGAGATTTATTCATTGTAAACCATTTTTTTAGGAAATACGGTCTCTAATGCAGTATTTATGGCCTTATAGTCATTTAAAACTTTTTGAGTCAAGGCTCTAAGGTTCTCTGGTGTTATCATCTGATCTTCTACAGCTTTACACAACAAGGCTTCCTCTAAGGGTGTCCTATTAAACATGGAATTTATGATGATTCATTCTTCCCCAAGTTGGTGGTATGAGGAGGCACTTTACACAAAGTACAGATTCTCACTCCAATGGATTTATGGTGGTGGATTGGATGAGTCTAATTCAAATTGAGAATGTTTGGCTGACTCAAGTTTTGGTGGATTGGTTTTTATAAACCGACCATCAAGTCCTCTTCTTCTTGAAGAACTCATACAAGGTCAAATGGAAGGTTTCTAGGTATTGTAAATAATCTAGTTGAGACACTTCCCTGGCAACGGTGCCAAAATATTGTGAGCCAAACAAGGTTAACTTCTTTCCTACTTTTGTCACATGCCCGTGCATTTAATTTATCAACCCAAGGAGCTTCATAAACTTGTGAAGGGTCTTGAACAAGATTGTTTACAATACCACTTGAGATGAGTCTGGTAGTTCTACTATTGGGGGGTGTTTCAATGGTCGTCAACCACTCATACACTCCTCAATAATTTACGTAAAAACAATTAAATCTATAGAAAGGAAATATTCATGCATTCCTAGAAATAAACCTATTGCAATACTAGAAATAACAATGCGATAAAAAATATTATAAAAGTGGTAAACTAATCTAGAAAACACAAGAAAAATAGGGGAAGAAATACTAGCTTGGAGTGGGCCCAGGCTCCAGTAGCTTCCTCCCAGCTGAACACGCACTTAGAAACTCTTAGAACTATATTATAATTATCAAAGTATTACAATGCTTCTTTTGTATATCTCTCTACATTTACTATCAAAATATTCTATATCCTTAGAGAGTTTTGTGTGTGTTTATATAGCACACCCACATATATTCTATTACAAAGAAGTTATAATAGTCAATTCATTCCAGACTAAACTAATACAGTCTATTAAATGTGATCGATGTCTTCTAAAATTGGCATTCATTTCTAACGGTGGTGTGTTCACTGATTGGTTTGTGCTTCGCCTAGCATTGGTAGGATGTTCTCATACGTCGGTGTGATCCCCAATTTAACTCTACATGACATAGAGTTGGAACTGCACTAGTCTTTGTTATCCATGTCATGCTTGTCTAGTCAATGGGTGAAGAACAGGGGTGCCTTCCCTATGAGGAAGGTGCTTAAGTATGTTGGGCACCTTCTCTATGCGAAAGGTGCCTTACTGCCATTGGTGCCTTCCTAGAAGAGGAAGGCTCTTATATTATGTTGGCACCTTCCTATGAGAGGAAGGCACTTGCCTTCTAGTGGCACCTTCCTATCAACGCCTTCCTTATGAGAGGAAGGCACTTGCCTTCTAGTGGCGCCTTCCTGTCGACACCTTCCTATGAGAGGAAGGTGCTTATTTTCCTTTGGTGCCTTCTTGGAAGAGGAAGGCATTGGCCTTCTATTGGTGCCTTCCTGGAAGAGGAAGGCGCTTGTCTTTCCTTGGTGCCTTCTTGGAAGAGGAAGGTACCTACTTACACTTGGTGCCTTCCTAGAAGAGGAAGGCGCCTACCTTCTCTGTGTTGATTTCAAAAGAAACAAAGTGTCAGGTCCATGAAAAGACCTCGACTAATCCAAATCTGACTAAATCAACTACAATTCCACAAAAACACACTGAAAACACACAAATTAGATAACACACATAATTTCATCAAATAATTATATAATAATCCATAAACATATGCTATCCTTATTATACAACCGTATAATAATCAAGAAAATGTATACATAATATGACCATTTCTGATGCTCATCAAGTAGTACCTAGCTTGTTATTTTTTGGTAAACATCTTTGTCTTTACACTTGGTCATATACCCAAGGTAAAAGGGTTATTGAAAATCTCATTATTGAGATGCATTATGGTCTAACCCTCAGTATTTTGCACTATTCTAAGGCTAGGGTTGTAATTTTTTTTATTGGTAAAATTAACTCAGGTTAAGGATGCATAGAATCATAGATATAAAATTAAGGAAGAGAAATAATTGTTGTAGCAGTTGAAATTGATGATGATATGTGTTGGACCACCCTATTCTCATCTTCTAATCTCATTTGTTCCTTTTCCTTCCATGTCGTTATTGTATCATTCAACTTGCTAGTAGTATCCTAAAATCAATTCTCACCCTCGCTTTCGTCTCTCATGTGTTTCAAGAAAACAAATCAACAAGATAGAAACCCATAAATATCATTACAATGATCCCTTTACCCACATGGGTATCAGGAATCATTATAATAGTTTTCTATTTCAAAAACCCATCTAAACAATCATCATAAAAGAGAATCACATACTTCTCTTTATAATGATCCCTTAATCTAAAATATCTTAGGAATCATTGTACTAGTTTCTCTTTCAAAACCCATCTAAACAATCATCATAAAATATAATCCCATACTTCTCTTTATAATGATCCTTTAATCTACAAATATCTTAGGAATCATTGTACTAGTCTCTCTTTCAAAACCAAAGGTAAATCTTAAATCCATTATCTTTTAAATAAATAAATACATACATACAATCTTCATTTAACCAATTAAAGATTACAAATTTAACATTATCATCTACCCATGTCCATACTACAACTAGTTCTATAGTCGCGCACCATAATAACTAAAGAACCACTTTCCTAGAGATTAGTAATTTCTTCACTTAAGGAAACCATATTCACTCTAATTAATTAGAGATACTCTCTTACAATATTCACTTTAAGACACTTTCTTTAGCAAGTTATAAAATAAACTTAGTCTCTTTCAAAAAACATAATCTAAAATAGATTCGAATGACAACATAAATAAGAGATTCCACAAAACAAAATAGGGTATCCTTACACTCACTCTATGAACTTCAAAGGAGAAAAAAAAAAAGACTTGAATATGATAAAATCTTAGCAAGCCACAAAATTAAATCAATGCACAAGCCAAACAAAGGGGAGAAATAACCAACTTAGGTAGCTTGGGTTGCTTATTGATTAGCAAAATATGACACTCCCAACTATTCCTCAACCCAAGATAGATCCCACAACACATCACAATAGGGTTAACCAAGAAAACCATGAATTCCCTACAAGGTTAAAGTGATGAACACACATAGGCTGCACATAAATAGCCTACACGGTAGGGAAATGAACCTATGACCACAACCAAAAAGCCTCAACATAAAAAACAACTATGTATAACAAGCCAAAGTAGGTGAACTCAAAGCAACAAGAGGGATTTACCTTTGAGCACAATGATAACTAGACACCTAAAACACATTCTCCTATGTTCCTCTAGCTCTTTCGATGCACTGCTCCTGAATCCTCTCTCCTCTTACTTTCCAAACCAATACCGTACCTCCTAACATCTCCTCTACCCATCACATACTTCTTAAAGAGAAATCTGGTATGGGGTGCGTCTTATTGCATGGAGGTATTTAAAAAGGAAATATTCAAGAATATATTTCCAACAAGACTCATGTGCCACCTTGATTCTTAATTAAATAGCCACTCAAAGTATACCAAGGTGCTCTAAAAATAAATAACTTTACTTTATACAAAAGAAAGCTTAATTAACATTAGATTTTTTAAATTTAACTCCAAAACATTAGAATCAAAAAAATATTCTAAAGTATTTAAAGCCAACCTTTAATTCACTCAGAATAATATCAATAGCTAATTAATAAGATATTAATGTTACCAAGCAAAACTTACTTCAAATCTATATACACCAAGAACAAACATAGATTCAATTCAATAATGTTTCATACTATTGTTTTATCCCTAAGTAGGTTTTCTTCTTTAAGATAGTCTAATGCTATTGTCGACCTATTAAGGAGACTTATTGCAAGCAATTTCCTAGCCCAATGGTGTGAACACAAAAGCAAAATGCAAAATCATCTACATGAAGGATAGTTTTCCTTGTTACCCTAAGTTTACGATGAGCAAGTCATCATCATCATCATTTCCCCAAAATATCTCTCATTGTAGGTGGTTCACCCATAGTTCCCACTAGAGAGAGTACCTAGTCCTACACCCACATAAATATATATATATATATATATATATATATATATATATATATATATATATATATATATATATATATATATATATATATATATACATTCTATCATATAGATATTATCAAAGAAACTATGCCATTAAACATTCACACCAATACATAATTTATTGTTAATAAAGAGTTTTATCAAGGAGGGTTGTTACATACTCCCTCCTTGGACTAAACATAATCCTATGTGTTTTATGCAAGATTAGGCATACATAGTTTATTCAAACAATATGGAAATTGTTGTCTCATATCTTCAATATTTTCCCATGTAGCACAATTCTTAGAATACTGGTCCTAATGGACCTTACATTAATCAAGGGTCCATTTCCTTAACACCTTGGAATAGAATCCTAGAATCTTAATTGGTGGTACCTCAATGGCTATGATATCTACCATATACAGTTAAGAAATATTCCACATGTGAGTAGAATAAATAGCATACTTCCTAAGTAGGGATATGTAGAAAGTGTCAAGGATATTATATAGGTTGGGCAATAAAGCTCGCCTATAGGTTATTGGGCTAATATTATTAATTATCTCAAAGGGTCTAACATAGCAAGGATCTAACTTCATTGACTTAATGATAATTTTCATGGGTCTTAAACTTAAGAAAACTTCATCTCCCATGGATAATTCTCTTTGTAATCTCTTCATATCAACATAGCTCTTTTGGCGATCGATCGCTTCCTTGAGCCTAAGCTAGATTGCCTTGCATTGTTCCTCCATCTATCAGATAATGTCTGATATGATCATCACTTGATCCTCTATATTTTCCCATGATAGAGGTGTTTTGTATCTTCTATCGTATAAGGCTTCAAATGGGGACATCCTCAATGATGCATTATACCCATTATTATAAGCAAATTCCACAAGATGCAAAAAGTCTTCCCATTTAGACTTTTGGTCCATGCAATACATGCATAACATATCGTCTAGAACTTGGTTTACCCTCTCAGTTTGACCATCAATTTTAGGATGATACATATAACTAATATTTAGCTCAGTGCCCATTGCACGATGTAGAACTTGCCAAAATTTAGATATGAACCTCAGGAAATCCATGTAGCCTAAATATTTCTTTTGCAAACTTGTTTGCCACTACCAGTGCATCATCCTTGATGTTCCTCAATATGAAGTGTGCAACCTTGATCAATTTATCAACCACTACCAAGATTGCATCATGTTGGCACCTATTCTTAGGTAGACCCACTATTAAATCATATAAATTACTTGCCATTTTTGCATTAGCACATCATGTGGGTACAAATTTCCTATTGGGTGATGATGTTTTGCCTTCAATTTTTGGGATTCTAAACATCTTGCAATAAAACTAGTTATGCCTTACTTCATTTCGACCCAATATAAGGTGTTTTTCATATTATTCCTCAATTTTGACCCTCTTGTATGAGCATAATAGGGATAATTATGTGCCTCTTGCATAATCATTCTTCTTAAGTCACCAGTTTTGGGTATAACTACCCTCTCTTTAAAACATAAAAGCCCATATTTTATGTTGAAATCCTTATATTCCTTAATATTTCCCTTGGTTTTATCCTATATTTATATGCAATAAGGGTCTTGTAGTTGTATTTCCTTGACACTATACATAAAATGTATATGGATCTGGGTAAATGTTGTTATGTGCCTTATCTTACTCAAGACATCTACAACCTTATTCTCCTTCCCTTTGATATATTCAATACCAAAGTCATATTCTGCTAAGAATTCTACCCATTTTCTCAACCTTAAATTCATCATATATTGGGTGAAGATACACTTCAAAATTTGATAGTTTATCCTTAGCTCAAATGATCTGCCCAAAAAATAATGGCTCCTGACCTTTAAGGCATGCACCACTACTACCAATTCTAAATCATGCGTAGCATATTTTACTTCATGCTTCTTGATTTTTTGGACTCATATTCTATTGTAGCCTCTTCTTGTGATAACACCCCGCCTAAAACTTCTAGGGAAGCATTGGTACACATGGTAAAATTTCCAAGAGGATATAGGATCTTAATAATTGGAGTCATTAACTTTTTCTTTAGAGCCTCAAATGCAACCTCACATTTGTCTGGAACTCTTTTTCATTTTTCTAAATATTGGTGATTGAATAGGTAACCTTAGAGTATTCCCTCACAAAAAACCTATAATAGCCAGTGATTCCCATGAAGCTTTTTATTTCTATCACATTTGTTGGTGGAGGTAAATTTAGTATAGCCTCAATTTTATTTGGATCCACTACAATTCCCTCTGTCAAATGATGTGCTCTAGATACTACACTTGTGAGGTATAAAACTCATACTTGGATAACTTTCCATATAATTGGTTCTTCCTTAGAACTTCTAGCACTAACCAAATATGGTGATCATGTTCTTCTTTAGAATGAGAATAGATCAGAATTTCATCCAAAAATACCAAGATAAACTGATCTAGATAGTTTTTGATTGTTCATTAGGTTCATAAAAGCTGCTAACACATTTATCAACCCAAATGGAAACACTGTGAACTCATAGTCCCCATATTGGGTCTTAAAGGTTGTCTTAGAGGTATCCTCTTCTGATGCACCTTGTCGGGTCCATAACTTTTAATTTGGGTGTACATTTTATCCTTCTTTTTTTAAACGTGCAAAATTGAGTTGCCAAGAGTCCTACAAGGTCATCATAATGGCCTTGAAAAATATTGACCACTTTTTGGGACAACAATCTTCACCAAGTGGCCAAAAAATAGCTTTTAATATAATTTTTAGTTTTTTAAAACCAAAAAAGTTTTAATATCTTTTAGTGTAGAACTAGAGTGGGGTTGCTATTTTGGGATAGTCATCATTATTGAATAATGGATGTGTGATTCCATTTTGAAGGCCATTCGAGCTTTATTCTAGAGTTACTAAAAATAGTAAGGGGGTTACTAAAAATAGTAAGTGGACATAAGGTAGTGTTGGCTAGGGTTTTGGGGAGATAAGTAGTCTGTGACTCTTTTGTAAAGGGTGGTGTGGATTCAAATAATAAAGAAAAGCCATTTACAGGTTTCTTCTATTGGTATTTTTTGTTTGATTCTTTATTTTGTAAATTTACCTTGGAGTCCATTATTGGTCTCTTGTAGTGAATCTACATCAATTGGTATCAGAGCAGGTGAGATATCGCTAGTGGAAAGAATATGAATAGAAGAGGGAGAGGGAGAGGGATCTTCACCCAAATGAATAGGTAGATGGAGGATCTGCATGTAGAAATAGCATGGTTAATAGGTGTGATTAATAACATGATGGAGAGGTGCACCAATGAGGTCTCAGATCTAGGATCTGATGATGATACCATGGTTGAGAAAGGTGTATCTGAGGATCACATGGAAGCAGAACTAGAAGGATCAGAGGCAGAAGCACACCACTTTAAAAATGGGTTGATCTGAGCCTTGGAGGAACTTAAAGGAAATCAATATGGAATCAAGATTGAGGTTTCTGATTATGTTTGTGGATTAAAACCAGAGGAGCTAATCGATTGGGTAAATAGCATGGAAAAATATTTTGAATGGAGTAATCTTGCTAAGAAAAAGAAGGTGGAAATCGCATGCACAAATTTGAATGGGCATGCCTTAATTTGGTTGGATCATCTACAAAGAGTGACAGAGGAAAGGAAAATAAAATATTAGGGCTTGGAATAATATGAAGAAAAAGTTGCAAGATAAGTTTATGCCTGTAGACTATTCCCAAACTTTGTTTTGTAGATTTTAGAACCTCCGATAGAAGGACCAAAGCATTAAGGACTGCACCAATAAATTCTACAAACTATCTATTTGGGTGGACCATAATGATACTGGAGAGAAAAATGCTATGAGGTATGTAAATGACCTAAGTTATGCTATTCAATATGAGTTAAGTATGCATCGTACCCTTACTATCGAAGATGTGTATCTGATGTCTTTAAGGGCCAAAGAGAAGCATAAGAGGAGTAACTATAGAATATGAGGGAATAAGGGAATGGTGTCCTCTCCAAATCGGGGGTGTGGTGGATCTAGCTCATCCAAGGGAGAATCCTTGAATACAAATAAATAAGAAGATATGAATCAAGGTTGTGGTACCTACCAAAGAGGAAGAGGAAATCAGAGAGGTTCAGTTAATGGGGGAGGTCGAATAGGGAATGGACCATGGAAGTCATATACCTATATTAGATAAGGTGAGGAAGGACTTAGAGCATTCAAATGCACCCATTATGATGCTAAAGAGAGAAATAAGGGGGGTAAGCTAGAGTCAACTTGGATGAGGAAGAGGAGGAGACTGAGACAAAATTTTCTACAAATATGGATGAAAATTTCATGATAAGGAGGATGTTGATTACTCCAAAGAAGGCAAAAATGCAAGTAGATGATGGTGGTGAGTCCTAGATATGTACAAATATCTTTCACACAAGGTGCACAATTGGAGGAAAGGTATGAAAAGTAATCATTGATGGTGGTAGTTGTGAAAATATGGTCTCTAATGTAATGGTAGACAAAATGAATCTAAAATGAGAGAAGCACAAACACCCCTATGACATTACATGGATCAATAAAGGGAATGATGTAACTATTTATAAGAGGTTTAGTAAAATTCTCAATTGGGAATACTTATAAAGATGAAGTGTGGTGTGACGTAATTCCTATGGATACCTGTCACATACTATTGGGGAGGCCTTGGTAGTATGATAGGAAGGTCATCCATGATGGAGGTTGAAATACTTACACCTTCGTGAAGGATGGTGCAAAGATAGTACTATTACCTCTTAAGGAAGAAAGGCGAGGTGAGAGTTTGCTAACTACAAAGGAGTTTATCATAGAGGCACAAGAAATTGGTTGGTGATATGCATTGGCAACAAAGAAAGTAGAGGTAGAGGAGGTTCTTATACCACTCGTATCATAAAATTTGTTAGAGTATGCTAATGTCATACCTGATGAATTACCATATGGGTTACCACCAAAGAGTGATATCCAACATCACATTGATTTAATTCCTAGGTCAACCCTTTCAAATCAGGTAGCCTATCGGATGAGCCCAACCTAGAATGTAGAGTTGAGTAAGAAAGTGATAGAATTGATACAAAAAGGATTAGTAAGGGAAAATATGAGTCCTTGTGCAACTCCCACACTGTTAAATCTGAATAAATATGGCTCATGGTGGATGTGTGTGGATAGTAGGGCCATCAGTAAAATTATTATAAAATACAGGTTTCCAATACCTAGAGTGGATGATATAATGGATGTCATAGTAGGGGCTAACTACTTCAACAAGATTGATCTACAAAATGGTTATCATCAAATTAGAATTAGAGAGGGTGATGACTGGAAAATAGCTTTCAAAACCTGAGATGGGTTATACGAGTGGTTGGTGATGCCATTTGGGTTATCAAATGCACCCAATACCTTTATGTGGTTGATGAACAGAGTGTTGCAGGAATACATTTGTATGTTTATGGTTGTCTATTTTGATGATATCTTGATTTTTAGTAAAAGTGAATAAGAGCACCTGCACCATTTGAGGTTGGTGTTAGAGTTATTAAGGAAATAGAAACTGTATGCTAATTTGAAGAAGTGTAGATTTCTTTGGGAAAGTTTAGTGTTTTTGGGATTTGTAATTTTAAAGTATGGCCTGAAGATGGATGAAAAAATGTGAAGGTAATTCTTGAATGGCCTATTCCAAGAAGTATGATAGAGGTGAGAATTTTCCATGGTTTGACAACTTTTTACAGGATTTTCATCAAAAAAATTAGTAGAATTCTTGTGCCCATAACAGAGTGTACAAAGAGAAAAAACTTTGTATGGAAAAAAGTAGTAACTTAGAGTTTTGAGCCCTTGAAGAAGAAGGTTTCAGAAGTAAAAGTGTTGGTATTACCTAATTTCAACAAAGTATTTTAAGTTGAATGTGATGCTTCACATGTGGGGATTGGTGTTGTGTTGATCCAAGAGGTGCAATTGGTGGTATTTTTCGATGAAGATTTGAATGAGGTAAGAAAGTGTTAGCGTACTATAATTAATTAGATTGTTTGGCTGGTAGATTGTTACACTGTTACAACTATTATGTTTCAGCCGGTGACTATTCCCGGCATTGTAAACTTCTATTTAACATCCTGCTGAATAATACAATGTTGTTCATTTTTCATAACATGGCATCAGAGCCAGTGGCATGAAGGGAGAATATGGAAGCGGAAGCAAAGAAGCTCGAGTAGTAGGCTGGAGGAGAACATTTTTTTTTCTACTGGGGAGGCAAAATTTTATTTTTTTTTCATGCCGCGCGCAATCGCGCGATGTACAGTGCAAGACTGTAGCTGAAAAAAAAAACACTGGAACGCTCCCTGCACGTAGTCTGGAATGCTCCGCAGCCTGGAACGCAGCTGCGCGTAGGCTGCGTCCAACCCCTCCCACTGGAAATGCGCACGCAGTAGCGCGTAGGCTGCGACACGTTCGCAAGGCTGTCCGCAGAGACTAAATGTAGTCGTGTCGTGCATAGACTGCGTCCAGCCCCTCCCGCTGGAAACGCGCCAGCGTGTAGGCTGCGACGCATCCGTAGGGCTGTCTGCAGAGACTGAACGCAGCCGCACCACGTGCAGGCTACGTCCAGTCGCGTCCCCGTTGGAGGACGCAGGGCTGTAGCCCCCCCCCCCCGCGTTGGAGTTGGAGGACGCAGTCCCCACACCCCCCCCCATTGAGTGAACGTTTGTCCGCCCAATGCGCTGCATTCGACGCAGCCCCCCCCGTTGAAGGCGAAACGCGACCCCCCCCTCGGAAAAATTTTTCGAAAAAAAAAAAAAATAGTGCGCTCGCGGAGCGCAGCCGCGCGCGACCGGAGGCCGCAGTAGAGGAGGAGGAGCATCCAAAAGGAGGAGCTCCACTGATCCTTTCGGATCAGCCCGCTGGCTCACATGGTCGTGAGCCGTGCGGTAAGGCTCTGGGAGCCTGCAGGTCGGGGGTTCAAATCCCGCCGACTCCCCCCTTGCAAAGGTATAAAAAAAAAAATTCAAAGGTTTTATTTAATTATTATTTTTTAGTTAAAATTTTTAATTTTAATTTATTTTTTTTATAGTTTTTAAAACTTTATAAATTAAAATTTAATTTTAATTTATTTTTTTATAAGTTTTTAAAAACTATATAAATTAAAATTATTTATTTTAACTTTAAATATATAATAATTATTAAAATGCTTTGTTAAAGAGATTTTTTTAAGGGGGGATACTTTTTTCAAAAAATCAAAGGGGGAATGTGAGTAATTTTTTGAAAAATAGCAATTTGGCGAATTGTAAAAGGTGCATTTTCGGCTGTGTCCGACACCTTAGGGTTTCATTCTGTGGGCATTTTTTTGATGTATGATGCATTTTCATTTCTATGCACTACTTCATTAAAATATAAATCACTCCCTAAGTCCCCGAAATAATTAAAAAACCCATCTGTGCAATTTATTTGCACCACAGCGTTCGGTAAAAATGGTACCTCTGGCCCACACTTACAAGTAAAGCTATCATGCTTTGGGCTACTATATCTATCGCCTAATATAGCTGCAACAACGACGTCTGAGCTTGTTCTCTATAAATCATCGAGGAGGAATAAGTACGCCATTTTTGCATTTTTTTACTCCATCCACTACCCTTAATCGTTCTTGTGTTTAGGCGTAAATCTTGACGAAGTATTATTCATAGTGTTTAGGGGAAGTTACGCCCCACGCATGAGAAGAATCTTCTATGGTAGGTGCCATCAACAAGGCGATTCCCTTTTAGTACCGCTTATGTTCCACGTATCGTATGATCTCTAAAACTCACCTATAGTCTCCCTCACGTAAGGGCGGGTGATTTTTGTTGATCTTTATAAATACCTATAGTTTCCCTCATGTAAGGGCAGGTATTTTGTACGGTATAACGGCCTAGCAAAAGGTATATTGAAAGGGGGACCAATTGGTGTTATAAGGAACCTTCACTATGGCCGTTGTTGCAAAGTTGATGACTGATCCTCATCAGTTATTGAAAGGTCCAAATTATACACCATGGAAACATAAGATGAAGGCAATTCTCCAAATGGAAGATTTGTGGGATATTGTTACTGGAGTAACAACTAGGCCTTCACCAACAGAAGGATCCATAGGTCCTTCCGTAGATCAGATAGCTTTTGACAAGAAAGACAGTCGAGCAAAGGTGCTCATTTTGTTTGTTGTTTCAGATGAAGTGCAACCTCATATAGCTGACAAAGCAAGTGGTAAAGAGGCATGGGATGCCCTTAGAACCATCTATGAGGGAAATAATGATTCCACCATTCTTCATCTTCAACAACAACTTCATAACTTGAGTTTGAGACAGGGTGAAACAGTTGAACTCTTTCTGTGAGAGTGTCTGAATTGAAAGAGAAATTGAATTCTTTGGGAGATACTATGGATGAAAAGCTTCTCATTTCACTTGTGATGAGAGCTTTGCCTTCTTCATTTGATATGTTGATCACCTCCATCCAGGTGTCTCAACGACAAATTACCTACATCGAGTTGGTCAATCTGCTTCAACAACAGGAGGCACGCCAACTTCACAAGGATGATTCTTCCAATACAGCCCTATACACCAACAAGCAGGGTTCTAGGAAGAAAGGTAATGGGAAAAAAGGAGGCAAATTTTAGAAAGGAGGAAATTCTCAACAAGATACGAAAGGAAAAGGCAAACAACCTCAACAGAAGAGGTGGTGCAAGATCTGTGAGAAAGACAACCATGACACCAACAGGTGTTGGCATAAGAACAAGCAGAAAGGCCAAAACAAACCACAAAATAAAAAAAAGCAACCCCAAGTGAATGTTGCTATTGAAGAATCTGACTCAGATTATGAATGGGCACACGAGGTGCTCATGACTACCACAGATTCCACACAGAGGGATCCTGTTTGGTATGTCGATTTTGGAGCTAGCAAACATATGACTGGTGACAGATCATGGTTTGAATCATTCATGGCCAAAGAGGGCAAACTCTGTCACCATTGTTGATGATAAAACCTATAGGGTTCAGGGAGAGGGTACAGTTTCAGTCACTCTTCCTGATGGCAAGTGTCAGATTGACAAAGTCCTCTATGTTCCGGGATTGGCTAACAATTTGTTGTCAATCACACAAATCCTGGATAGAAATATGGTTGTCAACTTTGATGTTGAGAATGGAAAGAAGTGTTGTACCATTACCAGGAAGGGTAAGCAGATTGCAACAGCTTCATATAAGCACGGCTTATTTGCCCTAGATGCTATCTCTACTCCACATGTTGCCATGACTGTCTCTACCAAGGAGGCAACTTCCCTATGGCATAAGAGATATGGGCATCTTAGTTTTGGCTACTTACTTGAGCTCGGTAAGTATGAGATGGTAAAGGGTCTTCCTTCCCTTTCTGCCACATTGCCAATGTGCTCGACCGCTGGCGGGGAAAGCAAGCATAGAGTACCATTTGAGAAGAGCTCAATAAGAGCACGAAAACCTCTGGAGTTAATTCACACCGATCTGTGTAGTCCTTTCACACCCAACAGTTGTGGAGGGAAGAGGTACTCTCAGTTATTCGTAGATGACTACTCACGAAAGATGTGGGTTTTCTTTCTCCAACCGAAATCGAAGCTTTCGCATTCTTCCAGCAGTTCAAGAAATCTGTTGAGGAGTCAGGAGCTTCTATTAAAACCCTCCGCTCAGATCGAGGGGGGGAGTTTACCTCTAATGAATTTTTTGCATTCTTAGATAAGCATGGAATTAAGAGACAGTTAACAACTGCCTATACTCCTTAGCAAAATGGAGTTGCTGAGAGAAGGAACCGTTCTATCATGGAAATGGTTTGTTGTATGCTCACAGGAGCTACTCTTGGGCAACAATATTGGGCAGAAGTTGTCACCACTATAGTATATCTATTGAATAGGGCACCCACAAAGGCCCTAAAAGGAATGACTCCATAGGAAGCATGGAGTGGTCAAAAACCCTCCATATCTCATCTACGTATTTTCGGATGTCACGCTTTCATGCACATACCGAAAGAGAAAAGGAAGAAGCTAGATGAGAAAACACTGAGATGTATTTTTCTTGGTTATGATGAGCACTCTAAAGGATATCATTTGATAGATCCTTTGACCAAGAAAATTCATGTCAGCAGAGATGTTGTCTTTGATGAAGCTTTCACATCACAGAGCACATCTAAAGTACACCTAGATATTGTGGAATCTAAGGAAGAGAAGATTCCTTCGTCAACACAGACAGGAGGTCCTTCTACATCTTCTTCACCACCACCGAAGAAGAACCCAAAATGGTGTACAAATACAATCAGAGACACAAATTTATCCACTCCTCCCAATTTGAACTTGGATAGACCTCGTACACGCAGTATGGCTCAAAAGGAAAAAGAAGCCAAAGAAACTGGTGAGGTTGATGATCTTTGTCAATATTTTGAGGAACTTTCTGTAACTCCACATACAGAAGCAGAGGATATGGATATTGATGATGACAAGGCATTCATGTCTACCATAGACGATCTTGAACCTGCATCAGTGCAAGATGCTCTTAGTGAGCCTCAGTGGAAGGCCACTATGGATACAGAGTATGAGTCTTTGATGAAAAATAAAACTTGGAAGCTTGTTGATCTCCCGCATGGAAAGAAACCCATTGGCAGCAAATGGGTATATAAAGTCAAGTACAAGGCAGATGGAACAATTGATAAGCATAAGGCCTATCTTGTTGCAAAGGGCTATGCTCAAAAGGAAGGCATTGACTACGAGGAAACTTTTGCACCTACTGCTCGGATGACCACAATTCGGGTTATGTGTGCTATGGTAGCACAATATGGGTGGAAAGTTCACCAGATGGATGTCAAAAGTGCCTTTCTAAATGGTGATCTCCAAGAAGAAGTCTACATGACTCAGCCGGAAGGATTTGAAGTGGAAGGCCAAGAGCAGAAGGTTTGCAAATTGGTCAAATCCTTGTATGGTCTGAAACAATCTCCTCGAGCTTGGTATATAAAAATGGACAATCACCTTATGCAGCATGGATTTAAGAGATGTTCGTCAGATGCAAACCTCTATTTCAAGAAATAGGGTTTTGAGATAGTGTTGCTTGTACTCTATGTGGATGATCTGCTCATTACAGGGAGTTCAAAAACTATGATCTCTACTGTCAAAATAAACTTGTGTAAATATTTTGAGATAACAAATCTCGGACTTCTCCATTACTGTCTTGGTCTGGAATTTAGCCAGAAGGAGCACTCCATCAAAGTGTCTCAGAAAAAATATGCCAAGACATTGCTGGAAAAATATCGCATGACTGATTGCAAGCCAATGGCAACTCCGATGGAGAATGGACTTCAATTATCACGATATGATGATTCACCTCAGGTAGATGGTACTCTCTATCGACAGTTGATTGGGAGTCTCATATATCTGACCAATACTAGGCCAGATCTCGTATTTGCTGTCAACTATCTTTCGAGGTTCATGCAGGAGCCTAAGACCACTCATTGGAAAGCAGAAAAATGTGTTCTTCACTATGTCCGTGGTACTATGGAATATGGCCTAGAATACAAGAGGAACAACAAATTCTTCTTGCAAGGATACACGGACTCCGACTATGCCGGATCATTTGATGATCGCAAGTCAACTTTTGGATACATTTTTCATCTGGGATCCGGTCCTGTCTCTTGGCACAACAAGAAGCAACTGGTGGTTGCTATTTCATCAACAGAGGCAGAATATCGCGTCGCACGTGAAGCTGTGTGTGAAGTGATATGGTTGCGTCGCATTCTGACAAGTATGGGCCATCCATCAAAATCTCCAATACACTTGTTTTGCGACAATCAGGGTGTTCTGAACCTCGTCAAGAATCCAGTCCATCATGAAAGAACAAAGCACATTGACATACAATGTCATTTCATTCGAGATGAAGTTCCAAAGCACCGAATTCAGCTTCAAGCACATTCCCACCGATGCTCAAGTTGCTGACATTTTCACTAAGGCACTTGGACGTGTCAAATTTGAATTGTTTCGCAGCTCTCTTTGTATTGCAAAATGATGTAAGGGGATGTTAGTATAGCTATTAGTTATTACATTACCCAAATAATGTAATAAAGGGGGATGTTAGCGTACTATAATTAATTAGATTGTTTGGCTGGTAGACTGTTACACTGTTACAACTATTCTGTTTCAGCCGGTGACTATTCTCGGCATTGTAAACTTCTATTTAACATCCTGCTGAATAATACAATGCTGTTCGTTTTTCATAACAGAAAGAATTATTCTACTTATGATATAGAATTTTATGCTATTGTGCAGGTATTGAGGTATTGATGATATTATTTATTATCCAAGGATTTTGCATTGTACATTGATCATTAATCCCTAAGGTATGTCAATTCTCAAAAGAATTTAAATAGTAGACATGCCAAACGGGTCTCTTTTTGCAAGAATATTCATTTATGTTGAAGCACAAGTTCGGTAAGTAGAATAAGGTTGTTGATGCGTTGAGTAGGAGAGTAATATTGGTAACCACCATGGAGAATGTAGTGGTAGGATTTGAGGGGATTAAGGATTTGTATGAATCTGATGTAGATTTTGGAAGTATTGTACAATAGTACAAAAATCTAGTAGTGGGTGAGACTGGTCAAATATTTGTTGAGTATGTTATGCAGTATGGATATTTGTTTAGGGAAAAATAGTTGTACAGACATGTTGGATCCATGCATGATAATATCATACGTGAGCTGCATAGTGGCGGTTTGGCTGGACACTTTGACATGGAAAAAATAGTTGCTCTTATGGAGTAAAAGTACTATTGGTCGAGGTTGAAGAGAGACAAAATTCAGTTTGTGTCTAGATATCAAGTGTGTCATATGGGTAAAGGCCATGCACAAAATACAGGGTTGTATATGCCCTTAATAGTCCCTTTGGGATCATGGACCAGCCTAAGGATGGATTTTATGTTGGTACTACCCCGTACTTAGCGAGGTAAATATTCGATTTTTGTTGTAGTAGATAGTTTTTCTAAGATGGCTCATTTCATTGCTTGCTAGAAAACCAATGATGCAACTAGAATTGCATACTATTTTTGATGAAGTTGTGAGATTGCATGAAGTTCCAAAAACCATCACTTTAGATCAGGATGTTAAGTTCTTAAGTCATTTTTATAGAATGTTATGGAAGAAACTAGACACAAAGCTACAGTTCAGTAGTGATTATCATCCATAGACTAATGGACAACAAAAGGTTGTTAATCAGAGCTTGGGCAACCTTCTAAGGTGCATAGTTGGTGAAAAACCATGATAATAGGCTCTAGTCTTATTGCAAGTAGAATATGCATACAATAGTTTGGTGAATCACTTGATAGGAAAATCACCATTTCAAATTTTTTATGGTCATAATCCCAATGGTGTTCTATATTTGGTTGAATTACCAATCACTGAGCATGGTAGTGATGATACAAAAGCATTTGTTGAGCATATACAACAATTGCAGGAAGAGGTTAGAGATAAGTTGCAGAATAGTAATGCTAAATACAAAGAGGAAACAGATGTGCACAGGCATGTACAAGTGTTCCAAGTAGGAGACATGGTGATGGTTCATCTTTGAAAGGAGATATTTCCAAAGGGGACATATAATAAGTTGAAAATGAAGAAAATTGGACCCTGCAGGATTTTACAAAAAATGAATGACAATACTTATAAGGTGGAATTGCCAGTTGACCTCAATATTTATCCTATTTTTAATGTCTCTAATTTGCATAAATTTCATGGTGATATTGAATATTCTAATGAGGCAAACAAGGTATATTGGAAGCAAAAAATCCCCAAGAAGAAGATGGAACGTATTGTGTAGGTCCTTAATAGGAAATTGATCACCACACAGTATGACAACTACAATAAATACTTGGTATAGTGGGAAGGTTTTTAACGGGTAGATAAAACTTGGGTATCGAAGGAGGAACTAAAGAGCTTGACATTTAAAAGCTCCAGGTATTTCATCAGCAAAACTCGTAGGAGCTGAGTTCATTTTCAACCAGAGTAGAATGATGCACCTTGTTGGGGCCATAACTTTTGATCTAGGTATCTATTTTACGCTATTTTTTTAAAACATATATAATTGAGTTGCCAATGGTCATGCAAGGTTTTCCTAATGGCATTGGCCAATTTTGACCACTTTTCAGGTCAAAAATATTCATCGGGTGGCTAGAAACTAGATTTTAATGTAATTTTTTATTTTTTCCAAAATCAAAAAGTTTTAATATCTTTTAGTGTAGAACTAGATTGGGGTTGATATTTTAGGATAGTTGTCATTATTGAATAATGGTAGTGTGATTCCATTTTGGAGGCCATCCGAGATTTATTCTAGGGTTATTAAAAATAGTAAGGGATTGCTAACAATAGTAAGTGGACATAAGGTAGCATTGGCTAGGGTTTTGGGGAGATAAGTAGTCTAGTGACTCTTTTGTAAAGGGTGGTGTGGATTTAGATGATAAAGAAAAGCCATTTATAGGTTTTTTCCATTGGTATTTTTTGTTTGAATATTTGTTTTGAAAATTTACCTTGGAGTCCATTATCGGTCTCTTGCAATGAATCTACATCATCTTCCCAAATCCTTAGTTGGTGATACCCTGACCTTAGATCTATCTTTGAGAACATTTATTAGCATAGTGGGATCCTCCATATATATAGCAACTTGTCCTAGGTTCCTATGGTCTCTCTTATCTTTTCTCCCCTGATTCTTCTTTTTGTACTAATTCTATTTTCTTAGAGGGATGAGGATTTGAATTATCCTTTTTTTGGATTTTCTTATTGTTTTTCCCTTGTCCTCCATCATTATTATTATTAAAATTTTGGTCTCCCTTGTTTCTTTTTATTTTATCCTTGTCCCACTTCATAAACCCAAAGCTCTTCCTTTTCCTTAGTTGTTTTTTTTCTAAATTTGTTATCCCTACATAGTTGAAGAAAGTCCTTTTTGTTTGGATATTAGCTTCTTCCTGTCTAGCCAAGTCATAAGCCTCAGTAGATTTCTTGGTTTGAGCATATTAATTACTATCCTTATTTAATGTTCTAGCCCTAGATTAAACTTGTGTACCTTAAGGCATTCATTGTTCTCATACTTTGAAACATACTTCAAAAGTTTCACATATATCTAAAAATACACCTCTATTGATAGTTACCCTTGTTGAAGAGTAGAGAATTCTTCAAAATTCTCTACATAAAACTATTTCATTAGAAATATTTTCTTAAAAGCCTCAACGGACTCATCCTATTTAAGCTCTACAACTTGGATCTTCTTACCTGAACTAAAGGTGTCCCACCATTCTAGGGTTACATCCAAAAGATAAAGGGTAACCTACATAGTCTATGTCTCAAAAGAGTAATTATTCATGGAAAAGGTCTCTATTTTTTATTACCTTAATATTCTTAAGGTCCCTTTCTAGTTCAGCCTCTATCTGAGCTCAACCCTCTTGGTATCTTCTAAAATAATTCTCTTCCTATCTACCCTCTACATGTCTAGCACTAGCTCCATTATTTACCAAAGAATCTATCAATTTTTAATTTTGTTCCAAACATTATTGAAGAAAATTCACTATGGAGGAGATATCTTCTACTCTTCCATCAAATCCTATTGTTCCTTTGATATTTTTGTCAGGGTTTACTCTTGTTTTAGGCCTTTTTCTAGGAGTTATTTTCCTATTTTTCTTACTAAGGCCCCCAACTTGTCCACACTTTGGTGTTGCAATTCCTCCTTGTACAACCCTTTTGGTTTTATTTTACAAACTTCCTTTTTAAATAGGTACCATTTCCTATCCACAAAAATGAGTTGGGTAAGTTATAATTCTCCCATAATTGTACTTACATTCTGTTAGCTTCATTCTACTCATGAACTAACATAAATTATTATCACTTTGTAGACACCAAAACCTAGCCACTTGTACTCCATCCATGACTTACCATAATCCAATGGCCCACCATACCCTTTTCTCACCATCTTTAACCCTAATTTATATTTATTTTATTTTATATACATTTAAATATAATATTTTATATTATATTTTAATATATGTATAATAAAATATATATTTATAAGTTAAATTAACCCCAGCCATAAGATCTATTCTAATATTGACCATCCATTTACATCAATCCATGTCACACTCAAAGTTAAATGTTAGCCCTTGGATTTGCTTTAATTATAGCCACACGATTAAAGTGTTGGTAAAAACCCTAAAGTAAACCCTAAGTTTGACTATTTATATGAGCATATTTGATGCTCAATGGAGGAAGGGGATTTTTGATACTTGAGGTCTCTAATGTTGATTCTACCCAAATTCTAAATTCTAGCTATCTTATTGTTTTTATGGTGTTCTTTGATTTACATTCTTAAGATCTAGCATTTCCTAGCAACTACGGATTAATGGCAGAGAAAAGAATACTGCTTCTAGATTTAAAAGCAATATTGAGAACTCCTAATTTCCTTGAGCTCTAGATTCCACATAGCTTCCACCATTGCCAAACCCTAGATCATCCTAATATTCCTGAAGCCTCATCCTGAGTCCTTGATCTTCCTAAAAAATGGAGGCTACCCATGTTTGTATAGGATTGAACAAACTACCTAGACTATTTTGACCATATCTCACTCATATGGAGTCATATTGAGATAAAATTTTGAGGGTATGTTCCTGATACACTCTAGAACATCTCAAAAAAAAATTAGATTGATTGGAGTTATAGAGATCATAGATAAACCTTATATTTTTATGTGAGTTTACAATGCATCTCTAAATCAGACAACAAAATGGTAAAATAGCAAGGTAAATCATTCATGTCTTTTATTTCATGTTGTTAAATTTTGCATGCATTATTTTATCAGATATAGGGGTTTTAGCACTAATTTTTGAGGGCTCACACTGTGGAGCCCTCATTTGTTTTACTAATTTCCCTACTTATTTGTGTGTAGGTTTAGTAATACAATCAAGAGCATTGTGCAGTTGTTCAAGTTGGAGTGGTCTGGCCAAAGGATAACTAAGAAGCCCATTCACACCTATTGGGAGGAAAGCACACTGTTGAAGACACTATATTATATTGTAGCTAGGATTTCAAAGAAACCTAACAATCTATAATAACTGTATCAAGTTCACATTGAACTATTGATTGTATCAAAGGAGTTTTTTAGCTCCCCCATTATTAATAAAATATCTCTTTTATTTGTGTAATTTGTAGTTCTTTGAGTTCTATTTTATCTTTCTTATTTAAGTTTCATGATTTTTACTCTAAAAATGGTGATCACATTAGGACCCCCTAAGGGTTTAATTTTTTTATTTACCTTGTTGTTCTAACTTGTTTCTGTTGTCCTATTTTGCAGGTTTTCATAAGCATAAAATATGCCATTTTTCTAGTTAGGGTTTCTATAAGTTTTGTGGAAGTTATAGGAGGTTTATGAATGCTCTAAAGCACTTGGAGATTCCCATAAGCATCTTGTGGCATTTACAAAGGTCCCTACAACATTTAGCAGTGAGTTGGAACAAAACGTAGGTTGTCCAGTAAGTCCTTCATCAATTCCCTCTCATTTCTACTTTATGTTTTTGGGTCTTCTACTATATTTTTCAGATTTTGGATATAAAATGAACATAAACTAAGGAATATGGAAAATAATTCATGGTAGATTGCATTTTTAGGTTATTTTACACTCATTCCCCACATCTTATTTTAGGGTTTTTTGTTTTAAATAAATTTGCAAATTTGAATGAATGTTGCATTTTTGAATGCATGTGAAATTATAAAAGCATACATTAGATTTGCATCTTAGGGTTGAAGATTTCTTATTTTTCTTATCTAAATATGAACAATACTTGAGTGTGAAAATTATTACTACCATTGGGTGATTCCAAGCAGAGAGGTCGATGAACCCTCTGGTTGCTATTTAGGCAGGGGGTCTTAAACAATGTACTCCACTCTTTTTAGAAAAAATTGCATTTCATGAGTTGGATTTTGATTTAGGTTTGTGAAATTTGTTATTATTAACATTGTTTGATCACAATACAAAATAGGAAACTTAAAATAAATCACACACTACACATATCACATAAAATAGTAGTGGCTAGATTTCATCACCAACCATTTCTTGAGATTTGGTGATGGTGGCTTTCATCTCCATCCACCAATATCTGCACTACAAACCATAGGATCACCCCAAACCAAACTTGTTGGATTTTATAACCAACAAGAATCTCTTTGCCCTTGCCTAGCCTTAGTTTTTAGCTTTAATTTTCATTAAGTAAGATTAGAACATCAAAACACACAAAGTTGTCACCCTAAAAGGAATACACAATAATGAAGAAAATAATTAATATGAGGTAAGCCACACAAGGTGAAAACTTAGCATTGATTTTTTCTTCCATTTTAAATTCTATAAAAGTTTTATTTTTTGTAATTATTTTGATAGTTTTAAGTTTTGATTTATTTAATTTATGGTATTAACATGTAATCAGAAGAAAGTAATAAATCAAAATAACTTAATGGAAAATACATCCAATTCATTTGCTACTTCGATGGCAAATATTTTCAATGCGACATAGACCAGTTTGTCTAGGCATCCTTACCCATCCCTACCACAAGAGGGATCCCTTCCTCATAATATTGAACAACCTTCCACCCACATAGATGTGGACAAGGTAGAGGCTTTTTATAGATCCTCTAACTATGTTCTTGAGCCCCTTAGCCAAGGTACTACTTCACAACAGGAATTGGCTACTTCCCAGCCATCCAAGCTCACCCAAGTGTATACTAGTTCTTCTCATGAGGAATATGGTATACCTTCTTCCTCCATTCCATCTCACCAATACCCAAGTATTTCTAACACTTACCTCCCACCTGGTTATACTTATGGTTTCTTTAACCCTTTATATGAGGAGAAAGTCAATGTTGCCTTATAGATGTCATCCGCCCAAGTTGCCACGTCAAGTGCAACTTGCCCCATGCTGATGTCTTCTAGTCCATCCAAATCCTTGCCTATTTCTTCTATATCATCCATGTCTGACCAAGAGCTTCATGATACATTGGTCTTCATGAATAAATTTCTTAAGTAGCATCAAAATGCTAGACAAAAAGTACACATAAGTCCTATACCTCATACAATATCCACCCAACCAGCCATCGTTAACCAAAACCCCACTTGGGTACCACAATCTTTGGTGGTTTCCATTACAAACCCCCCACCAATCCAAAATTCAACTCATCTCATCACAATTTATTCTAGCCAACCAAATCAATTCATCCACAACTTTCCTCCACATCAAAATTCTCCATCTTTCAATCATCAATATTACCCTCATCAATTCCAAGACACTCAATTTCATCAACATCATAAATTACCCCATTTTATCACTCCTTAACATTTTTCTTCCAGTCCATCCGCCAATCATCAAGTAATCCAAGGATTCCATATTACTGGGGAAGATCCTAGGATTAAGACCATGCAACAAAAAATCAATCAATTGATGCAAAACACTCCATACATGTTTAACCAAAGACCAACCTTAAGCTAATTGATCCATCAACCCATTTATCATTCAGTGCCATCACCGCCATTTCTGATAGATTTCATAGTACCAAAGTTTGATAAATTTATGGGAACTAAGGATCCTAAAGAGCATGTTAGAACATTTTTCCATGCTTTCTAATTCAAACAAATAATTCTCTCATGCTCCAAAATTTTTCTCAAACATTGGGGGAAGATGCAATTGAGTGGTTCAATCAATTGCCTACTCATAGTATTTACACTTTCAAACAATTGATTGATATTTTCTTTGAACATTTCATCCTCAATATCAAGAAGAAGGTCTCATTATCTAATGTCTATGCTTTAAGACAATGGGATGATGAGACAACCTATGATTTTGGAAACCATTGGAGGGCAGTCATCACAAAATTGCCATTCTTCCTACCAATGGATGAAGTAATAAAACTATTCACCAAGAGTTTCTTAAAATCCATCTCTTGTATGCTGTAGCTTCAGACATATTGATCATTTGAAGAAGCTTTAGCTCTGGCTAGCGTCATTAAGGAAATAAAAATCTAAGAAGACATAATTAAGCCCAAAAAGAAAGAATGGCAAACCAAAGGCCAATACAAAGTAACTATTCATGCCAAAACAAATCACCTCAAACCACTTTGGCTAACCAATCAAATCAAGTAAATCAAGTGGTCATGAGCCAGATAGTAGTGGATCAACAACCTATGCAACATCAACCACAATAAATTTCTTATCATGCAGTTCCCTCAGTCACCCAAGCACCAATAGTACAAAACATAGTGCCAACTGTAAACAATCCTCCCCATCGACAACCTATTAGACAATACTGCCAATACACTCCTTTAACAGAGTCGTATTCTTCTCTTTTTCGTAGGTTGTATGACAAAAAAAAGCTAGATTTACCTAAAATTAATCTTGATGACCCCACTAAACATGGAAGAAATTACAAAGAATGCCTATTTTATCCATACAATAGATATAATGATCATGATATCAATAATTTCCACGTGTTCAAAAACATTGTTCAAGATCTCATAGACTTGGGGGCCATTTGTTGAGCAAGGTGCAGCGACAATATTGTCATTATTGTCAACACACTCAGATGGATAGGTTGATGCAGTGGACAAATTTTCAAAGTTTTTTTAGAGTATGTATAATGATATTCAATGCTTATGAGGATATTTTTGATGTTCGGGTGAAGTTGTTACAGGTTGTTCGTGCAAATTTGAAAAACTTGAAAAAATCATTAGGAAGTTGTCAAAAAATTGCAAAAGTCATCACGGGCATAGTTGGATAGGATGGATTAGTTTGGAACATGCCAACATGTCAGGAAATATTCCATAATAGCATTGGAGGTGTCATCACAATGTTTGTATTGATCGGTGACATTTTCGGTATCTTGGAAAATGATTTGGCAAGTGGTTGTACAGGCCGAAAAAAGGGCAATTTTGTCAAAAGTACTATAAGAAAACCGAGAAGAATTTGATTACAAAATTTTAAGTAGAGGTTTTTTTATCTTCAATAACATGTGTTCTAAATTTCTACCAAAACGGAGAAACGAGGCAAATGTTACAAGCGTTGCAATACTGTCACAAAAATGCTCTTTTTGGAAAAAGTGTGTCAGCAGCAATTTTCATGGAGGTGATACAGGTGAACCGTAAGGATTTATACATTAGACTTAGTCAGTATTGTATAGATTCTATGTTTCAAATTTTATAAAAAATAGAGTTATGAGGTGATAGTTATGATTGTTGCAAAAATGGTACAGGTCACTTTTATGTCAATTTGTTCCATTTGTGTAAAATCCTTCAGTTGGCCATTTCGACCTTACAAAATCGCCAGAGTTTCGATTTCAGTGTTGTTACACCTTCAAGGCATCAAATAGAGTGTATTTAATTTTTTTTTGAGGTGTCACGTGGCTTCGAATTAAGAGAACGAGTAAGGTGTCAATTCTTTGCATGTGACGTGTTTGAAAAAATGCCTTCTCAAAATAAAAAAAGGAAGTTATATTGTTTTAAGAAGCTTCTTTAAAACAAATCTGTTTAAAATTGAAAATGGAAAAATAATGCAAGTGTGTGCTTCTTAAGTGAAAAGGGATTTTATTGAAAAGTGGAGACTTTATTTTGTGAAGAGAGAAGTGTGTGTGGAGAAAAATAAAGAGTGAAAACCTGTGATTTTTGGAGAGTGGTGAAAAATGTCACTTCAGTAGTTTGGACATAACTTTCTCATATGATATTTATTTTAGCTAAAATTTTGAGATGATTTTTTAGAAAAAGTGTTGCACAATACCCAGAAAGAGTTTAGCAATTGGTAGAACGAGCTAAGAGAACAATCAGTTTTTTTTGTGAGAAGAGAAGATTCAAATTCTGAGTAATGCAAAGAGAGGGATGTTATACTAGGTGAAATAGAAAGTTTTAGATTTTGAGATTAAATACCATAGAGGGTTTTGGTTTTAGTGAAGAAATTCATATATGTCATTTTATTATCAATATGAAAATCAAGTGGATGCTTGGTAAAGGGGTTGGTGCTCCTTTTTGTTGGTGCAGATAAATCATAGGTTGGTGCTCCTTTCTATTGGTGCAGATAAAGCAAGGGTTCGTGCTCCTTCCAGTGGGTGCTGGTAAATTGATTGTAAAGTTGGTATTTTGCAAAGGCTAGATTTGGATGGGAGTCCAAATAGTCATTTTTGGGGATGTAGCCAAATTTGTGAACCTCGATACATCTTGTGTTGTGTGATGTTCTCTTGTTATACTTGCTTTATTTGGTTTTATGTTTTAATTATTTTGGCTTTGAGTGTTGAAGATTTAAGTTTTACATAGCTACACTGATTCACCCCCCCTATCAGTGTCATTATGAGACTAACAATTGGTATCAGAGCAAGGTTCCTGAATAGGCTTAACCAGCTAGGGTGATCTAGAAAGTGACATAATGGTAGGTGGTGAAGGCTTCTCATCAAACAAAGCACCATTGTTTGATGGAACTAATTATGCATTTTGGAGACTCAAGATGCAGACATATCTTTGTGCTTTGGGATACGACATTTAGAATTTAGTAGATAGTGGATACACAATACCCACCACTTCTTCGACCGATGCTACTGGTAAGAAACTGTTTGAGAATGACTCAAAATCAAATAATGCTATCATGTGTGGATTAGTGGACAATGAACTGGTAAATATTATGGGTTGTAAAACGACAAAGGAAATATGGGACAAACTGAAGAGCATTAATGAATGATACGTTAAGATCAAGGAGGCCAAGTTACAAACACATCGAGCTTAGTTTGAAGTATTAAAGATGAATGACGATGAGAATATAGAGGCATATATGCTAAGAGTTAATGAAGTCATTAATGCGATTAGAGGACTCGACGAGGAAATCAAATATTTTGTCATCATGAAAAAGGTATTAAGATCTCTTCTCCAAAGATTTGATTCTAAAGTTTCAGCTATAGAAGAAGCTAAAGATCTAAATTATTTTAGTATGGATGAGATGCATGGTTCTTTGACTACATATGAGATGAGAATAGAAAAATTTAAACCCATGAATAGAGAAGTTGCTTTTAAAGCCCATACAAATATGAAATCAAAACAATAATTTGAGGAAAAAGAGACATCAGATGGAATGGAAGCATACTTTTTTCAAAAACTAAAAAGGGAAAAAATAAAATACAGAGGAAAGTTACCGTTTAAATGTTTCAATTGTGGAGGCATTGGGCATTTTACAGCTAAATGTCCACTTAATGAGAAGAACAAAAGTGATGAAGGATTGCACGAAGAAAGAAGTGACTAGAAGAAAAAAACAAATTTTAGAAAAGGCAACTTCAAGAAGAAAATTTTCATCTCCAAGAATGTCAGTTCATCAAAAGATAGCTCCAGTGAGGATTCTAAAAAGGAAACAGGTGAAGCTCTTTTTATGGCACTCAAAGAAGAAAAACCAGAAAAATAACAGGAATGTGATGAAGAAGAAATTGACGCAAAAGTGAATTTGGAAGAGGAACTAATTGCATCTCTAGATGAATTGAAGATAGAAAGAAAAAAGAATAAGAAAATTTCAAGAAATCTTGAGGATGCAAATGAAATCATAACAAATTTTAAAGTACAGATATAAGAATCCAAAAAAATCTTCAAATATCTCGAAGTGCAAATAACCATGAAAATAGATTATTGCAGTAAGCTAGAATAAGAGATTGTTGGTTTAAGAATGCAGCTAGAAGAGATGAATCATAAAATTAATTGTTATCACAAACGTGAAGAAAGTTCTATGAAGTTGGATAAGATCATAAATAACCAAAAGACTACATACATCAAATTTGGTTTGGGTTTTGATGAAGGAGAATCATCAAATCGATCAAAGGCCATAAATGAATAATCCACAAATAATGAAGAGAAGAAACAGGTAGATCAAACAAAAATGAATCATGTAAAGGAAAGCAATAATGCAAGGCACGAAAGGAGAATTGAAAATGATGGCTTCACTAATGTCACACATCAAAGAAGAAGAATATTTATGTCTCATACGACAACATGGCAAATACCACCACCCAGGTTCAATCATCTATTTTCTGGTTACTATAATAAATGCAATGGTTATGGACATAAGATCTCAGATTGCAAGTTTAATGTAGGACCAAGGAATTTTACCAATAGAAATGTTTTTTCACCTTTGATGGATTATGCAGTAGAATGTTATAACTGTCATAATTTTTGGCATATTGCAAGAAATTGTCGAAGTACATTTGCATCAAATCAATTTTAGGGAAGAAAATTTCAGCCAAATGGAATAATGCAAAATAGAAAATTTCCCGAAAAACATGCACAAGCTACTAAAAAAGAAAATCCAAAACAAGAGCCCAAAATTATAATCAAACCTGAGTGGAAAGAAAAAAAGTGACCTAAGGAAGAAAAGGAATCCTTGATCGTACATACAACATTTAAAGTGTAGAATAAATTCGCACCATGGATACTTGATAGTGGATGCTCTAGTCATATGATAGGTGACAAACAAAAATTTGAGAAGTTGTAGCAATATGAAGGTGGTTCAGTAAAGTTTAGAAATAATGATGGAGCTAAGATAGTTGGTAGAGGTTCAGTTAATATTAGTGACAAAAAAATCAGGTCAAAAGAAGTCTTGTTTGTGGTTGGTTTGAAGCATAACTTGTTGAGCATAAGTTAGATTTGTGATAGAGGTCATGAAGTGATCTTTAAGAAGCAAGGTTGTGAAGTAAGAAATGCAAACAATGGGAATTTGATAGCAACTGGATCAAGGACATCTGGAAACCTGTACACTCTCTTAGAAACTTCAGAAAGAGCTTACTTGATTGGATAGGAATAAGAGAATTGGTTGTGGCATAAGAGGCTCGGTCATATCAGTTTTGATAATCTAGTAAAAATCAACTCAAAGAAAGTAGTGAGAGATATTCCCACCATTGGCAAACCATCAAATAGTATTTTTACTTCATGTCAAAAGGGGAAGCAAACTAGAGTCTCATTTAAAATAAAAGAGTACTACACAAGCAAACCTTTGGAACTAATACATATTGATTTATGTGGACCCATGAGAACGTAAAGTATAAACAATGACAAATATTTCATGTTGTGTATAGATGACTATTCCAGGATGACATGGGTCCTATTTTTGAAGCATAAATCAGAAGATTTTGAGATGTTCAAGGTTTTCAAAAACTAAGTTGAGAATAAAACAAGAAAAATAATTAAATTTTTAAGGTCAAACAGAGGAGGAGAGTTAATTTCAGAGGATTTCATAGAGTATTGTGAAAAATATGGCATTAGGGGACAATTTTCAGCAGCCAAAACACCTCAACAGAATGGTGTGGTAGAAAGAAAGAACAGGACAGTGTAGGAAATTGTTGGTTCAACTTTTATACACACAATGTGAAGAATGAGCATGAAACTCTGATAACACTTATAAGAGATAAATCCCAATCACTTTAGGATCTTGTTGGATATCCAAGGTGTGAGTTGCAGAGTTGGGTCGAATGCCTATTCACTCTTTTTCATTTCTAGAATAGTTTTTAAGCGGACTATCTGTTACCTTACAACGGGTTCTGGACTTTAGTTCAGTAATGTTTTTGGAATTGGTTATCTTTGTGGACACTCAGATTTACAATCAGTTCTTTGATCTAGCTCTTTATGTTTTAGCATATTTAAATAAAAGACAAATTCTAAAGAAGATAAAAATGGATCATTCAAATGGGTGGAACAGAGAAATTAGAGTAGGGCAGAAAGATAAGTTTACCTAACTTAGTTGCACAAACACAACTACCAATTTTAGTTATACCAGTTAGCTTCACAATAGAACAAATCAAAGAGGAAAGTGTCCAGCTTTCTATGATCGCCTTCCACTAAGAGCTTAAGACAGAGACAAAACAAATCTAAAAGAAAATCACAAACAGAAGGAAAGTTAGTTGAAATTGGTATCTCTCACCAGCAGCTTAGCTCGCACAGTGAGGACAGAGCAATTAGAACAGGCCTGAAACCTTAAATCTAAAATTTTCCCTAGCATACAATAAAAAGAATGAAGCCTAGTAGCATACCCAATTTTTTGATAACACAGATCTACAACATAAATTAAATAAAACCTTAATGAAATGAAAACAAAAGAAAATGAACTTATCGCAATCTGAAAGAGATTAGGCTCTTGGCCATGCTATGACAGAAAACAAAAATAACCAACTCCAAGTCCAGAACAAAGCATTCAGACAATATTTGCAGGAAATTACTCCAATAGCTTTTTATTCTAAGTTTTCGCCTCTGAAATTTACATCCGAAATAAGTATATATAGACTCAGGACAAACCCTGATCTTTTCAAAAATATCTTCTTCCAAAACCCTAAATCTTATCACTTAAACTCTACTACCTAGGTTTTACAATATAAGGCCCTTTAAAAATAGAGTTTCGATAAAACCTAACCATTCTACAAATCTTAGTGCAGTTACTTGCCATAAATGGAGAAGGCATGATCTGATATTATTCTCATCCATCTGTAACTGCAAGTAAATATCTTCATTTTCTGGTCGGTCGTCGATATATTCCATAAATGGGCACTGCGTGTGAAGGTATCTTCATATTTCTGGTGCATCTGCCGGGAGTGTCTCATTAATTCCTCAGAGAAATTCGTATGAGTCACTGGTTTCTCTGACATTTTATCTTCGTAGAGCTGCCTTTGAGTTGAAATTATCTGCATGCCATTACTTTCACCATAAATTCTCCTGTTAAATACGTCCATTGGCAAATTCTGGTAACTGTGTGTAGATATTTTCATTTTTCGGTCAATTTTTGACATATTCCATTAAAAAGGCAGCTGCTTAGTCATCGTAAAGTCTCTTTGTGGCCAGATCTATAAAATCTGGATGGACCAAAAATTCCCGGCATCTCACATTTCCATCTGATGGCCTTCACTTGATCCGCACTTATTTTTGTCCTTTTCGCCATTACTTTTGCTACTATGCAACTGCTAGATGGCTTTCTACAAAAGACAAAACTAGGATTAGCATTTTAATATTATTAAATTAAACCCTAATTTTTATTACCTTGTCGGCTTGGTTCCTTCTTCCCAGCTCATGGCGTCACGAAATCGAGACAGGTCCAAAAATGGGACATGTCGCGATATCGCGACGTCTCCCTTCACTTTTCCTTTTCCAATCATGACGTGTCGTGAAATCGTGACGTTTTCCTTCACCTTTCCTTTTCCAAACTTTTGTTTCATGAAATCACGACGTTTCTATGCCTTGGCTCTTTCAACCAAATGCGTCGCGATTTCACGATGTTTCCATCCCTTGGGTCCTTCGACCAAATGCGTCACGATTTCATGATGCTTCTATGCCTTGGCTCTTTCAACCAAATGCGTCACGATTTCGTGATGTTTCTATGCCTTGGCTCTTTCAACCAAATGCGTCACAATTTCATGACATTTCCATCGCTTGGGTCCTTCGACCAAATGTGTTGTGATTTCATGACATTTCTATGCCTTGGTTCTTTCAACCAAATGCATCGCGATTTCACGATGCTTCTATGCCTTGGCTATTTCAACCAAATGCGTCGCGATTTAACGACGTTTCTATCGCTTGGGTCCTTCAACCAAATGCGTCGTGATTTCATGACGCTTCCATCCCTTGGCTATTTCAACCAAATGCATCACGATTTTGCGATGCTTCTATGCCTTGGCTCTTTCAACCAAATGCATCGCAATTTCGTGACGTTTCTATCACGTGGGTCCTTCAACCAAATGCGTCACAATTTCACGATGCTTCCATCCCTTGGCTCTTTTAACCAAATGCATCGTGGTTTCACGAAATTTCTATGCCTTGGATCTTTCAACCAAATGCGTCATGATTTTGTGACGTTTCCATCGCTTGGGTCCTTCGACCAAATGCGTCGCGATTTCGTGATGTTTCTATGCCTTGGTTCTTTCAACCAAATGCGTCGTGATTTCGCGACATTTCCATCCCTTGGGTCCTTCGACCAAATGCGTCACGATTTCGTGATGCTTCTATGCCTTGGCTCTTTCAACCAAATGCGTCGTGATTTCATGACGTTTCCATCCCTTGGGTCCTTCGACCAAATGCATCGCGATTTCGCGATGCTTCTATGCCTTGGCTCTTTCAACCAAATGCGTCGCTTTTTCGTAACGTTTCTATCGCTTGGGTCCTTCGACCAAATGTGTCACAATTTCATGATGTTTCTATGCCTTGGTTCTTTCAACCAAATGCGTTGCAATTTCGCGACGCTTCTATGCCTTGGGTCCTTTAGCCAAATGCATCGCGATTTCATGACACTTCCTCAAGATTTGCCTTTAAACAACATATGTCGTGAAATTGCGACGTTTTCCTTGAGCTTTGCTTCTGATCCAAATGTGTCACGAAATCACGACGTTTTCCATACTTCATTTCTTTCAAGCCATGTCATGATATCGCGATGTTTTCGAAAATGGAATATGTCGCGAAATCGTGACTTTTTCAAAAATGAAATATGTTGCGAAATCGTGACTTTTTCAAAAATGGAATATGTCACGAAATCGTGACTTTTCTCAAGTTACTTCTACTTTGCAAATTTTTCAAAAATTTTAGGTTGACTCCAATGAATTTATTCATATGTATCATGCATTTTTACATATTAGTGAAAGATCTTCTTTACTCAGAATGATTCTAACATAACAAATAAATTCTAAAACTTGAAGGAGGCAAGCAAAATTTGGAATTAAAACCTGAAAAATGTCAAGAGGGTCCCTATGGCAAAATGAAAACTAAATATTTTCAAAGGATGGAATTTCATTTTTTTTAGTGGGGGTGTGTTGCTTCTCAACAAATGGCGATATCTACGGGGAAAATAGTAGCACTATTTTAGAATCCAGGACTCTAGTTTCAAAACAATATAGACCATGTACCATGCTTTGCCACAAATATTCTTCAAAATAATTTAACTACTACCTGATAGTTGTTAAAATTTCCCAAGGACATACTAGGTTGAATCACTTAAGGAAGATTTCTGATGTGCAATTATAAGCGTATAACTTTCTTCAAGGATGACTGGGCCTTCGAATGTTTTACTTCGGATTGATCAACTTTTCTAGATTGTGAAAGGGGAAACCGAGTAGGGCTCTGTTTACTAGTTTAGCCTTTTATAGCCCCGACAGAGTTACTCTTTAGATTTTCACGACCCTGATCCACAACTATGAGGTGGTATCTACAACTTGGTAAAAGAAAACATCTTTTGGAGCCTTGGCTATCTCTTTCATTACAATAACTTCTTTTTTTTTTTGTGGGAAATAAAAGAGTGCCAGTTTTATGTTGCCTTGCTCAACTTTCACCTTCTCTCTCTCTTTTGAAATATACCAAAATCTGGAAAGCCTTGCTAAAAACAATTTTTTTTTATATTTCATCGATCTGGAAAGCCTGGGTACCGATAGCCTCTTTGGACACTTAAATAATTTCACAAATCAGAGTCCCCTCTTACGACCAACTTTTCTTGGATTCCTTGGGATTTCTTCAGCCCAACAGTATAATAGTTTCTTTATAATTAAAATAATTATGGCAAGCAAGACACAAAATCCAATTATCTTTCTATTGTTGTTCTAAATAACAAAATAGTTCCACTGTTCAATTTAAATAGACTATCTCTTAATTAGAATAAAACAAAATGAACATTGGATTTTGAACTCAGAATAAAAATAATTTTTAAAGGCTGATTCTTTCTTTGCTGCCTAGGCAAAACTTAAAAAAAAAAAAAAAAAGAATTTTAAAAGCTAAAAGAAATTTGTACAGACCCCAAAGGATAAAACACAAAACTTTAAAATCAAACAAAATAAAATAAAAACAAACTACTTCAAAGCTTATTTACAATATATACACATGTTACAACGTATTTGTGATTTATTCAAACGATGTATTGGATGGAACAGTTGAGAAATAATGCTTTAGGTATTGACCATTAACAAGAAGGTTCAAAAAATTACCCTCAAGGTCCTGTAGACGAAATGCATTATTACCTAGGATCTCGGCAATCTGGTATGGCCCTATCCATAGCGGTTGCAACTTTGTGTGTTTACCTTTCTTTTCATGGGCTTTGTCCCATAGAAGCACCAGGTCTACGAGTCTAAAGGCCTTCACTTTGGCTCTTTTGTCAAACCAGCGCTTGACTATTTCTTGGTGCCGACTAAAATGTTCTAGGGCTTGAAGTCGTTCATCCTGCAAATTAGTTAAATCCAAAATACGAGCCTCTGCATCTGCTTGATCCTCAAAATAGTCTAAAACAAATTGATAAGTGGGCAATTTCAAAGAAATAGGAACAATGGGCTGAATACCATACAAGCAAAGCAAATGGGGAAGTCTTAAGAGCTACTTTATGTCTTATCCTGTCGCACCAAAGTGCATATTTCAATAATGTGTGCCATTGTCTGGGTTTGTCTGCAGCAGACTTATTAATGGCATTCATCAAATTCTTATTTGTGGACTCAGCTAGTCCATTACCTTGGGGGTAATAGTTGGATGAAAATCTGATGACTATCCCCATATGGTACGCCCACTCTACAAACTCTAATGATTGAAAGGTTGGCCCGTTGTCGCATACCAAATTCAAAGGAACTCCAAACCTGGTTATGATATTTGACTCTAGAAATTTGATCACCTCATGGGTTGTACTCCTCATGGTGGTTGCTGCTTCAACCCATCTTGTGCAATAATCTATGGCTGTTAGAACATACTTATGCCTTGCTGATGAATTTGGGTTTATCACACCCACAAATTCAAGTCCCCATTGCATAAAATGTTTGTTTATTACAACAGTCTGCAATGGTAGAGCTCGATTAGCCTCTTTGGATGTAAAAGTCTGACACTGATGGCAAGTTCTCACATGTTGATGTGCATATTTAAACAATGTAGGTCGGTAATAACCTACTCTCAATATCTTGTGTGTAGTAGCAAAACCTGAAGAATGCCCTGCCCCTAACTTCTCATGAAAACTAGACATCACCTCATTGACTTCATTCTGAGAAATGCATCTTAAGAATATGTCAGCATAGTTTTCTCTATACAAGTTGCCTCCTTTGAGCAAAAAATGAGCAGATTTCAACTTTGGTGCTCTTCTTTGGGTTCTATTCAGGTGAGATGGACAAATTCCAAATTGCAGCAAATGAATGATATCTCCATACCAATCATCAAATCCAAAATCTAGTTGATTAATTTCTCCTTGTACGGGTACTTCAGCAATATGTCGAGACAACCCAAGTCCTCTGATTAATTTTGCAGGCCAAATTTCTAAGTCGTATTCCTGTAGTCTCGTAACCCAATTACCTCTTAGTTCACCCAATTCGTCCTGGCTTAAGTATTTGACAGCTGGATCAGGAACTATAGCATGGACTTTGCTTCTTAGTATGTAGTTCCTGAAATGCTTAACTACTCTTACTAAGGCATAGGCTTGCTTATCCAAGCAAGAGTATTTTAGCTCAGCCCCCTTTAAGTTGGTACTTTTGAAGGCAATCGGATGCTCCCCTATTTCTCTTCGTTGGGTCAAAACCGTAGCAAGTGTGTGTTCTGAAGAAAAAGAGTACAAATAAAAAATTGTACTGAAGTCTGGGCTCACCAGCACTAGAGCTTGTTGGATGGCAAATTTGATCTCCTGGAACGTTGTTTTGGCTTCTTTTGTCCAAATGATCTTAGCAGTTTCCTTCAGCATGTCATTCAGTGGCTTGACTATTTTTGCAAAGCCGAAGATGAATTTTTTGACAAAATTAATTTTCCCAAAAAAGGATCTTAACTCTTTCTTAGAGTTGGGAAAGGGTATCCCGGATATGGATTCAACTCTATCAGGATCCATGGAAATGCCATCTTTGGTGATCAAGTGTCCAAGGAGCTTTCCTTCAGTTACACCAAAAACACACTTCTTCGAGTTCAAAGAAATGTCAAACTCCCTGCATTTGTTGAAAACAGATTCCAAGTGCTTTACGTGGTCAAACCAGGATTTGGAAAAAACTGTCAAGTCGTCCATGTAGACAACTATGCATTTACCCATAAGACCTTTGAAAGCGTGATCCATTGCATGCTGAAAACTAGCTCTGGCATTAGTCAATCCAAACGGCATTCTTTTGTAGGCGAAAGTTCCCCACTTGGTTGTGAATGCAGTTTTCATCCTGTCTTCTTTTTCAACTAGTATCTGATTATACCCTGAGAATTCGTCTAAGAAAGACATCATTTCCGAACCATTGACAATTTGTAGCACCTCATCCATGGAAGGCAAAGGATAATTATCTTTCTCAGATGCCTTGTTCAAGTTTCTAAAATCCACACACAAGCGGATCTCTCCATTTTTCTTTCTGACCGGCACCAAATTGGCCACCCAAGTAGAATGCCTAACGGGAAAAATAATGGTGGCACTCAATAATTTTTCCACCTCCTTCTTGATGAGGGGCTCTAGCAGAGCATTGACATGCCTCTGTTTCTGCCAAAATGGTTTGTAGAACTCTTTTAAAGGTATTACATGGGTGTAAACTTTCGAATCAATAACCTTTAAGTCTTTGTAAGACCAGGCCATAACATCCTTGGACCTGTGAAGAAATTCAATCATTTTTCTTTTTATTTCAGGGTCACAAGTTTTAGCCAACTTAAGGTTCCTGGGATCTTCTTCAGTCCTGACATTCAGGTTCTCAGTCTCACTGTTTGCTACACCAATAGAATCCCCAGAACTCACCTTTTTCTTAATTTGGTCAACATCAAATAGTCACTCCAGTTCCACCATCCCTTTCATAATTTTGTTATCTTTCAACCTTATTATTCCCCTTTCATCGTCTAACTATTCCAGCAGAGTATCACTTTGACCATCATCGATTATAGCATTTTCAAATGCATTGGCACTCTGTAAAAAGTTTATAATCTATTGATCATTAGAGAAAACCTAAAAATTATCCACATTATTTGGGACCGAAGGACAAGGGACTAACTCGATCAAAAATTTGTTCCATTTGAACTCTTCTAGTGGCTTCGGACTTGCGGCTGATGAAGCTAAGACATCTGCACGTGAATTTTGCTCTCTAGGTATGTGCGTTAAATTAAAAGCATCAAAATATTCCATGAGATCCCACGCTCGGTGTTTGTATCCTTTTAAGTAGGATGCTTTGCAATGAAATTTAACTTTAACTTGATTAGCCACCAACTCTGAATCTATAAAAACTTGGATATTTCTTACACCTCTGTCCAAAGCAAATTTCAATCTTAGCACCGGTGCTTCATACTCTGCTAAATTATTTGTGCAAGGAAACTGTAGGCGATAAGACATAAAATATGTCTGACTCTCAGGTCCTTTAAGAACTGCCCCTGTACCAGAACCCTATTTAGATTTAGCCCCATCCACATGAAGTGTCCAAAATTCATTATTATGAACAAGATGAGCTTTACTAAGCTTCTCATTTTGTCCCATTGTTAAATTATAAACCCCAATATCTACATCAGCAATATTTATAGTCTCATTTTCTGCATTATATTCAGTGATTGTATGTTTGTATCTAGGTTCTCTTTCAACCCTTAATTGGTTTGCAACTCCTTTCCACGGTAACCACATATGTGAAAAATCAGTTGCCAAGTATCCATTCAAAGATTTTGACCAATCTCTGCTCAGAACCATCCCGTACCCCACAGGAATATCTACCACCTGAATTTCAATTTTGTGTTGTGCCCTTGGCTCAGATGCTAGCTGAATATGAATATTTTGAAGTTCACCCACTACTTTAACCTTAGATTTATCCAATTGGACAACTCTTCTTTCAGACTTCATTGGGGTCAAACCCAACTATTGACAAATGGCCAACGACATAACATTGGATGAAGCACCCGAATCTACTAGACAGTTGTGTAAGTTTTTTCCAAATATACGAACAGTCGATAGAAAAGGCAAAACTTTAGTCTTCTCTTTATACATGGCCACATTTGCATTTGTCATCTTCTTTCCCTTTTCCAAAGGTTTGGTAGTAGGCCCAGAGTATGTTTTAATCAAGTTATCCCTCTGTTTCGAAATTTGAGCTAACTCATGGAGAGTGATGTTAGCCTTTATCTTCTTCATGTCCTCCACTAAATTGTATCCTTTATTGAGTGGAGCAATAGATCCATATGGGACTCTTGGATCTCCTCCCTTGGGTGGATATGGGTTATCACTTGAATATGGATCTGGAGGAACATTATGGGAGTTGTCTAGAGGAGTAGATGTAGTGTTGGGTTCCAGATTTCTATTTCTAAAGTTGTAATTGTCCCTCCTGTATTGTTGAAAAGCCTACACCTCATCCATAGGCATCTCCACTACATTCTCAGACTCACCTAGAAAAGTGAAAGAATCTAAGACCATAGCTGCACTATGGTCGGATGAACTTGGGCCATCCACATTTCTTTGATGTTCAAGAGAAATCAACTCACCAGATAAAGCTTCAAAGGCGTTACAGAATTCCAAACAATCCAATTCCCCATGCTGAGAAGTAGCATGTATCCTACACCAATTAGGCAAAGCCAAGTCACAAATATTTACATCATGCCCTTTACCTTTATAATCCTTATAAACCTGTTTGAGTTCTCCCCAGTAGAAACCTACCTTTTAAAACTTAAAAAGTCATTTGCCAACTTTTGGACTATTTTTGACACTTCCTTGACTCTTGTGTTATCAACTTCTTTACCTGGATTCTGTACACTTTCAGTAGGTGTTAGAGTCAATGGATTGCTTATCGGTGGGGTTTGATGTGCTGGCAACATCATCTGATGTGGTATGGGATTGAAAACAGGGGTACCTTGTGTGACCAAAGGAATTTGATAAGCATTTAAAGGTTGAGGTCCCAATTGTCTTTCCAAAACCAAAGCTTCTTTATAAGCCTCTATTAGATTGGTAATAGAGGCATCTCTTTTCAAGAAAACATAAGTCATTGGATCTAGAGAATTCCTAAAAATTTCTAATGCCAAGTCTGCATTTGGCACATAATAACCAGTCAGTCTACCATAAGCCTTCTAAATCTGACATTGTAAGATCTGACAAATTCATTTATTTCTCTTTTAATACTAGAAAATTGTTGATATAATACACTGAGATCTATCACTTCACCAAAGTGCGATATAAAAAACTTTTCCAAGTCATTCCAACTGGTAATATAATCGTTAGTGAGATTCAAAAACCAGTCGTATGCTCCCTCCTAGAGAGTGAACGGGAACAATCTGCAAGCCACATCTTCATGTTGTACATTTAACAATTTTAGAGCATTCTTGAATGCTACTAGGTGTTCTTCTGCTGTCCTAGTTCCATCATGCTTGTATCTGGGAAGATATCTCTCAGGATTTCTGGGTAGGTCATGGGCTACACCCGAGATATTTAAGGCAGTGGAACCCAACCAGTTTGCCATTACTACTTGATTGATGATGATACTTTTAGTTGTAATTGGAGTAACTACAAGTGGTGACAAAACTATTTCAGACAAGGACTTGGCCCTTCTGAGGCTGCTTCTTCTGGGGGTTTCTAACTCAGGCACAAGGAGCTCTCCAGCTCTAGAGTGGGACCTTTTTACTCTATAATTAGAATCCATATTTTTCACCAGCACTTACAACCTTACAATCCTTAACAAACTACTAAAATTTAGGCCCTCCTAGCGCCAATTTTAAATGTTGGTTTGACTTTTATACACACCCTATGAAGAATGAGCATGAAACTCTAATAACACTTATAAGGGATAAATCTCACTCACTTTAGGATCTTGTTGGATATCCAAGGTGTGAGTTATAGAGTTGGGTCGAATGTCTCTTCACTCTTTTTTGCTTCTAGAATAGTTTTCAAGCGGACTGTCTGTTACCTTACAACGGGTTCTGGAATTTAGTTCAGTAATATTTTTAGAATTGGTTATCTTTGTGGACACTCAGATTTATAATCAGTTCTTTGATCTAGCTCTTTATGTTTTAGCAGATTTAAATAAAAGACAAATTCTAAAGAAGATAAAAATGGATCATTCAAATGGGTGGAACAGAGAAAGTAGAGTAGGGCAGAAAGAGAAGTTTACCTAACTTAGCTGCAAAAACACAACTACCAATTTTAGTTATACCAGTTAGCTTCACAATAGAACAAATCAAAGAGGAAAGTGTCCAGCTTTCTATGATCGCCTTCCACTAAGAGCATAAGACAAAGAAAAAATAGATCTGAAAGAAAATCACAAACAGAAGAAAAGTCAGTTGAAATTGGTATCTCACCAGCAACTTAGCTTGCATAGTGAGGACAGAGCAATTAGAACAGGCCTGAAACCTTAAATCTAAAATTTCCCTAGCATACAATAAAAAGAATGAAGCCTAGTAGCATACCCAATTTTTTGATAACACAGATCTACAACATAAATTAAATAAAACCTTAATGAAACGAAAACAAAAGAAAATGAACTTATCGTAATCTGAAAGAGATTATGCTCCTGGCCATGCTATCACAGAAAATGAAAATCACCAACTCCAGGTCCAGAACAAAGCATTCAGACAAGATTTGCAGGAAATTGCTCCAATAGCTTTTTATTCTAAGTTTTCACCTCTAGAATTTACATCCGAAAGAAGTATATATAGACTCAGGACAAACCTTGATGTTTTCAAAAATATCTTCTTCCAAAACCCTAAATCTTATCACTTAAACTCTACTACCCAGGTTTTACAATATAAGGCCCTTTAAAAATAGAGTTTCGATAAAACCTAACCATTCTACAAATCTTAGTGCAGTTACTTGCCATAAATGGAGAAGGCATGATCTGATATTATTCTCATCCATCTGTAACTGCAAGTAAATATCTTCGTTTTCTGTCCGGTCACCAATATATTCCATAAATGGGCACTGCATGTGAAGGTATCTTCATCTTTTTGGTGCATCTTTCGGGAGCATCTCATTAATTCCTCAGAGAAATTCGGATGAGTCACTGGTTTCTCTGACATTTTATCTTCGTAGAGCTGCCTTTGAGTTGAAATTCTTTGCACGTCATTACTTTCACCATAAATTCTCCTGTTAAATGCATCCATCAACAAATTTCGGTAACTATGTGTAGATATTTCCATTTTCTGATCAATTTTTGACATATTCCATTAAAATGGCAGCTTCTTAGTCACCGTAAAGTCTCTTTGCGGCTAGATCTATAAAATATGGATGGACCAAAAATTCTCGACATCTCACATTTCCATCTGACGGCCTTCGCTTGATCCGCACTTATTTTTTTCCTTTTCACCATTACTTTCGCTAGTATGCAACTGCCAGATGGCTTTTTGCAAAAGACAAAACCAGGATTAGCATTTTAATATTATTAAATTAAACCCTAATTTTTATTACCTTGTCGGCTTGGTTCCTTCTTCCTAGCTCATGGCATCACGAAATCGAGATAGGTTCAAAAATGGGACATGTCGCGATATCGCGACGTCTCCCTTCACTTTTCATTTTCCAATCGCGACGTGTCATGAAATCGTGACATTTTCCTTCACCTTTCCTTTTCCAAACTTTCGTGTCGTTAAATCATGATGTTTCTATGCCTTGGATCTTTCAACCAAATGCATCACGATTTTGTGACATTTCCATCCCTTGGGTCCTTCGACCAAATGCATCACGATTTCGCGACGCTTCTATGCCTTGGCTCTTTCAACCAAATGCGTCACGATTTTGCAACGTTTCTATTCCTTAGCTCTTTCAACCAAATGCGTCACGATTTCATGATGTTTCCATCGCTTGGGTCCTTCGACCAAATGTGTCACGATTTCACGATGTTTCTATGCCTTGGTTCTTTCAACCAAATGCATCACGATTTCGCGACGCTTTTATGCCTTGGCTCTTTCAACCAAATGCGTTGCGATTTCATGACGTTTCTATCGCTTGGGTCCTTTAACCAAATGCATCGTGATTTCATGACACTTCCATCCCTTGGCTCTTTCAACCAAATGCATCATGATTTTGTGATGCTTCTATGCCTTGGCTCTTTCAACCAAATGCATCACGATTTCACGACGTTTCTATTGCTTGGGTCCTTCAACCAAATGCGTCACGATTTCGTGACACTTCCATCCCTTGGCTCTTTTAACCAAATGCATCATGATTTCGCGACATTTCTATGCCTTGGCTCTTTCAACCAAATGCGTCATGATTTTGCGATGTTTCCATCGCTTGGGTCCTTCGACCAAATGCGTCGCGATTTCGTGACATTTCTATGCCTTGGTTCTTTCAACCAAATGCGTCGCGATTTCGCGACGTTTCCATCCCTTGGGTCCTTCGACCAAATGCATTGCGATTTCATGATGCTTCTATGCCTTGGCTCTTTCAACCAAATGCATCGTGATTTCATGACGTTTCCATCCCTTGGGTCCTTCGACCAAATGCGTCGTGATTTCATGACGCTTCTATGCCTTGGCTCTTTCAACCAAATGCGTCACGATTTCGTGACATTTCTATCGCTTGGGTCCTTCAACCAAATGTGTCATGATTTTGTGATGTTTCTATGCCTTGCTTCTTTCAACCAAATGCGTCGCGATTTTGCGACGCTTCTATGCCTTGGGTCCTTTAGCCAAATGCGTCACGATTTTGCGACACTTCCTCAAGATTTGCCTTTAAACAACATATGTCACGAAATCGCGACATTTTCCTTGAGCTTTGCTTCTGATCCAAATGTGTCGCAAAATCGTGACGTTTTCCATACTTCATTTCTTTCAAGCCATGTCGCGATATCGCGACGTTTCCAAAAATGGAATATGTTGTGAAATCACGACTTTTCAAAAAATAGAATATGTCGCAAAATCGTGACTTTTCTCAAGTTACTTCTACTTTGCAAATTTTTCAGAAATTGTAGGTTGACTCCAATGAATTTATTCATATGTATCCTGCATTTTTACATATTAGTGAAAGATCTTATTTACTTAGAATGATTCTAACATAACAAATAAATTCTAAAACTTAAAGAAGGAGGCAAGCAAAATTTGAAATTAAAACCTAAAAAACATCAAGAGGGTCCCTATGGCAAAATGAAAACTAAATATTTTCAAAGGATGGAATTTCATTTTTTTTTAGTGGGGGTGTGTTGCTTCTCAACAGAAATGACATAGACTATGTTGATTGAGAGCAAAGTAGTAGACATATTTTGGAAAGACGCAGTCCATACTGTGGTATACATTCAAAATAGGTGCATGTTGAGGACACATGAAAGCAAAAATCCTTATGAGTTGTGGTTCGGTAAAAAGGCACCAACGAAATACTTTAAAGTTTTTGGCAGCAAGTATTACATCAAAAGAACTGAATAAAACCTTGGTAAGTTTGAAGATAGAGCGGATGAAGGTATTTTTTTTGGCTATTCGTAAAAAAGCAAAGCTTACAAATGCTATAACAAGAGGCTAAGGAAAATTGTGGATACTGTCAATGTTAAAGTTGATGAAGTAAGGGAATGAGTAGTTAGCTATGAATAGAACTACCAAATTTATGAAGAGGTCATTGAAGAATATGAGGAAAAGGAAATGTAAAAGAAACCAAAAATTGACTTAGAGGATTCAAACAGTGATTCAAAAGTGGAAGAAAACAAAAAATTCAAAATAGACAGTTAGCAGAAAGATCATCCTAGAGAGCAAATAATTGGAGACCCCACAATTGGTGTTCATACAAGAAGAATATTAGTAAGTAACTACTCTTTATTATCCAACATTGAGCCCAAAAATGTTTTTGTCGCAAGAAAATATGAAAATTAGGTAAAGGCAATAAATGAAGAATTAAATCAAATCAAGAAAAACAAGACTTGGGAGTTAGTACCAAGACCCACAAATAAAAATGTAATCGATACCAAATGGGTCTTTCAGAAAAAATGTAATGAATATGGATAGGTAGTTAGGAACAAAGAAATATTGGTATGCAAAGGCTATGCACAAGTTGAAGGTATTGACTTTGAGGAAACCTTTGCACCTGTGGCCAGACTAGAGGCAATTAGAATGTTTCTAGCTTTAGCAATTCACAAGAATTTCAAAGTTTATCAAATGGATATGAAATTAGCATTTTTGAATGGGAAACTTGAAGAAGAGGTTTATATTGAGCAGCCAGATGGTTTCCATCTTGGTGATGATCCCAACTTGGTTTGCAAGTTGAAGAAAGTGTTATATGGCTTAAAACAGGCACCCCGAGCATGGTATGCAAGGCTAGACAATTATCTTACTCAACAAGGGTTCAAGAAAGGTATGGTGGATAGTAATTTGTATGTCAAAACAAAAAATGGTCATCATATTATTCTTGTTGTATACATAGATGATATCATATTTGGCAGCAACAAATATGAGTTGTGTAAAGATTTAGCAAATAAAATGTATAAATAATTTGAAATGTCAATGATTGGTGAAATTTTGTATTTCATCGAATTGCAAGTTAATCAAAAGGAGAAGGGCATATTTATTTCTCAAATTAAATATATGAAAGAGATGCTAAAAAAATTCACAATGGAGGATTGTAAGCCAGTTAGCACTCCCATGATGACAGGTTGCAAGTTGATCAAGGATGACAAATATCCACATGTTTATCAAACTATGTATAGATCTATGATTGGGAGCTTATTGTACTTGATAGCTACCAGACTAGATATTTTGCAAGCAGTATGCATGGTAGCATGATTTCAAGCTAGTCCCAAGGAGACTCATGTGACAACAGTGAAGAGGATTCTTCGATACCTCAAGGGTACTATGGAGTATGGGTTATGGTATCCGAAAAGTAAGGACTTCACCCTTATTACATATTTAGATGTAGATTGGGTAGGATGTGTATATGATAGGAAGAGTACTAGTGGAGGTGCATTCTATCTTGGATACAGGTTGGTCATGTGGCACAGTACGAAACAAGAGTCAATCTCCTTATCCACAACAGAAGTAGAATACATTACAGTGAAAACATGTTGTACATAGGTGTTATGGATGAAATAAACTTTGAAGTATCTTGGAATTAATTTTAGTGAGCTAATTTTAGTTAAGTGCGATAACACTAGTGCCATTAACATCTCAAAGAATCCGGTTATGCATTCTCGCACAAAACATATTGCTATCCGGTATCATTTTTTGAAGGAGAAAGTTGCGAAAGGTGAGGTTAAGTTGGATTTTGTTCCAACAACAAAGCAAGTAGTGAATATCTTCACCAAACCATTTCCCAAGGAAGTCTTTGAGTACCTTCACAAGAAATTTGGAGTGGTCACACTTCCCAAGAATTGACTAGCTATTGGGGCCACATTCTCAGAGGGAGCATTTGTGTATTTGTTTATCTTTTTGCTTATGTTTGTGATTTTTACTTAGTGTAATAATTTTTGCCTTAGAATGTTGTGCATGGACTCAGGGGAGAGTTTGCAGCAGCCCTTTGGTATTTTTGTCAAAGGGGGAGAAGAGTTACAGGAAATTGTGCATGTGTTGCCAACAATTCCAAAGGGGGAGATTGTTGAGCAAGGTGCAGCGACAATATTGTCATTGTTGTCAACACACTTAGATGGACAAGTTGATGCAGTGGATAATTTTTTAGAGGTTTTTTAGATTATGTACAATGATTTTCAATGCTTATGAGGATGTTTTTGATGTTTGGGTGAAGTTGTTACAGGTTGTTGGTGCAAATTTGCATAAGTTGAAAAAATAATCAGGAAGTTGTCAAAAAATTACAAAATTCATCATGGGTGCAGTTGGACAGGATGGATCAGTTTGGAACATACCAGCATGTCAGTAAATAGTCTAGAATAGCGTTGGAGGTGCCAGCACAGTGTTTGGATTGATCAGTGATGTTTTCAATATCTTGGCGGATGATTTGGCAAGTGGTTGTACAGGCCGAAAAAGGGCAGTTTTATCAGAAGCACTATGAGAAAATTGAGAATAATTTGATAGTAAAATTTGAACTGGAGGTTTTAATTATCTTTAAGAACATGTGTTCCAAATTTCCACTAAAATGGAGAAACGAGACGAATGTTACAAGCGTTGCAAGACTGTCACAAAAATGCTCTTTTTGGAAAAAGTGTGTCAGCAGCAATTTTTGTGGAGGTGGTACAGGCGAACCGTAAGGATTTATATAGCAAGATTCAGACTGGATGTAGTCAACATTTCAAATATTATACGTTTCAAATTTAAAAAAAATAGAGTTACGAGGTGAGAGTTATGATTGTTGCAAAAACGGTACAGGTCACTTTTATGTCAATTTGTTCCACTTGTGCAAAATCCTTCAGTTGGCCGTTTCGACCTTGCAGAGTCACCATAGTTTTGGTTTTAGTGTTGTTACACCTTCAAGGCATCAAATAGAGCATCTTTCATTTTTGGTTTGAGGTGTCACGTGGCTCCGAAGTAAGAGAACGAGTAAGGTGTCAATTCTATGCATGTGACGTGTTTGACGAAATGCCTTATCAAAATAAAAAAAGGAAGTTATATTGTTTTAAGAAGCTTCATTAAAAAAAATCTTTTTAAAATTGAAAAGGGAAAAATAATGCAAGTGTGTGCTTTTTAAGTGACAAGGGATTTTATTGAAAAGTGGAGACTTTATTTTGTGAAGAGAGAAGTGTGTGTGGAGAAAAATAAAGTGAAAATCCGTGATTTTTGGAGAGTGGTAAAAAATGTCACTTCAATATTTTGGGCATAACTTTCTCATATAATATTAATTTTGGCTGAAATTTTGAGAGTTCACAGAAAAAGTGCTGCACAATACCCAAGAACTGTTTAGCAATTGGCAGAACGAGCTAAGAGAAAAATTAGTTTTTTTGTGAGAAGATAAGAAAAAAATTCTGAGTAATGCAAAGAGAGGGATGTTATACTAGGTGAAATAGAAAGTTTTAGATTTTGAGCTTACAGACCATAGAGGGTTCTGGTTTTAGTGAAGACATTCATATATTTTATTTTATTATCAATATCAAAATCAAGTGGGTGCTTGGTAGAGGGGTTGGTGCTCCTTTCTATTGGTGCAGATAAATCAGGGGTTGATGCTCCTTTCTATTGGTGCAGATAAATCAGGGCTTGGTGCTCCTTCCAGTGGGTGGTGGTAAATTGATTGTAAATTTGGTGCTTTAAAAAGGTTGGATTTGGATGGGAGTCCAAATAGTCATTTTTGGGAATTTAGCCAAATCGGTGAACCTTGGTACATCTTGTGTTGTGTGATGTTATCTTGTTATACTTTATTTATTTAGTTTTATGTTTTCATTATTTTGGCTTTGAGTGTTGAAGATTTAAGTTTTAAAGAGCTACACTAATTCACCCCCTCCCTCTTAGTGTCATTGTGAGACTAACACCATTAAGGTGGATAACCCCCTCGTCCCACAAAATCAGAACCTTGGGATATTTCAAACACCTCTTACCAACCATGAAGAGGCACAACCTAATGTAGGGGGTACTAATATTCAAACACCTCCTAATCAAGTCAACCACATTCAACAAATGTGGTAACTAGAGGTCAATGACAAAATCAAAAAAATGCTCCTCAACCAAGTGTATCACAACCTTCACCTCCACCCATCCAAACTTCTCCAAATAAAAAAATAGCTAATGTTGAACCTTTCAAATATTCTAACTTCATTTCAAATCCTTATGATTCCATGTTACCTTCCACTCATATTTTCTTATCTCCATCATCTTCTACTCCATCCACATCTTCTTCTAATGCTCCCATTCCTGAGGAGTTAGCAATCACACATCCCCCTCAATCATCCATTTCTTCTTGCACATGTGGTCATAGTCAACCACTCCCAACCACTCCACATCTTCTACCACATCATCCCAGGTCGAGGTTCATCTCTCAGGATTTTTGGGCAGGTCATGGGCTGCACCCGAGATATTTAAGGTAGTGGAACCCAACCAGTTTGCCATTACTACTTGATTGATGATGATACTTTCAGTTGTAGTTGGAGTAACTACAAGTGGTGACAAAACTATTTCATACAAGGACTTGGCCTTTTTGAGGTTGCTTCTTCCAGGGGTTTCTAACTCAGGCACAAGGAGCTCTCCAGCTCTGGAGTGGGACCTTTTTACTCTATAATTAGAATCTATCTTTTTCACCAGCACTTACAACCTTACAATCCTTAACAAACTATTGAACTTCAGGCCCTCCTTCTAGCGCCAATTTTAAATGTTGGTTTGAATTTTATACACACCCTATGAAGAATGAGCATGAAACTCTAATAACACTTATAAGGGATAAATCCCACTCACTTTAGGATCTTGTTGGATATCCAAGGTGTGAGTTACAGAGTTGGGTCGAATGTCTATTCACTTTTTTTTGCTTCTAGAATAGTTTTCAAGCGAACTGTCTGTTACCTTACAACGGGTTCTGGACTTTAATTCAGTAATATTTTTGGAATTGGTTATCTTTGTGGACACTCAGATTTATAATTAGTTCTTTGATCTAGCTCTTTATGTTTTAGCAGATTTAAATAAAATACAAATTCTAAAGAAGATAAAAATGGATCATTCAAATGGGTGGAACAGAGAAAGTAGAGTAGGGCAGAAAGATAAGTTTACCTAACTTAGCTACAGAAACACAACTACCAATTTTATTTATACCAGTTAGCTTCACAATAGAACAAATCAAAGAGGAAAGTGTCCATCTTTCTATGATCGCCTTCCACTAATAGCATAAGACAGAGACAAAACAGATCTGAAAGAAAATCACAAACAGAAGAAAAGTCAGTTGAAATTGGTATCTCTCACCAGCAACTTAGCTCGCACAGTGAGGACAGAGCAATTAGAACAGGCCTAAAACCTTAAATCTGAAATTTTCCCTAGCATACAATAAAAAGAATGAAGCCTAGTAGCATACCCAATTTTTTGATAACACAGATCTACAACATAAATTAAATAAAACCTTAATGAAACGAAAACAAAAGAAAATGAACTTATCATAATCTGAAAGAGATTAGGCTCCTGGCCATGCTATCACAGAAAACAAAAATCACCAACTCCAGGTCCAGAACAAAGCATTCAGACAATATTTGTAGTAAATTGCTCCAATAGCTTTTTATTTTAAGTTTTCACCTCTGGAATTTACATCCGAAAGAAGTATATATAGACTCAGGACAAACCCTGATCTTTTCAGAAATATCTTCTTCCAAAACCCTAAATCTTATCACTTAAACTCTACTACCCAGGTTTTACAATATAAGGCCCTTTAAAAATAGAGTTTCGATAAAACCTAACCATTCTACAAATCTTAGTGCAGTTACTTGCCATAAATGAAGAAGGCATGATCTGATATTATTCTCATCCATCTATAACTACAAGTAAATATCTTCGTTTTCCGGTCGGTCGCCAATATATTCCATAAATAGGCACTGCGTGTGAAGGTATCTTCATCTTTTTGGTGCATCTTTCGGGAGCGTCTCATTAATTCCTCAGAGAAATTTGGATGAGTCACTGGTTTCTCTGAAATTTTATCTTCGTAGAGCCGCCTTTGAGTTGAAATTTTTTGCACGCAATTACTTTCACTATAAATTCTCCTGTTAAATGCATCCATCAACAAATTCCGGTAACTGTGTGTAGATATTTTCATTTTTTGATCATTTTTTGACATATTCCATTAAAAGGGTAGCTGCTTAGTCACCTGACAGTCTCTTTGCGGCTAGATCTATAAAATCTGGATGGACCAGAAATTCTCGGCATCTCACATTTCCATCTGACGGCCTTTGCTTGATTCGCGCTTATTTTTTTCCTTTTCGCCATTACTTCTGCTAGTATGCAACTGCCAGATGGCTTTTTGCAAAAGACAAAACCAGGATTAGCATTTTAATATTATTAAATTAAACCCTAATTTTTATTACCTTGTCGGCTTGGTTCCTTCTTCCTAGCTCATGGCATCACGAAATGGAGACAGGTTCGAAAATGGGACATGTCGCGATATCGCGACGTCTCCCTTCACTTTTCCTTTTCCAATCGTGACGTGTCATGAAATTGCGACGTTTTCCTTCACCTTTCCTTTTCCAAACTTTCATGTCGTGAAATCGTGACGTTTCTATGCCTTGGCTCTTTCAACCAAATGCATCGCGATTTTGTGACGTTTCCATCACTTGGGTCCTTTGACCAAATGCGTCACGATTTCGTGATGCTTCTATGCCTTGGCTCTTTCAACCAAATGCGTCATGATTTCGCGACGCTTCTATGCCTTGGCTCTTTCAACCAAATGCGTTGCGATTTCACAACGTTTCTATGCCTTAGCTCTTTCAACCAAATGTGTCACGATTTCACAACGTTTCCATCGCTTGGGTCCTTCGACCAAATGTGTCACGATTTCACGACGTTTCTATGCCTTGGTTCTTTCAACCAAATGTGTCACGATTTTGCGACGCTTTTATGCCTTGGCTCTTTCAACCAAGTGCATTGCGATTTCACGATGTTTCTATCGCTTGGGTCCTTCAACCAAATGAATCGTGATTTCATGACACTTCCATCCCTTGGCTATTTCAACCAAATGCATCATGATTTTGCGATGCTTCTATGCCTTGGCTCTTTCAACCAAATGCATCACGATTTCGTGACGTTTCTATCGCTTGGGTCCTTCAACCAAATGCGTCGTGATTTCGTGACACTTCCATCCCTTGGCTCTTTTAACCAAATGCGTCATGATTTTGCGACATTTCTATGCCTTGGCTCTTTCAACCAAATGCGTCACGATTTTGCGATGTTTCCATCGCTTGGGTCCTTCGACCAAATGCATCGCGATTTTGTGACATTTCTATGCCTTGGTTCTTTCAACCAAATGCATCGTGATTTTGCGACATTTCCATCCCTTGGGTCCTTCGACCAAATGCATTGTGATTTCATGACGCTTCTATGCCTTGGATCTTTCAACCAAATGCGTCGTGATTTCATGACGTTTCCATCCCTTGGGTCCTTCGACCAAATGCGTCGCAATTTCGCGACGCTTCTATGCCTTGGCTCTTTCAACCAAATGCGTCGCGATTTCGTGACATTTCTATCGCTTGGGTCCTTTGACCAAATTATGTCATGATTTCATGATGTTTCTATGCCTTGCTTCTTTTAACAAAATGCGTCGCGATTTCGTGACGCTTCTATGCCTTGGGTCCTTTAGCCAAATGCATCACGATTTTGCGACACTTCCTCAAGATTTGCCTTTAAACAACATATGTCACGAAATCACGATGTTTTCCTTGAGCTTTGCTTCTGATCCAAATGTGTCACAAAATCGTGATGTTTTCCATACTTCATTTCTTTCAAGCCATGTCGCGATATCACGACGTTTCCAAAAATGGAATATGTTACGAAATCGTGACTTTTCCAAAAATGGAATATGTCGTGAAATCGTGACTTTTCTCAAGTTACTTCTACTTTGCAAATTTTTCAAAAATTGTAGCTTGACTCCAATGAATTTATTCATATGTATCCTGCATTTTTACATATTAGTGAAGGATCTTATTTACTCAGAATGATTCTAACATAACAAATAAATTCTAAAACTTGAAGGAGGAGGCAAGCAAAATTTGAAATTAAAACCTAAAAAACATCAAGAGGGTCCCTATGGAAAAATGAAAACTAAATATTTTCAAAGGATGGAATTTTATTATTTTTTAGTGGGGGTGTGTTGCTTCTCAACAGCAATGACATGGACTATGTTGACTGAGAGCAAAGTAGTAGACATATTTTGGAAAGACGCAGTCCATACTGTGGTATACATTCAAAATAGGTGCATGTTGAGGACACATGAAAGCAAAAATCCTTATGAGTTGTGGTTCGGTAAAAACGCACCAACGAAATACTTTAAAGTTTTTGGCAGCAAGTATTACATCAAAAGAACTGAATAAAACCTTGGTAAGTTTGAAGACAGAGCGGATGAAGGTATTTTTCTTGGCTATTCGTAAAAAAGCAAAGCTTACAAATGCTATAACAAGAGGCTAAGGAAAATTGTGGATACTGTCAATGTTAAAGTTGATGAAGTAAGGGAATGAGTAGTTAGCTATGAATAGAACTACCAAATTTATGAAGAGGTCATTGAAGAATATGAGGAAAAGGAAATGTAAAAGAAACCAAAAATTGACTTAGAGGATTCAAACAATGATTCAAAAGTGGAAGAAAACAAGAAATTCAAAATAGGCAGTTGGCAGAAAGATCATCCTAGAGAGCAAATAATTGGAGACCCCACAATTGGTGTTCAGACAAGAAAAATATTAGTAAGTAACTACTCTTTATTATCCAACATTGAGCCCAAAAATGTTTTTGTCGCAAGAAAAGATGAAAATTGGGTAAAGGCAATAAATGAAGAATTAGATCAGATCAAGAAAAACAAGACTTGGGAGTTAGTACCAAGACCCACAAATAAAAATGCAATCGATGCCAAATGGGTCTTTCAAAAAAAATGTAATGAATATGGACAGGTAGTCAGGAACAAAGAAATATTGGTATGCAAAGGCTATGCACAAGTTGAAGGTATTGACTTTGAGGAAACCTTTGCACCTGTGGCCAGACTAGAGGCAATTAGAATGTTTCTAGCTTTAGCAATTCACAAGAATTTCAAAGTTTATCAAATGGATATGAAATTAGCATTTTTGAATGGGAAACTTGAAGAAGAGGTTTATATTGAGAAGCCATATGGTTTCCATCTTGGTGATGATCCCAACTTGGTTTGCAAGTTGAAGAAAGTGTTATATGGCTTAAAACAGGCACCCCGAGCATGGTATGCAAGGCTAGACAATTATCTTACTCAACAAGGGTTCAAGAAAGGTATGGTGGATAGTAATTTGTATGTCAAAACAGAAAATGGTCATCATATTATTCTTGTTGTAAACATAGATGATATCATATTTGGCAGCAACAAATATGAGTTGTGTAAAGATTTAGCAAATAAAATGTATAAATAATTTGAAATGTCAATGATTGGTGAACTTTTGTATTTCATCGAATTGCAAGTTAATCAAAAGGAGAAGGGCATATTTATTTCTCAAATTAAATATATGAAAGAGATGCTAAAAAAATTCACAATGGAGGATTGTAAGCCAGTTAGCACTCCCATGACGACAGGTTGCAAGTTGATCAAGGATGACAAATATCCACATGTTGATCAAATTATGTATAGATCTATGATTGGGAGCTTACTGTACTTGATAGCTACCAGACTAGATATTTTGCAAGCAGTATGCATGGTAGCATGATTTCAAGCTAGTCCCAAGGAGACTCATGTGACAGCAGTGAAGAGGATTCTTCGATACCTCAAGGGTACTATGGAGTATGGGTTATGGTATCTGAAAATTAAGGACTTCACCCTTATTACATATTTAGATGTAGATTGGGTAGGATGTGTATATGATAGGAAGAGTACTAGTGGAGATGCATTCTATCTTGGATACAGGTTGGTCACGTGGCATAATAAGAAACAGGAGTCAATCTCCTTATCCACAACAAAAGCAGAATACATTACAGTGAAAACATGTTGTACGCAGGTTTTATGGATGAAATAAACTCTGAAGTATCTTGGCATTAATTTTAGTGAGCTAATTTTAGTAAAGTGCGATAACACCAGTGCCATTAACATCTCAAAGAATCTGGTTATGCATTCTCGCACAAAACATATTGCTATCCGATATCATTTTTTGAAGGAGAAAGTTATGGAAGGTGAGGTTAAGTTGGATTTTGTTCCACAAACAAAGCAAGTAGTGAATATCTTCACCAAACCATTTCCCAAGGAAGTCTTTGAGTACCTTCACAAGAAATTTGGAGTGGTCACACTTCCCAAGAATTGACTAGCTGTTGGGGCCACATTCTCAGAGGGAGCATTTGTGTATTTGTTTATCTTTTTGCTTATGTTTGTGATTTTTACTTAGTGTAATAATTTTTGCCTTAGAATGTTGTGCATGGACTCAGGGGGAGTTTGCAGCAGCCATTTGGTATTTTTGTCAAATGGGGAGAAGAGTTACAGGAAATTGTGCATGTGTTGCCAACAATTCCAAAGGGGGAGATTGTTGAGCAAGGTGCAACGACAATATTGTCATTGTTGTCAACACACTCAGATGGACAGGTTGATGCAGTGGATAATTTTTTAGAGGTTTTTTAGAGTATGTACAATGATTTTCAATGCTTATGAGGATGTTTTTGATGTTTGGGTGAAGTTGTTATAGGTTGTTGGTGCAAATTTGCATAAGTTGAAAAAATCATCAGGAAGTTGTCAAAAAATTGCAAAATTCATCATGGGTGCAGTTGGACAGGATGGATTAGTTTGGAACATACCAGCATGTCATTAAATAGTCTAGAACAGCGTTGGAGGTGCCAGCACAGTGTTTGTATTGATCGGTGATGTTTTCGATATCTTGGCGGATGATTTGGCAAGTGGTTGTAGAGGCCAAAAAAGGGCAGTTTTATCAGAAGCACTATTAGAAAATTGAGAAGAATTTGATAGTAAAATTTGAACTAGAGGTTTTAATTATCTTTAAGAACATGTGTTCTAAATTTCCACTAAAATGGAGAAACGAGACGAATTTTACAAGCATTGCAAGACTGTCACAAAAATGCTCTTTTTGGAAAAAGTGTGTCAGCAACAATTTTTGTGGAGGTGGTACAGGCGAACCGTAAGGATTTATAGAGCGAGATTCAGACTAGATGTAGTCAACATTTCAAATATTATAATTTTCAAATTTAAAAAAAAATAGAGTTACGAGGTGAGAGTTATGATTGTTGCAAAAACTGTACAGGTCACTTTTATGTCAATTTGTTCCACTTGTGCAAAATCCTTCAGTTGGTCGTTTCGACCTTGCAGAGTCACCATAGTTTTGGTTTTAGTGTTGTTACACCTTCAAGGCATCAAATAGAGCATCTTTCATTTTTGGTTTGAGGTGTCACGTGGCTCCGAAGTAAGAGAACGAGTAAGGTGTCAATTCTATGCATGTGACATGTTTGACGAAATGCCTTATCAAAATAAAAAAAGGAAGTTATATTGTTTTAAGAAGCTTCATTAAAAAAAAATCTTTTTAAAATTGAAAAGATAAAAATAATGCAAGTGTGTGCTTTTTAAGTGACAAGGGATTTTATTGAAAAGTGGAGACTTTATTTTGTGAAGAGAGAAGTGTGTGTGGAGAAAAATAAAGTGAAAATCCGTGATTTTTGGAGAGTGGTGAAAAATGTCACTTCAGTATTTTGGGCATAACTTTCTCATATAATATTAATTTTGGCTAAAACTTTGAGAGTTCACAGAAAAAGTGTTGCACAATACCCAAGAAGTGTTTAGCAATTGGCAGAACGAGCTAAGAGAAAAATTAGTTTTTTTGTGAGAAGATAAGAAACAAATTCTGAGTAATGCAGAGAGAGGGATGTTATACTAGGTGAAATAGAAAGTTTTAGATTTTGAGCTTACAGACCATAGAGGGTTCTGGTTTCAGTGAAGACATTCATATATTTTATTTTATTATCAATATCAAAATCAAGTGGGTGCTTGGTAGAGGGGTTGGTGCTCCTTTCTATTGGTGCAGATAAATCATGGGTTGATGCTCCTTTCTATTGGTGCAGATAAATCAGGGCTTGGTGCTCCTTCCAGTGGGTGGTGGTAAATTGATTGTAAATTTGGTGCTTTGCAAAGGTTTGATTTGGATGCGAGTCCAAATAGTCATTTTTGGGAATTTAGCCAAATCGGTGAACCTCGGTACATCTTGTGTTGTGTGATGTTATCTTGTTATACTTGCTTTATTTGGTTTTATGTTTTCATTATTTTGGCTTTGAGTGTTGAAGATTTAAGTTTTAAAGAGCTACACTAATTCACCCCCCTCCCTCTTAGTGTCATTGTGAGACTAACACCATTAAGGTGGATAACCCCCTCGTCCCACAAAATCAGAACCTTGGGATATTTCAAACACCTCTTACCAACCATGAAGAGGCACAACCTAATGTAGGGGGTACTAATATTCAAACACCTCCTAATAAAGTCAACCACATTCAACAAATGTGGTAACTAGAGGTCAATAACAAAATCAAAAAAATGCTCCTCAACCAAGTGTATTACAACCTTCACCTCCACCCATCCAAACTTCTCCAAATAAAAAAAAAATCTAATGTAGAACCTTTCAAATATTCTAACTTCATTTCAAATCCTTATGATTCCATGTTACCTTCCACTCATATTTTCTTATCTCCATCATCTTCTACTCCATCCACATCTTCTTCTAATGCTCCCATTCCTAAGGAGTTAGCAATCACAAATCCCCCTCAATCATCCATTTCTTCTTGCACATGTGGTCATAG